>JASXTE010000015.1:17790000-18390000 GCA_030280995.1 Hemileia vastatrix
TAAAAACCCTCTAACTTTGGTCGTATTCTTGGGTCTTGGCCAGGACTGAATTTTGTTAACTTTCTTCTTGGACATAATCCTACCCTCTCTACATACCACATGGCCTAATATTTCTAAGGCTGGCACACAACAGGAAAATTTTGAACCTGAAATAGTTAAACCAGCCTCTTCAATTCAAAACAAGATTCTTTCTAATGTACTTGCAAACTCCCAAATGAATTTGCGTATCCCAGGATTCTCTTCCAACACCTGGTTATCATAGTCGGTTGTTGGTCCCTTAATTCCTCCATCATCTATAAAGATTCCAGCATATTGTGGAATTTGATCTTGAAGTATCCAAGCCATCTGAGCTTAATAAACTGCAACCGAATTTGTTGCTCCTTGAGGTAATATTGTTAACTGTAAACATCCAAGTGGAGTATAAAATGTAGTGAGAGGCCTTGAGTCCGGATGTAACTCTCTCTCATCATATCCACCCATAATATCTCCCAAACCATAACACACTCTCCCTGAAAATGCTTCAACAAACTCCTCAGCACTAGGCGGTATCCCAGCATCCTTTATTGTAACCCTATTTAATTCCCTAAGATCATGAACAACTCTAAGCTTGCCATTCGGTTTCTTGATACAAAATACCGGACTAGAATAACTTGACGTTGATTGCTCATACAGTCCAGTGCGTATCCGTTCTCTGACAACTTCAATATAGGCTTCTTTTAATGCAGCCGGAATAGGAATCGGTTTCTGCTGCCACGGTTCATGACATACCACAGGAATCTTGTAAGGCTCCCCATAGGAATGCTACAACACACCCCTCTCCTCTTCTACAAAAGCAATGGCCTTCTCTCGCTTGACCATCACATCCAACAACAACTTCTTCTCTTCTCCAGACAACCAACCATCAGGTCCAAAATTAACAACACCCATTCTCTCAAAAGTGATTCTTGATGTCTCAGAAAATTCAGGCGGATTCTTTACCAAGGGACTTTCATAAGGATCTCTTGATAACCTTGGTCTTCTCAAAGGTGGATTTAATTCAGCAGGTAGTGGTTCATTAATAGGTCGAACTTTATTTGCTACCTTCTTATATTTGGCTGCGTCCACATCTAAATAAACTTGAGGTAAAACATTTTCTTTTGTATCGCCATTAAAAATTTCATCAAATGAATCTTCTTCATCGTCAGAATCGGAATAAGAAAAATTAGAAGAATATTTTATTTCATTTTTAAATTTTACCCTTTTCTCCTTTCCCTTGTCTAACTTATAAACAGATTTTCCAACACCTTTGCTTCCCTTATCCAACAGTAAATCACCCGTAAAGAAAGTTGGCAGTTTATGCTCTTGCTGGAGGACCGGAATTGAATTTTCACAAAAATTATTTTTTTGTGTTTTAATTATACTGAGATTTGTAATTGGGTTTTGATAAGATTTTCGCAGTTTAACCTCTTGCTGGAGGTCCAAAATAGAAGGAGATAATTGCAGTTTAACCTCTTGCTGGAGGTTCAAAAACATACCCTTCCAATTTTTATCCAACCTAATTTGGCCCATTTTGCCTTTTTCACCGTTTTTAAATTTAATAGAAAACCCGGGTAAATCCAATAAACATATAGAAAAGTCCATAACGTATTTGCACTCCAAAGAAATATTAACAGAAAATAATTGAGAATCCACTTGAATTATCTCCAAGTGAGCTGACCTATTGCAATCCGGGATCTCATCCTGAGGAGAGATTACAACATTAGAGTGATCAGCCCCCGCTACCCCAAAAAATGAGGGCCTTCATCCCTTTCCAACAAACATAATTCACCAGAAGCCGTCTGTTTTATATGCCGCTTCTTGGTGCAAACAAAACACTGGCACAGAGTAGTAATCCCTGGCCCTGTTTCCCAACCTTCATCTCCAGGAGGCGCTAACCGCATATGTAACCTCTGCATATCTTCACCAGTGATCTCCAAACTAATCCCCATGCCAGCTTGATACCCTATCCTGGCCTCAAAATCCATCAAAAAAGGACCACCAAGAACAGTTTTGACTGCTCCTCTGGCCACATAAAAGTGAACCTTACCAACAGATCCACCAATGCCTAACCTGAAATGCTCAGCTGTACCCATCAGCTCTGTTGCATGCCCTCCGATGCCTCTGAGTTTTCCCCCAGTTCCACTTTTAATTGGCAAGCCTATACTTGTCGCTTGCTCCAATGAAATTAAATTAATTTGAGATTCTTAATTGACCAAGGCCTTTACTTCTTTACCGTTAAGAGTTACCACCAGGTAACCCAGGGGAGCGGAAAAATGCGTATCTACATCTTCACCAAACTTTTCAGCATTTTCACAAATATATTCCACCTCTCCAGTGGAAACCCGACGCCTCGTCAAATGCTTCTTTTGCTTTTCAGCAAGCGCCAGACTAATCGTAAATAACTCCCCCAAAGATAAGGGAATCTGCAGTTGATTCACCCTATTCAAAACTGTGTCCATCGCATTAGCTTGACCAGAAACTACTGGCCGCTCATACTGGACCTTTGATTTAACAACCTTGGCCCTGGGTACCTCTTGAGGTTCAACCGAGCCATCTTCACCCCCCATTATAACATCTTCACTTTCTATAACCCTAACTCCGTCACCAGCTTCTTGCACTAATCCTGATCCATCGCTAGTCCTTCTTACACCCTCCATTGGGATGGGACCGCTAAAACTTGGTCTGGGTAGAGACGCCAACGGTACGTCCTCCTCAGAATCCGAATCATCCTCTGGCATAGGCTCACCATTTAAATCAAACTTGCCATAACTAGGGGGCCCCATATCAGCAATCCCCTTCTGCATTTTATATAATTCGTCCTTAGAGTAAGGGTTTAATTTGTTGGCGGAAGTTTGAGCGCTAGAATTCTTGTCCTTAGAGTAAGGGTTCACTTTGTTATTGGCCTTGCCAGGATTAGCCCTCAATTGGCTCTGAATGCTACTCTTCGCCTTAGTAGCAGCTGCTCTTCTAGCAGCATTAACATCGTATTCGCCGGCCATACAGCTACCCTCCACCTGGGCAACCGTCGCCAGCTCTAAACCACCAAAAGAAGTAGAAAATGTGGCTTTACTGACCTCTTTCTCTTTACCTTTGTCAGCTTTTCCACCATTACCATTACCATTTTTGCCACCCTTGGCACTAACATCTTCATCCGTCACCTCTTCAAATCTGGCTCTCCTTTCAGCCGTTAAACTTCTTCTGACCAAATCAGAAGGAGACTGTCCATCACTGGGCTTGATGAACGAACCATCAGGAAATTTACAAACTTTACCATCAAATAAAACTCTCCCAGCATCCATATCCTTATCAAGAGTAAAACAAACTGTTGCTCTATGCCCCCTCCTATTACAATAGGAGCACACCTTTGGCTCATCGTAGCCACCTCTATATCCATTACTACCACCATTCCCACCATTTCTCCCATTGCCTGGGAAGCGGTTACCATTATTATTGCCATTATAATTTCGACGTTCATAACCTCTGGACTGATAAGAAGTTGATTTCGACAAAGAAGCGATTGGGGCCTTATTGGCCTTCTGAGTCTCTTGAACAAATATTTTTAATTGTTTTGTTAAATCGGCCAAGTGATCGACCATCTTATTATCTACATTGCCCTCAACTTTAGCAGCAGGTAATCCCATTTGTGCCTTCTTGGCCTCCTGGGCTTTGACCATAATATCGTTGTTTTCGGCCAAAACTTCGCTGACCTTGCTAACATATTGAGTGCATGACTCTTGATATTTGTCCAACGCTAATAACTTTAGATGGGCTTGAATGTTCTCTTTGATAACCTCCAGAGCCGGCAGTTTCTGCTCACCATTAGGCAGTTCCTTCATCTAATCTTTTCTTGAAAGATCCTTCAAGACGTCCATTCGAATATCCCTGCTGCATGCTGACCAAAACAAATCTTTTGCTTGGCTCTCATGCACTAACTCGTCCACCAGAATAAGATATTCAACTACTTCATCAAACTGAACACACAGCTTTTTGAAGTCTGCCATAGAAGAAACACCACCTTTTGCTTGCCAGTCTCCAACAATTTTATTGAGGTCCATCATAGTAAACCTAACACCCCATCTATCAACCATAGCTTTAGAAATCTTAACCCAATCCTTGTCCTTGAATGCCTGCATAGCAATAACCTCTTTTTCCACCTCCCTATCAGCAATAAAAAACCTAACTTGATTCACCATATCCACATGAGAAGCACCATCAACAGCAGCAGCAGCTTCATACCTGCTAATGAACCATTTAACCTCCTCCCCATCAAACTTTGGGCCATCCCAAGAAACAATTCTAACTGAGGGAGTAAGAGGGTTAGAAGATCCAGAAGCAACAGCAGAAGAAGACATCCCAATAAGTAATGAAAAGTGTTAACAATCGATAAAATAACAAGCCTCTTTCAGGCCAATAACGAAAATCCAATTAGAGTTCCAGAAAATAAGCCTCTTGCAGGCTAATAACGTTCTTGATCCAAGTAAGTCTTTAAAGAAAGCTAGAGAAATCGAACCCCACGTTGGGCGCTAACTATGGTAAGGTAAACTCTTACAGTTGCCTTGCTGTAAGCAGAATCCGGAGGAGATATGTGGATTTAGCTGAAAACCCCGTCCTTCCAATAAAAATAACAAAATGGGAATTCTAAATCACTAAGCTAACCAATCTACTTAGATCTGATTGATAAAAATAATGAAACTCTAGAATATATAACGCTTATTGAGATTAAATGATTGTGGCTGTTGAGAAAAGAAATACTGATAACAACAATTAAAGTGTACCAGTGAAAGATCTGAAAAGATTGACTTTTATGTTTTTATAATAATTTAAATTTTTATGAGACAGCAATAATCAAGTCCCATTGAAGAAGACCTTTCTAAATATATCCTGTATGAAGTGTGATTTAAATTGTTGAGTAGTATTTCTAAAATGTTATATATAAAATATAAAGTTATAAGGGTATTACAAATTATTTAATTTGTTGAGTAATAAAAAATGAGACGTGGTGGTTAATGATTAAGCTGTATGTTGTGTCCCCCCTCTCAATTTCTAGTTTGAGAAGCGCTTAAGTATTCCTAGTCACGTGCCTAAGTTTTCCCCTCCAGAGCTCTTCCAGAGTCAATCCAGAGCCCGTACAGAGTCCGTACGGAGTCTGTCCGGACTTCCGGACTCAATTAGAACCTTAAAACTATAACAAAAAATCTAGAAAAATTAAAAATAATAGAGCTACTCCCTCTTTACATACCAAACTAATTTTCGTAGTCTGCGCAGCTCTAATTACCCCGTGAAAATTCATCAAAGTTTAGTAATTTTTGAAAACGTAAATATTTCTATAAAACTTTAAAATTCATTTAATAATATAAGAAAAATAGTAAAAATTCTGGGAAAATTTCCCAAGGCTCTTGAGTGACTTGACTTGATACTTATAAATTTTTCAGACCGTAAAAATAAGTTTTCTCCATAAAATAAATTGTATTTGTGTAGGCATTCGCTCGTGACCGATTTCTTCATATTTTAAACTCCAATAAATTAAATAAAACCCTTTTATAAAAAATAATAACGCCAATATTGCATGCCTTAATAGCTCCATTTACGTACTTAGGTGCCATACTAAACTTTAGGCTACCACAACGTTAAGTTAACTGAAAAAGAATTATTTTATAATGAATCGAAAGGGTACAGTAAAAGATACCATAAAAATAAATTCAGAATTAGAATCATTAGATTAAATTGTCAAAAGTGTAAAAAAGTGTAACAAACCAAAATGATATGAAATGCAATAGCAAGAAAAATTTGCTTACTGGTAATCAGATAAGGTCAAGAAAATAGTACCAATAATTGAAAATGATAAAGCAAAAATATGATTGATAATTTTTGAAAAAGGTAAGTGAGAAAGAGAAAGGAAAAATAAATTGGGTGGCAAACAGATGTATATATCATGAATTTTCACTGATCACATTTTCAAAAAAATGCAGCTCTCCAAGTCATATGATAAACTTCATCTAAATTCCAAGAATGATGTTGCCAAGGCACTGTACACAGCATGATAATTTTTTCCTATGCATATACTAATTCCAGCTAGAATTTACTTGGCTGCATGTTGTACAGATGCACATTTGTGGAACACTGAATTTCACATCTAAAAAAAATTGACGCCACATAATTCTAGCTACCATCACTACGCAATATAGGTGGTGGATTTGCTAGCAAGTCCTCAACCTGAACTCAGATGGAACTCAGATGGAACTCAGACTGAACTCATACTGAACCCATACTGAACTCTACTTGAACACCCACCTAAAACTGTTCTGCTGAGTGGTGTTCATCCCTGATTGTATGGTTCCTTTATCAATAGCTCAATGTGTGTTCAATCTATGGTGAGTTTGGGTCCAAGGTTGCGGACTTGCTAGCAAGTCCGCCCCCCATATTGTGTGGTGCATGTTTCACGTAGCTAAAAAACATACACTCATCACATTTAAATTTACATTGCGCCAAAATTAATTCATTTTTGAATTTTTTTAAAGGGAACTATAATGTGCACCACCTATTTCTAAAATATGAACCTCCGCACCATATTAAATTGGGAGACTTTTAATTATTCAATTTTTTTGCCGTGACCTTTTTCCTGATCTTACTTGGTTCAAAATATTGAAACATGGCCAATGTTGATGAAAGAAACATTTGATTTTGTTTCTATGTGTAACAATGGAAGGCTGTTTCTTACTGGCTGAAGAGTGTTGTATATTTTATTTGAAAATTTTTTTATTTTTTTATGTATTTTATTTAAAAAATTTACTTTTTATTGCAGCCAGATTTATACTGGCTGCTTTTTAGAAACCTTAATTTATGACCCAAGCCTTTGAAATTGGCTTGGGTCCCTTACATTGCAATTTAGTACTTCCAGCCAGGGGAAACCTGGCTGGAAGTGTCTCTTTCAAGCAATCGAAGTCGCTAAAAGCGACTTCGATTGCTTGCTGTAATGTTTGCCACCCTCCCAGCTAATTTACTAGGCTGGGAGGTGGCCAAAGCAGTGTGCAACGCGCGTTGCACAATCGCTACCATATCTCATGCACCTGATATCAAGTCAGCTGCATGAGATATGCGCGCTGCATGCAGCAGCAATGCAGGCTGCATGTGCTGCATGCAGTGCATTGCACAGCCAGTTTTTTTCTGGCTGTGCAATGCACACAGAGAAACCAAAGTCCCTGCAAGGGACTTTGGTCTCTAAAATGGAAGCGACTTTCCCTACCAGGTGCAATCTGGTGGGAAAGTGAGAGAAACATTAGACCGAAGTTGTTTGAAAGCAACTTCGGTCTTAAAAACATTAAAAATCATAAAAAAAATGAGAAATGTAGAAAAAAAATTAAAAATTAAAAATAAAATGTGAGTATAAGAAAAAAAATAAGTGCTAGTGATACCAAAAATCCAAGCCATTTTCATTTGGCTTGGTTATTTAATAATTATTTTTTAATACATTAAATTTAAAATTCAAACACCATAAAATATATGAATTTTTTTTATATGAATATTATAAATTTAATCTACCTCTTTCTCATAATTATATTTATAATTTTGTTTTTTTAATTTTTGACATTTAAGTTTATTTTTTGGAAATACAAAATTAAATTTTCAACTAAATTTTTTAGTAAGGTAAAATAAATTATAAATTTGACATTTTGTAATTGAATAATGAAAAAAATTTTAAATTTATTTAAAAAATATTTTTGTTAGAAGAATACAAATATTTCAAGGGTAGAAATATGTTGCAAATTGTAAGTAAAAAAAATTATATTTTTTTTGTGAGGGGTTATTTCTATTTTTAAAAATATTTTTCAAAAACATTCATTAAATACTGAATTAAATTACTTTGAAACTCAAATTTTTTGTAAAATAATTAAAAATGAAATAATAATATTGTTGTATTTGATATAAAATTTGAATTGGTAATATTAATGTCTCTTTAAGTAAATTTGAAAATCATTTAAAAAGACCATGTTGATAAGTACTTCATTTTTGATATACAATGGTTATATATATATCTTATATATATTTCTTGAGTGTTATTTTTATATACATTCAATAAAATTTGTAATATAAAATTCTATTTAATAATTAATTAATGTTCAACTTAGTTATAACAACTTCATATTTAATACCAGCCACTAGTATTTACTTTTTAATTTAAAACTCCAATATAATATGAGAGTATCCTTATTTTGTCTGTATGTAATGAACAACAATAACAAACCATAAATGAGTGGGTAATTAATTACAATAAATAGTTGAAGAATAACCTATAAGAAATGATAAGTATATCAAAAAGAGTACATTGAAAAAATATACTTTTTTGGGTAGTTAAATGAAAATTTAAATTTTCAGACATCAAAATGGATAAAATCTAAAAGTGGTGTTTATATAATAAGCCTCATATAAAAAAAAGGATAAAAAATCTACTATGTAACTAAATTATTAAATATTAAGGTATTATTAAAATTATTGAAAAACTTATTTTACAGTTATAATGAAATCTAAATGTGAAAATAATGGTGGGATAATAGTAAGACTATGTGGAAACACTTTAATTTATACGTACTTTCAACTATGTTCAGATAAAAAAATTGTTAAAATTGTATAATAACATCTAGTTAATAGTGATGCAATTTTATTTAGATCAAGAATAAATTTTTCTGAGGAAAAACTAATTAAATTGAGATATGGCCATCTCCTTTCAAGAGATAGAATAATAATAAAAATTTAAAAAATTATAATAAGTATTCTTAATCACCATTTTTGAAAAGTCTCTAGTAAAATTCATTATAATATATCATTCATTGATTACATTATATGGAGTTTCATCTTGAAGTAGTGATGTGCAGCTTTGAACTTATGTTATGAAAAACAAAAAAGTTAAAAAATATATAGTTATACTAATGAAAAAGCCAAAAATAAAAATACTATTATAAATTAAAAAAATAAAACTACATAAATTTTATTCTGCTCTAATGATGGAAGGGTACTATGTATGAATTTTCACATGTTAAATCCAAACCTGCTTTAAGGCTAGTTTACAGGTAGAGCTATTAAGTTTCCTTAAATTCTAAAAATAACTTATGCATTTTACTAATTATTTTTTTCTTGTTTTCTTTCCAAAGTTGTTAGAGTTGCTTGATTAATACTGTTATCTTGATTGTAAGATATATAATTTTTTTTGAATACATGATTTATTGTTTCAAAAATTATATTATAAATTTAAATCATTTATTTCATTTTCTAAAGCTTCATTGTCAAAGACACAACTCCATTTTCTATTACTTAACAAATATATAAAATGTGATAGTAAAATTTGAGGAATTTTCTTTTTGAGAGGGTCAAACTATATTGTGAAGATTTTTATCTAGAAATTCTTGTACTCTAAAACCAAATTATTTTCTCCCTTAAGTAAGCCATTTCAAAAATATGAGAATATAAACAAGAATATTAACTTATCTTATTTTTATTTTCTTTACTGAAAGTTTTAGTTCAATCCCTTTTTTTATATGACATTAGTATAAAAACATGGTTAAATGCTACTATATAATTAATTTTTATTATATATTGTCAAGGTATACTTTTAGTCTAGAAGATTTGGTACGTAGTTCTACGAGGATTTAAAAGGCTTAAATGGGTTCTCAACAATTTTGTACGTATTTCTTAATTCAAAGATGAATGTTTTTACTCAATAAAAGAGGTAGGATTAAAATATTAATATAAATTATAAATTAGAATTACGCTATTGTAAATACTAATGATATAGAATATAAGAATAAGTGTTTATTTGATTAATAGTTGTAATAAAATGGTTTGGTAAGATAGAATGATCAAAAGACAACAAAAAGAGAGGCCTTTTTATAGGCAAAGGAGAGACAAAGCACGGAAAACAAATTCTAAAAACAGTAGGAAAAGAGAGAGAAAAAGAACATTCCGGAAAGAGTATTTCAAATAATAAAGTTATTCTAAAAAGAAGGCGTCAAAAAGATGTATTTACAGAGTATGTCAGAAATACATCAATAATTTTAATATTTACTGTAAATGTCAATCCCAAATAAGAAAATTGATTCGTTTGTATATATTTAATATTATTTGAATATTTAAATCTTATTTTATCTTTGTATTTTATTTTCTTTAAATATAAAGTTTTAATTTTCCCAACCTGTCAATTGAGCACGGTGTTAGAGAAAAATATAAGGGACAAAATTATAATTTTAATTTTACTTATTTATTTAATTAATTAATTTAATTTTGACATTCTGTAACTAGTTAATTTATAACTAATTTTAATGTAACTAAATGATAATTAAATAATAATTAAAGATGATAAGGTGCGGCTTCATCCAGTAAATAATTCCTTATTTCACTGGGTAAGTCTAGTAGCCTGGCTGACACTCCCTCACTCTAAAAAAAAAATAAAAAAAATGCTATGATTTTTTTCTTCTTATACTTCTTTAGTAGAGTAGGAAGATTAGATATCTCTTTCCCAGGTATCCAAGAATCATATTCAGATGATTTATTCTTGAATCTCAATAAGTATTCTGTACCTTTCTCAGCAGTGACTATTCTGTCATTTAATATTTTTTCAATTTCTGCTGTCTCAGTGATTTCATTTGGGGTTTTCTTTGGTCTACCCCTCCTTTTTGGAAATAAATCACTATTGGATGTGTAAGGTTTCAAAAGAGATATTGGAAAAACAGGATGTTTTCTGTCATATGGGGAAGACAGAATAACTTCAACTGCATTATCTCCAATCATTCTTCTGACAACAAAAGGACCAACAAATGGATCTTTTAATTTTTTATTACCTTGTAAGTTGAAGTGGACTGTAGAAATCAACACTTCATCACCCTTTTTAAAAGTGTATTCTTTATGGGATTTGTCCCATCTTTTCTTCTCATATTCAAATGATTTTTCAATACATTTTTGAGCATGATTTCTGCATAGTTGTTGCATTTGAAGAAAAGATTTTACACCAGGATGTATATCCAATTTAGGTATTTTGTTATTGAGAATTTGGGCAGGAGTATTAGGAACATATCCAATCCAGAGCTCAAAAGGCTTCCTTTGAGTAACAGAATGAACAGTGCTATTATAAGCAAATTCTAACCCAGGAAGTAAGGTAACCCAATCATGAGTGAATTTGTCATTATCTTTATACTCAAGGCCAAAGGCACAATATCTTCTTATCATGTCCTCTAAAGTCTGAATCATTCTTTCAGCTAAACCATCAGTCTGAGGGTGATGGTCAGTAGAAAGTTTCAGATCACAACCACAAACATCCAACAGAGACATCCAAAATTCGGAAGTAAATTTAGGGTCTCTGTCAGAGATTATGGCTTTAGGAAAACCAGCAGTATTAAACATATGAGACCACCATAAGAAAGCTAATTCTTTAGTGGAAACATCCTTGTGGGTAGGGATAAATTTACACATTTTTGTGAATCTGTCCACAATAACCCAACAAGAGTTATAACTGTCTTTACCAGCAATAGGTAATCCTGTTACAAAATCCATGTTTATTATTTGCCATGGGGCATCAGGAGGTTCAATATGTTGCATTAATCCTGCTCTTTTACCAGTTAATCTTTTTGATTTTTGGCATGAATCACAGGATTCAACATATAATTTTGTGTCTTCAGACATATTAGCCCACCAAGCAGTGTTCTTAATTCTGATCATTGTTTTGTCAAGATCAAAATGTCCAGCTAATATGTCATCATGACAAATTTTCAAGATGATTTCTTTCATAGAAGGAGGAATAACAATAACATTACTCAACTTTCTTCTATAATATAGATATCCTTCATCAATTGAAAATTTTCCTTTTTCCAAACCTTTTTGGTACTTTGGTGGAAGGGTTTTAATTAATGCTTGTATTGAAGCATTCTTTGGATCATTTAATATGGTGCATAACTTTTTCAAGTCAGTGTCCTTATCATATGATTCCAGAATAAGCTGTAATAGCTCTTCCTCCATATCAACCACATATATCCCATGGATACGGATAATTTCATCCTCAGGATCATATGCAGGATTTGAGTCATCATTTGGTAAGGGTAACCTTGATAACATATCCACATTTGAGTGACCAATACCAGCTCTGTGAACAATTGTCATTCTCCCTCTGTACTCTTGAACAGCCAGCTGCCATCTAAACATATGTCTATTAGGTGTTTTCAAGTTTAAAAGGGATTTAACTGCACTGCAGTCAGTGACAAGTTCAAATTTCTGGTCATCTAGGTAATAATGAAGCTTTTCTAGAGCCCATACTACAGCTAAACACTCTAGTTGAGTAGCACCATATTTCAATTCACTATTTCTCAAGGTTCTTGAAATATAACAAATTACTACTTCTGAAACTTTATCATTTATCACTTGTTTTTGATGGAGGGCAGCACCAAGACCAATGAAACTGGCATCAGTGTACAAAACAAATGGTTGATCAAAGTCAGGTAAAGCAAGAATTGGTGCTGACATCAAACAGTGTTTCATAGTGTCAAAGGCTCTTTGTCTTTCACTATTCCAGACAAAAGCAACATCCTTTCTAGTTAATTGGGTAAGGGGTAAAGCTATGACTTGGTAATTTTTAATATACTGTCTATAGTATCCACACATTCCCAAAAAACTTTGGAGCTCTCTTACTGTTGTAGGAGCTTTCACCTGTTGTATGGCTGCCACTTTGTTCTGGTCAACACATATCTGTAAGCCTGAAACAACATGGCCAAGAACTTTTAAAGAATGGAAACCAAATTTACATTTCTTCAAAGCAAGTGTCATATTTATTTCGTCCATTTTCTGGAATACTTTACACAGGTGTTTAAGATGGTCCTCAAATGTTTTTGAGAATATAATGATATCATCAATATAAACCATCAGCCAACCTTCAATTATCTCTTGATGGAATGTGTTATCCATTACTTTTTGGAAAACAGAAGGGGCATTTTTAGGGCCAAATGGCATCCTAATATACTTATAAATACCCATATGAGTGGCAATCATCAGAAAGTTCTGAGAGTTTTTCTCAACAGGTACCTGGTGATATCCCTTATTACCATCCAAACAGCTGATATATTTAGCACCCTGTAAAGTAGCATGTATAGAGCTGATTCTAGGTAAAGGATAGATATCATCAACAGTATAAGTATTTAGTGCTCTATAATCACCACATAACCTGGCTTTATCTTTCTCATAAGAAATTAGGACAGGTGAGATAACACAATATTTAGGTGTTTCAACTACCTTTTCAATAATATTCATTTTTAAAAGGGTAGAGATATTATCTTCAATATCTTTTCTCTTTGTGGGAGAAGCAGGATAAGGCTTCTTCTTTAAACTAGGTGGTATATCAGTTAATGGGCAAGACAATGAAAGTTTCATTTCCTCTTTAACTAATCCCAGTTCATGTGACCCATGAGCAAAGGCCATAGGAAAAGATTTTATCAAGTTAATGATGGAATCTTTATCCTCACCAGAAAGTTGTTCTCCAAAAGAGGCATTGTCAATTTCAGACATAAGGGCATGCATTTCCTTTGTAGATCTTCCTTTATATTGAACCACAGAATTACATGTGTTCAATTCTGGTTTTAATAATTTTTTAGGGGAGGAAATTTTAAATTTTCTCTTCCCATTCAACCCCATCGTGAAACATTGGTTTGAAGGATCCAATTTTATGCCATACTTGGTTAAAATATCATTCCCTACAATAAACCAATTGCTCAAGTTATCATTTTTCATGACAACAAAATCACAAATAGCTCTTACAAAACCATGGTTATATTTAAAAAACACTGTGGCTTTGTATTTACCAATGGGGGACAAAACAGAGCCATACCCTCTCCAATTTTCAGAAATGATAGGCAACAGTTTACATTTATAGTCTTGATCTACTGAGGCAAGTGCTGTTTCAGATACCACACTTCCTCCAGCTCCAGAATCCAGAACAACTTCAATGCTGGTTCCATTAATCAAGACTGGTGCCTTAAGAGGGGCAATAACAATTGAGTTATCCTCAATGTTCTTTATGATCTCAGCATCCTCAACTGTAGATAAATCATTATTATCAATGTCAATAGTATTTAAATAATGAATATCTTCTTCCAGCATCAAGATTTCTTGTTGAGATTCATATGAAATATTGCTGGCACAATCACTTGATGTATCATCCAGTGCCACTGTGTCATCAGCATGCTCCTCTGTTTGTTCCACAAGATTTATCTTCTTGTCACAAACATGGCCTTTCTGCCAAGGCTTGTTGCACTTGAAGCAAGTGTTTGTTGCATACTTCTTTGGTGCAACAGGGGCAGAAGGTTTACCAACCTTTTCCAGAGGTTTTTGTTGGTAAGTGGAGGGTTTCTCCAAAGGGGTCCTAGGAATGAATCTTCTTGCATCATACTTATTGTTTAGAAGTATCTCATTGCAAGTATTAATGAAAGAAGAGGGTTCTTTGGAGAACTCAGTCCTAGCCATAATCAAGTCTCTCAGAGACATTGGTAATTTATAGAGGATCCTGTCCTTCCATAAATCAAACTCCATATTTGGGTCCATTGCCCTTAAGATTTTTACAAGTTTCATTAAAAACTCAATAGTTTTATCAGTAGAAGAGCTATATCTGGTTTCCTCATACTGCCTTTGTTGAGCCATTCTGAACTTGGAGCCACCAAATTGTGCTTTAATTAATTTCTTCCAATCCTCCCATGAATAGTCATTCCCATCCAGGAGAACAGATTCATACCACATAAGGGCAACATTAGTGAACAAAGAAATTAATTTGGACACAATTTCCTCATCTGGGAGTTTGTAAGAATTTTTTAAATTATCAATTCTGCAAATAAATTGTTGCCAATCAGAGGAAGAATCACCATCAAATGTTGGGTACTGGTCAAGTTTTGGCCAATTCTTTTGATTTGAAGGAGTCTCCTTAGTACTAGCTTGTTTCTGAGTAAGAAGCAGCTGTAATTTCTCTAATTGTGCTGAAATCTCATTGTTTAATCCTTCTGTTGCAGATCCTGGTGCATCATCAGTTTTTGATGGAAAATCAGTGTTATCAACAGGTATTTCTGGATCAATTTTTATTTTAGATGAACTAGCCACAGGTACTGGTTGAGAATCCTGCACTATATGTTCCTTCACAGAATTGTCAGAATATTTTTGGTCATTTAACAATGAGTTCAATGTTTCTTCAATGGTTGTTAGTCTTGTTTTCATTCTTGGAAGACTAGATAAACTTTCATTGACAGTTGCAAAAGATAATTGATTTTTATGTTGAAAAGATGACAACTGGTCACTCAATCTTTTCAGATTTATCTTATCTATCTCTACCTCCTGGCAACAGGCAGATACAGTATCTTTTAGTTTAGACAAATCATTTTTTATATTTTGCCATAAAGCAATTTTCTTTTCATGGGTTGCTTTGTAATGAGACAATTCATCAGAGACTCTCTGTGCTTCACTTTTTAATGCTTGATAACCCAGATCAGTTAACAAACTATTATATCTCTGAGTCAATTGCATATTGTTCATTATATGATTTTGCTTGGCAATAATATCTCTCAAGTGCTCATCATTAATTCTTGCTACATCCGGAGTGTTTCTCAATAAGGAAACTGAGTAACTTTCCAGACTCTCATAGAACTCAGGGTCAAGAGTTTCATCAATCACAGCCATATCAGGATTAATCATTGAGGTAGCAATTAAAAGTAATGGATTGGATACATGAGATAACTGTCTACTATTCCCAGCCTCTATAGGTCTCAAGGTTTCATCTTGCCTTCCAGATTTACCTGAAGGAACAGAGTCAGCCACAAGAAAAGGCACTTGAGGATCAATAGAGGGACGTACCAGGGTTTGCTGGGTATCACCATGTTGGGCTTCCTTCTTCTTTTGCCTCCTTGATAAGGGTGGGGAGGAGTGGGGTTTGCCTGGGTGGGCCTTGATGGACCTACCTGAGGTAATTGATGATGATTTTGAGCTAAGTAGTCCCACTGTGTGTTGAGCCAGTCCCACTGCCACTTGGACACTTCTACCATCTCTTGGGATTGGGGAGCCAATTGTTGTTGATCCCTGGGACGAAGAGGTTTCCTTTTCTCTTGGAGAGAAGTATTTTTTCTTTTCTCCCATTCTTCCAAGGCATCTACCCTTACCTTTAGTTTTAAGCTGTCTGTCTTTAACTCCTTTATGTGGGTTGACAGATTCTTTATCTGCTGGGACAACGGCATCTTTTTTATTTTGAAGCCTCTTGGAAGCTCTTCTGGTGGGTTTGTCCTGGGTTTCTGATCCTGAGTATTGTCCACTAGGATTTCTACTTCTTCCATTTCCACATCCTGTTTGGGGCAAGGATTTATTAGTTTGAGAAATTCTTCTTGTTAAAGGAGAACTTACAGAAGTAGGCTCATCATAATCAATTAAGTCTAGTTCTTCTTCACGTGCAGTAAAACCACTTTGATCAGTCATTTTAAGATTCTACTGAAATGAAGGAAAAGAGACAAAATTAATTAGTCTTTTACTTTTAATTTTTATTTAACAGAAATAAAATAAAAATAAATCAAAAAAAAAATCTTATTAGGATAAAAATCAACTTAAATAAAATTAATAATAAAATTTAAAACCAGGATAATGCAATCAACTGTAGAAATAAATTAGAATATCTATTAATTTTTATTTTCAGAATTTAAATCAACTAATTTATTACCAGGATTTATTGTCAACTGAAATAATCAAATATGAATCTTTATTAATAAAAATTATTTTAACTGATTAATTAACTACCAGGACTTAATGTCAACTGAAGTAATTTGAATATGAATTTTATTACTTAAAAAGATTTATTGGATTACCAGGACTCAAAGTCAACTGAAGTAATGAAATGTTAATTATTTATTAAAAAAAATATAATTGTCAGGACAATTTGTCAACTGGAACAATTAATTAATCAGGACAAATGTCAACTGAAAAATTATAATAATTATTTTATTTAATAAAATATTTTATTGTCAGGACAGTTTGTCAACTGGAAAAATTAAAATTCAAATTAATCAGGACAATTGTCAACTGAAAAATGATAATAATTAATATTAATATATAATTATTTTATTACCTCTGGGACTAAGAACAGTTATTGCTCTATTATGGTCAACCAGGAAAAATAAAAAAAAATATAATAATAAAATTAAATTCCAATTACCAGACACCTCCCCCTGCAAAATGAGCAAATTAATGCCACTTACAGAGTGCTGAGTAAAAGGAAATACGTAGCAAATGAAGAGTGAAGAGTAACCCACAAATAGTAATCACAATAATTACCACGATATATACGATCTTTAGTCAGTATATGAACTTAAGTTTTGGAGCGCGGTTCGATTCCCGTTCTCAGCAAAAACCTTTATCACGTGAAGTGTGATGTTCGTCGTTTTCTTGCCTCCACTTGTCCTTTACAGGTGCTTCTACGCCGATGGTCCTCTCGATTACGCCTCAAGTAACGTTGCACCGTCGATATTTCGGAAAGGTTCCCAATTGTCAAGGTATACTTTTAGTCTAGAAGATTTGGTACGTAGTTCTACGAGGATTTAAAAGGCTTAAATGGGTTCTCAACAATTTTGTACGTATTTCTTAATTCAAAGATGAATGTTTTTACTCAATAAAAGAGGTAGGATTAAAATATTAATATAAATTATAAATTAGAATTATGCTATTGTAAATACTAATGATATAGAATATAAGAATAAGTGTTTATTTGATTAATAGTTGTAATAAAATGGTTTGGTAAGATAGAATGATCAAAAGACAACAAAAAGAGAGGCCTTTTTATAGGCAAAGGAGAGACAAAGCACGGAAAACAAATTCTAAAAACAGTAGGAAAAGAGAGAGAAAAAGAACATTCCAGAAAGAGTATTTCAAATAATAAAGTTATTCTAAAAAGAAGGCGTCAAAAAGATGTATTTACAGAGTATGTCAGAAATACATCAATAATTTTAATATTTACTGTAAATGTCAATCCCAAATAAGAAAATTGATTCGTTTGTATATATTTAATATTATTTGAATATTTAAATCTTATTTTATCTTTGTATTTTATTTTCTTTAAATATAAAGTTTTAATTTTCCCAACCTGTCAATTGAGCACGGTGTTAGAGAAAAATATAAGGGACAAAATTATAATTTTAATTTTACTTATTTATTTAATTAATTAATTTAATTTTTACATTCTGTAACTAGTTAATTTATAACTAATTTTAATGTAACTAAATGATAATTAAATAATAATTAAAGATGATAAGGTGCGGCTTCATCCAGTAAATAATTCCTTATTTCACTGGGTAAGTCTAGTATCCTGGCTGACATATATATATATATATATATATATATATATATATATATATATATATATGAAATATTTAGAAGGTCATCCTTTTTTATTTACTTGAATAAATGGCTCAATTATAATACCCAACACTTATTAATGTTTCACAAACTCAATAACAAACATTATCATATGAAATATTAGCTTCTAATATAAGAAGTTTATCTATAGATGATATTCAACATGTGATTTTACTTTTTAGATTCAGCTAAAATTAAACAAAAGGAGAAATCATGCATATGTGTATAAATGGTAACCATATGTTACTTAGAGGATTGTGAAATTCACTCATCAGAATGGTTTAAGTATTAAAATAAACTGAGGTGATTATTTTCTAGTATTTGAAACTAACTAGGAAATTATTCTAAAAATATATTTTAATGTGTATCATGTTTAAAAAGTTGGAAATATGATTTTTGAAAATTGTGATTTTCTTATGAGATACCAAGCTTTAGTTTACATTGTTTCAAGTAGAATAGAATTTTAGTATTAGAAATTTAAATCAATGTACCATTATCAGATTTTAACTGTGTTCTACTTATAGAATGATTACATAACATTAAACATTATTTAAATCAAAAAGGTTTAAAAGATATTTAAAATTTTACCGAATTTCACCATTTATTAATCTTTGATTTGAAAACAAACTATGATGTACACTCACTAGAAATAAGCAATCCCAATTTTAACATAATTTATCAATCCAAAAATAATGATTCAATTAACATGAAAATATATATTATTTCAAAACCAATTCTCTAGATTTAAAATATGATGCTTTAATGAAAAATTATTACAAAACTTTAATGCAATGAAGTCTCTTAAAAAATTCAAAAATAGAATATAAAAACAAGTAATTTCTGCAAAAAAAACTACTAACTATTGTAGATAAAGCATAAAAATAAGTCATATTTTTTAAAAAAATGATCTAACAATATTTATTTTTGTTAAAAAAATCAAAACATTGTTAAGTTTGCTTGTTATAATAATGTTAAAATCCACTAAACATTATCTAAAGGTGGTAAAATATGTTAAAAATATGTTGAATTTTATGAGATAAAAATCAACAATTTTGTATCATTTCCTGTTGTGCTATGACTTTATTCCACCCTTTTTATCTGATTCTTCCAGTATTACTTTGCTATGATCACTAGTTTTCAAGTTAAAATTTAAAAATGTTCATTATACTTGATAATATGAAAAATAACTCAAACTTTTATAACTACAAAATAAGATTTTGTAACTCCTTCTTTCAATCAATATTTGAAGAAATTTTTAGTTTATTTGAGTAATGATTTTAAGAATAACAAAAAATTTGAAATTCACAAGGAGTTATTTCCAGAGACTATAATTATTTACTTGTGTAATGCATGAGCTACTTATCAATGATGTAAAACATCAGAAAAGTAAGTTATAGTTATAAATCTACAGATTATACTGTTTCTGGTATATATATCTTCAATAAATCTTTTAAACTTATCTTAGCCTACATACCACACAATAGAAAATCATTATATTAAAAAAGGAAAAAATTCTATGATAATATCATAAAGAATGATAACCATGGATTAATATTCCATAAAAATGGTTAATAATATTTTAAGAGAACCTAAATCAGTATTCTTTCATCAAAATATATCCTTTTTGTCTTTGTAATTTATTCCAAACAAATTTTTTGAAAGTTGAATCTATATATCTAATGCCAAAAACCACTATTAAGTTCCCTCTTAGACTTTTTAAGAAATTATATATATATATATATATGTATATATATATATTATTTATCAAAAATTGAAATAAAGAATAAAAACATAATTTTATTTACCTTTAATTATTTAATTATAGAGTATTTTCAGAATGCATTGTGGTTACTTGTGAAGGTTAGAAGATTTGAAGTTGGATTTATGAGTTTTTAGAAGGGCAAATATTGTAAAATTCTTTTATAAATATTTATTTCATAGTTTCAAATGTTGAAATCTACAAACTAATGGGATTTAAAATTATATTGAGATTTAAAATCTGTTTTCTACTTATGTAAAATAAAATAAAATGATGATATCAAAATTGAAATTAAGTTTAAACTTTTGATATGCTCTATCTTCAATTTTATTGATAGTGCATCAAAAATTTAATAATATTTTTTTCCTTCATCACTTTTTACATAAAAGATAGTTTTATCATTTTATGAATTAAAGATTGCTTATATAAATTTAAAATCTATGTCAACTGTTTATGACTATTAATCTATATAATAAATTTTTTAGAAGAAAAAATAACATCAGTATATACTGACTTTGAAATTATTCAATTTAAAATAGTTTACAGGTAGATAATGAAGGGTGATTTCATTTTTGAATATGAATTATAGAAGTCTTATTTTGTCAATTTTAATTCTTTTTGAGCTCAAATGTATCCACCGCAACTTATGTAAGAATAAAAATTATTTTTATTGAAATTTACATGAGAAAGTATGCCTATTATTCAAAATCAAACTTGCTCTAATGGTGTTTTTCAATCATTATTTCCATTCATAACAATAAAAAACATTTCAATTTGCTGATGTTTTAGTTTTTGATATCCCCAAGTTTATATCTCAGGTGTACTATTCACAAAATTATTAAAAATATAATTTTCGAAATACATGATATACTTGAAAGTGAGGGGCATTAAATTTTTAAAAATGAATTCTAAATTCAGGATGGATAGTATTTTTTCTATTTTTACAAATGAACAATTTTTTCTTTCAATTAATCCAGAAAGAAAATTTTGTTGTAAGCATATTATATTATATTTATTATGATTTTAAATACTATATTTTCAAGATTTGTGTTTAATATTTCCTGTGAAAGTTAATGTTAATGTGAATTTAAAGTAAGCTTGAAGAAATTTAATCAATAGGCATATTGGATATTTAAAATAATATTTTGCTCCAATCTTGAATCATCCTGGGCTAAAAAATATCCCAAATAAGGTTTTTGTGGGTCAATTTGGATTTAAGTAGGATTAAGTGAGGTTTAATAAAGGACAGATAAAAGGCTAAATTCATTACTAGTGACTTTTTTCTCAAAATAGTTATAAAATATGTATCATTCTGGAATCAAGCTTCAATAAAGTTGAATTGAAACAGAGATAATTTCTAGCAGCACAACACCATATTTACAAAGGTGTAAAATACCTCAAATATTACTCATAATATAGGAAGGCAAGGAATCTACAAAATTCACATTTCAAACGAGGATTTATATTTTGAATTTGAAATTGAGAAATGGAATATTATTTTCCAATTTAAATATCTATTAGTCATTTTACCAAAAGTTTTCAGTAATCAGATTGAATTTTGATGGTATTTTGTTGTAGATTAATCATTTTGATGAGCCATTTACTCAAAATTGCTGGTTTCGTTTCTAATATTCGATGTGAAATTCATTACAAATCTTTTTGAAAGTGAATAGTTGACATATTGGATATGCAAAAGCTTATGTTAGATCAAAGTGAGATCAAAGGGAGTTCAACTGATGATCAAATTAGGATTTTACAAAATCAAACGGTGATCAATGTAGGTTCATCTTGAGCACAATTTGTGACAAATCTCTGACTAAATGTAAGGCCAAACAATTTCCTACATGGTGATGATGTGTGCATAATTCAAGCATAGATTTGTGGCTCAACGGAGTTCAAGCAAGGGGTATTGCTAGCAATACCCCCCCATTTTTTCTGTGGTGACAGACTCATATCTTACTGGCCTGACCCTCCCAGTCTTATCCTCCTGAGACAAAACTGCACCAGCAGCAATATAACTTGAGTCCACTGCCAGATAAATTTTTCCAGCACCAACACCATAATCCAACTTGTGAAGAACAATATCTTTGCCAACCACCGTTTTTAACTTCTGAAAAGCTTCTTCACACTCTTCAGTCCATTCCCAATCTGCATCTTTTCTGGTCAACCTCCTTAAAGGTGAAGCCAACAAAGAAAAATCCTTAATAAAAATCCTGAAATATACACATACACCCAAATATCCCCTGACTTCAGTAGTATTTTTAGGCCTTGGCCATGACTGAATTTTATTAATCTTCTTCTTTGCCATAACCCTTCCCTATTTACATACCACATGACCCAGAATTTCCAAAGCAGGAACACAACAACAGAAGTTTGACCCTAAAATTTTCAAACCAGCCTCTTCAATCCTAAACAACACTCTCTCTAGAGTTATTTCATATTCCCACACAAACCTCCTTATGCCAGGGTTCTCCGCTAACACCTCATTAACATAATCAGTGGATGGTCCTTTAATTCTACCATCATCAATAAAAATACCAGCATGAGTAGGAACCTCATTCTGTAAATTTCAAGCCATCTGTGCTTGATATACTGCCACTGAATTAGCTGCTCCTTGAGGCAACCTATTGAGCTGAAATCTTCCCAAAGGAGTCTGCAAATTTGTGAGAGGCCTTGAATTCGTATGGAGTTCCCTCTCATCATAACCACCCATAATATCACCCAAACCATAACACACCCTTCCAGCAAAAGATTCAACGAAATTCTCTGCACTTGGAGGCATACCAGCATCCTTGATAGTGACTCTATTCAAGGTTCTAAGATCATGAACTACCTTCAACTTTCCATTCTGCTTCTTTACACAGAAAACAAGACTTGAGTAGCTGGAAGTCGATTGTTTGTATAACCCAGTCCTGACTCTTTCCTAACAATCTCCACAAAATCCTCTCTAATAGTGGCTGGAATCGGAATAGGTTTGATTTGCCAAGGTTCATGGCAAACCACAGGAATCAAGTAAGGTTCCCCATAAGAGTGCTTCAATACACCCCTTTCCTCCTCAACAAACGCCACAGCTTTTCCCCTTAGCACAATAACGTGCAACAACAACTTCTTTTCTTCTTCAGACAACCACCCATCAGGACCAAAATTAACAACTTTCAACCTTTCCACGGTCACCCTAGCCGTCTCTATAAATTCTGGAGGATTCTTCACCAAAGGAGTACAGTACAGATCTCTTGACAAAGGAGGTCTCTTCAAGGGCGGATTCAAACCCACAGGCATAGGCTCATTGACAGGCCTAATCCTCTGCGCTACCTTCTTATACTTTGCCGCTCCACCTTCAACTTGAGCGATCTTCAGGAATTCTTCATCACCAGACCTGGAACAAAAACCAAGGGTTTTCCCATTTTTCACATGTGTGGACCTAGTAATGTTTTTGAAAGGTGTAGAAGAAACCCTAGCGGTGCACAATTGGGACGACTTACTTTTAGACCCCAATCTCACCGCCCCAAAACTTTTCCGCATATCTTTCAATAAAGATATATAACCAATCTTCTTCCTTGAACTTGAATTAAAAATAATTAAGAATCTTGAGAGAGAACAGAGACTTGATAAAAAACTTGATTAATACTTGCAGAGAAGAGAAAAATTAAAAAGAGAAAGTTGAAAATCCACTTGGTATATCTACAAGGGAGCTGACCTACTACAACCTGGGATTTCCGCATCTTGGGAAGAGGTTGTAGCACTAGGGTGATCAGCCCTCATTACTCTAAAAAAGACAGACTCACAATAGAGCCTGAGCCGCACTCCAAAAAACCAGAGGCAGCACCCACTTCCTTCCTTCTCCTGCAGCAGTCCATGCACTGGCACATTGAAGATAAACCAGGCCTGGTCTCCCAACCAACCTCTCCAGGGGATGACAACCTCATGTGTATTCTCCTTTCATCTTCACCAGTCAACTCCAAACTGATTCCCAAATCATCTTGATAACCAATTCTTTCCTCAAAATCCATCAAGAATGGCCCACCCAAAACTGCTTTTACATTACCTTTAGCAATGTAAAAATGAACCTTCCCTGAGTCTCTGCCAAAATTTAACTTCACAAACTCTGAAGTTCCAACCAATTCAGTTACATGGCCACCAATCCCTCTCAAATTCCCACCAATACCAGTTTTGATGGGGAGGCCCATATGAGTTGCCTCAAACAAAGAAATCAGGTTTATCTGAGAACCTGAATCCACCAATGCCCTTGCCTTGCTGCCATTCAGAGTGACATTGACATATCCCAGAGGAGCAGAAAAATGAGTTTCCAACCCCTCACCAAACTTTTCAGCAGAATCAAAAATGTATTCTACCTCACCAGAAGAAACTCTTCTCCTGGTCAACAACTTTTTCTGTCTATCAGCCAACCCTGGACTGATAGCACACAATTCCCCATAAGATAGGTAAACCTGACCCTGACTCATCCTTTCAAGGACAGAGTCCATAACATTAACTTGACCAGACACTACTGGCCTCTCAAAGTGAGCTCTTTGCTTCACCACCTTGGTCCTAGAAGATTCTTGACGACCACCACCACCAACAGGTTTACCATTAACAGGAACACCTCTAACTCCAGCAGGCTTTGGAAATGAAGCCAAAGGGACATCCTCCTCAGAGTCAGAATCCACCTCCATTGGCATTGGCTCACCATTCATGTCCAACGCGCCAAAACTAGGGGGGCCCATGTCAGCCATACCCTTCTTCATCTTGTACAGCTCCTCTTTGCTGTACCTCTTCCTAGCTGCACTCAGCTTAGGATCCACCTTTGAAGCATTTGGCTTTGGTTGGGTCTGAGAACTGCTCTTAGGCCTTCCCACCTTTCCTGCTTCCACATCATAAACACCAGCCAAGCATTCACCACTTGACTGTCCACCACAAGAAAACAAATCCAAACCACCAAAGGAAGTAGAAAAAGAGACCTTATTGACCTCCTTCCCCTTTCCCTTGCCATCCTCATCTTCCTTACCAGAAGACTTCCCTTGATCAGGAATCTCCTCAAACCTCGGCCTCCTTTGATTGAGACCTCCCCTTCTCCTGACCAAATCAACAGGAGCCTGCCCCTCACTGGGCTTAACAAAAGAACCATCAGGGAAGTTGAAAACCCTGCCATCAAATTCCACCTTTCCTTCAGACACATCCCTGTTCAATGCCCAACAATCATTGGACCTGTGCCCCCTCATTCTGCAATAAGAGCAGACCCAAGGATCACTCCTACCAGCCCTCCTATCAAAATCTCTAGGCTGAGAATGTGCCTTATTGACCTTCTTAGCCTCCTGAAAAAAAATGCAGCTGCTTTGTAAGATCAGCCAACTGCTCCACCATTGGGTCCCTCTCCTGTTTGGGAACCTGCACCAAATTCTTCTCCTCCTTCTTCTCCCTAACTTCTTCTTCATCCAAAGCCTCACTTACTTTGCTGAAATACTTGGCACACCCCTCCTGATAGGTGTCCAAAGCCACTAACTTCAAATGGGCCTCAACAGCCTCCTTCACCTTATCCAAGGCAGGCAACTTCTGGTCCCCATTAGAAAGAGTCTTCATCAATTCCTTTCTTGACAACTCCTTCAACACATCCATCCTGACATCTCTAGCCAGGGCAGAACAAAAAACATCCTTGTGAGCATTTTCATGTGCCAGCTCCTCCACTTCCACCAAATATTCCACCACAGGATCAAACTGTAGCAGAAACTTCCTGTAACTATGTAAGTTACCAACACCACCATAATATTGCCATTCACTGACAACCTTGTTCAGATCCACCATAGTGAACCTGACACCCCATCTATCCACCATCTCCCTACACAACAATTTCCAATCCCTCTTCTTGTAGCCAGACATGGCCACAATCTCCTTCTCCACTGACCTATCACCAATAAAGAAGATAATCTGCTTCACCATGTCCAGGTAGGAAGCACCATCCACTGCAGCAGCAGTTTCATACTTCTCTAGAAACCACTTGACATCCTCCCCATTAAACTTGGTACCATCCCAAGTTTTATCCTTACACACTCCCTAACCATCACAGAAGGAGGACCATCTCCCCCACTGACAGTTACCACAGGAATAGCAGAACCAGAAGCCATTCTTCCAGTCCAAAACACCAAAAAGAGTCAACCAAAGAAAACAGAGATTCCAAAGAACTAGCAAGTTCTACCCCACGTTGGGCGCCAGAAATGTAGACAATCCTATAGTACTAGCTATAGGCCTTGACCAAGGGAGTTGGAGAAAAACCAGAGAGAAAATCCCCTGTCCCTTTAGAAAAATAGAGTGAGATTTACTTGCTAAAGTAAGTTGGTTCCTGTTTTGCTAAAGCTCCTTTTTCAACACACTTGACTGCTTGGTGAGCCAAGAAAGTAGTCCCCAGATAGACTACTAGACCAAAGAACTGAAATGTAGAACAAAGTCCACACCAGAGACAGCAAAGATACTTGATGTAGGCTGCAAATCCACACCAGAGACAGCAATAATACATGCTATAGCTTGCAAGACTATAAAAGAGAAAGCAGTTGCCAAGGTTAAATTAAATGAAGAACTCGCTTGCAACAAACACAGCCATTTGTGGCCAGAAAACAGTGAAAACTGAGTGAGGAACAATGATATCACCTCCGGATGGTTGTATGATGATTAAGGTTGCCTCAAACTGTCTTATTCACTATTTACACACAGACCACTAACTAAGAGCCCATGCGCACCCACCAAATTGAATAAAAAACCCTCCTGAAGCGCTCCCTAACCTCCTAAAACAGAGGCGGGAAGGCCGCCCAACGTCGGAGGTGCCGCCTGAAGCGGCCCAGCCTCCCTGAAGCCAGAAAACCAATAAAAACAACTAATCTACTTAGAAAAATTAGCTACAACTACTAAAATCTTTAAAACACGCAATTTCACTATAACAACATTGGGACATGAAATATAGAGCCAAATTAGCTCTACTTAATGCTACTAAGCAATTAAACCTAAGACTTAAGGTTAGCCCGTAAAACACAAAAAACAAAATTAAACAGCTATCTTTTATAAATGAAAAATGAGGAAATGACCCCTTAAAACTTAGAATATGAAAAATGACTTCAAGACATAAAATATAGAGAAAAACTGGGGCTATCTAATGATAGTACCCACATACCCGCAGACCCAATATCCACGGAATAAAACCAGAAAAATACCCAATTCCTTAACAGATGTCAATTAAGACATGCACAAACAGCGCCAAATCATGCAACAAAGGCCCCTGCCAATGTTGGAAGACCACAACGTAGCAAATGAAAAGTGCAAAGTAACCCACAAATAGTAATATCAATAATTACCACGATATATATGACGTTTAGTCAATATATGAACCTAATTTTTGGAGTGTGGTTTGATTCCCGTTCTCAGCAAAAAGTTTTGTTCACGTGACGTATGATGTTCATCGTTTTTGTCGCTCTCTCATCCTTACAGGTACTCGAACGCCGATGGTCCCTTCGATTTACGCCCTCAAATTACAATGCGCCTTCAATTATTCGGGAAGGCCTCCAATTGTCAAGGTGTACTTTTGGTCTAGAAGATTTGGTTCGAGGTTTTAATGGTCTATCAACAAAAGGTACATATTTCTAAATCAATATGATTGTTTTTACTCAAATAAAAGAGGTAGTTTTGAAATATTCAATATAGATTATAGATTAGAATTACGCTATTGTAAATACTAAGCTTATAAAATATAGAAATAAGTATTGTACTGTAATTTTAGTAATAAGTAATTGATAAAGGAATGTTCTGAAAAGCACAAAGTAAGAGGCCTTTTATAGGCAAAACATGAGGGAATAAAATATACGGAATTTACACCATATACTTTAATAATGTGAGAAAAAGTATGACTAAAAGGAGTACATATATGACATAAGAAATAAATAAACTGGTACGTCAACAAGGGCATCAAATTTATTAGAAATAAAGTTTGAGTTCCTTGGACTGTCACAATTAATTACACAATAATTAATTAATTATATTACTTTCACGGGATTCCAGATCTCTCACTGAGGTAATATAATTGTTTTAAAGTTTTTTTATTATAATTTTATTATTAAATTTTATTCCAATTGACTTATAATATTGAGCACGGTGTTAGGTAGTAAAATTGTAGGGGACATTTTTTTTACACTAATTAATTATACTACTTATTGTACTTAACTAGTTAATTGTAAGTAATACTTAAGTAGATAATTAATTATTAGTACGAAGAAGGGGCATAGCTTCAACTCAGTAAAATAATCAATTATTTTACCGGTTAAGTCTAGTAGCCTGACTGACAGGAACCTTCTGATTAAATATTGGCAAGTTTGGGGGTAATTGATGGGCTGGCTGCTCTATACAAAATTACTCCACAATGTTCATTATCAATTTTTCCCTGTTTCTAGTTGAATCCTGGCTTTTTTTTGATCTATAGGAAGTCCACTAAGACTATAAGCTGGAACAAACAAAAAGACACCGCTCTTAATTCCAGATTCAAGATTCTTTTTTATTTTTATTTTTGTTATTTCTTTTATGTTAGATTTTTTATATAATGACATATGTTTTTCGTTCATTTTAATTTTTATAATACTATAAAACATTGTTAAGGGTGATGATCACTGGTGGTCTCTAATCATTTTTACAAATTGGAGGGAGCCCACCTAGTGATCATTATCATAAATTTTATTTTTCTAAACTTTCATTTATTAATTTTGAAATCTTCAATTTCTTAAAATTGTGTAACCACATCAAGTTGCACTTGGATGTGGGTATGATTTCAAGGGTACAGCTCATCAATTGGCCGGGGGGCATCTTTCAAATTTAATTTTTTATTTTTTTTTATTTTTTCAAATTTCTCAAATTTACTTTTAAACATTTACTTTCTTAAAATTTCATCACATATAAAAAATAATAATAATAAAAATAAAAATAAAATAAAATAAAAATAAAATAAAAATAAAATAAAAATAAAATAAAAATAAAATAAAAATAAAATAAAAATAAAATAAAAATAAAATAAAAATAAAATAAAAATAAAATAAAAATAAAATAAAAATAAAATAAAAATAAAATAAAAATAAAATAAAAATAAAATAAAAATAAAATAAAAATAAAATAAAAATAAAATAAAAATAAAATAAAAATAAAATAAAAATAAAATAAAAATAAAATAAAAATAAAATAAAAATAAAATAAAAATAAAATAAAAATAAAATAAAAATAAAATAAAAATAAAATAAAAATAAAATAAAAATAAAATAAAAATAAAATAAAAATAAAATAAAAATAAAATAAAAATAAAAATAAATAAATAATAATAATAATAATAATGAAAAAAATTAAAAAAAATAAAAATAAATAAATAAATAAAAAATAAATAAATAAATAAATATATAAACATACAATTATTTTTCAAATTTTTTAAAAATTAATTTTCAATTTTTCTTTTGGTTTATTTCTTATATAGTATATTTTATATAGGAAAAAGGGTCAAGTGGAGCTCGAGAAAAATCAGATCCAACTTCAAAATCTGTTAGTCTTCCAAGACTTTAAACTGGCTAACTTTCAAAATTTTATTTAAGGTTTTATTCAAATTTTGGGATCTGTCAGTCCTACAAGACTTTAAACTGGCCAACTTTCAAGACTTTCTTTAAGGTTTTATACAAATTTTGGGATCTGTTAGTCCTCCAAGACTTAAAACTGGCTATTATTCAAGACTTTATTTAAAGGGTTATATTTGTTAATTTAGGATCTGTTAGTCCTCCAAAACTTTAAACTGGCTAACTTTCAAGACTTTCTTTAAGGTTTTATTCAAATTTTGGGATCTGTTAGTCGTTCAAGACTTTAAACTGAATTTAAACAAAATTCAAGATTTTATTGATATATTTTTTTTGGGGAAAGGATTTTTTTATATAAATTGGTATCAATCAAATCTTTGGTCCACCATGACCTTAAACTTGGATGTCATCAAAGGTTTGGTCCACTATGAACTTAAACTGGGATGTCATCAAAGGTTTGTTCTACTATGACCTTAAAATGGATTTACTATTGATCAGAAGCTTGGCCCACCAAGACTTTAAACTGGATTACCAAAATTATTAAATCATTGGTCAAGCCTAGGCCTTAATTAGGAAGAATTTATGCACATAAATGATCTTTAGTCCACTAAGACTATAAACTGGCAATTGATTAAATGTTTGGTCCACCAAGACTTTAAACTGGAATAACAATCTATTTGGTAAAACTCAATTCAATCATCTTAAATTATGACTTTCCGCCAAGACTTTAAACTGGACATTCAATTATTGTTGTAAGTAGGTGTTGTAAGCTTTAGGAGGATAAAATTTAGGTGGTAATGATGCTAATAAGGAATAATGGTTTTATTAGGTGAAATTTGTGGCACTTTAACATGGTCTAAAAGATTAAAATTAAATATTGGGAGCCTGTCTAAAATATTTTTTAAAGGTTGCTAAATAGCAAATGGATGAAAATTGTGATGAAGGCATTAGAAGTCAGGATGGTAGTTGGATTTATTATTGATTTTTTTAGAGCCTCAGTGTTAGGTTTTTTTTGGTGCAAATCTTGGAAGACCTCATGGCGAGATTGGAATCATAGAATTCGGCTCAGTGGGGGAACCTATGAGAATGGAATCAAGAGTATTTGACTCATTAGGGAGATCCACTCTCTCATGCTGTGACATAGATGGAAGACTGATATATGGGAGTCTGAAGGGATTCAAACCTTGCTCTCAGTAGTGGAATCATCAAAAAATTATTATTATTATTATTATTATTTTATTATGATTTATATCAAGAGCCAGAGAAGAAGACAAAAAGATAAATTTATAGAAGACCAGAAAAAGGACAATGATTGAAAATTTTCAATAGTAAAATTTCAGAAAAGATGCTTCTTGGATCTCTTTCCACATCATTATCAAAGACTATCAACAAATAGGTGAAAATGAATTTATATTGATTAAAAATTGAATAGGAATGAGGACATTCCATATTGGAGGGAGGATGTGGCATTCCACATCTGGGTATGCCACTTAGGTTTATTTTTGAAGATTAGTAGCAATTTTCTAGATTATAAGGCTGGATAATTGGAATTTTGGACGGTGATTATTATTATTGGATCGCCCAGATTTTTCTCTATCTTTTATTTCTTCATGGTTTTTATCATATTTTACTGTTTTCTTAGTGTTTTACTTGATTTAAAGACTTATAGTATTTTTGGTGGATATGGTGTGCTGATGGAATAGCCACTGAGCTTCAGTGCTCCTGTGCGCTCCAGTGCGCTCTGGTTTTCTCCAGTGATTTTTGGGTGCAAAAAAAAGTGTACTGGAAAAATTCTAAGTTATCTCACTAGCAAATTTAGCTCACTCTAGCAAAATTAGCTCATTATGGCAAAATTTGCTCACAATGGGAAAGTCTGGTCACTGGGTTAAAGTTTGGTCACTGTACCAAAGTTTGGACACTGTATTAAAGTTTGGTGACTGTTGAAAAATTTGGCTATTGTGGCAAAATTTGGTTAGAATTTATTTTACTTATTATATCAATAGTTTATTGTATATCCTATGCATGTAGGGTATTGTTGGAAAGGTCTGGAGTAGGAGAATCAGATAGAAAGGGGGGGATCTTAGTCTTCTAGAGGTTTTTGTCTCTTTAGTTTTGATTAGAGGGGTCTTTTTGAACAATTAACAATCACATTCATATTTTTCATTACTCAAAAAAATTAAATAAAATTATAATACCCTTAAAGAATTTATATTTTTCATAACACTTTTGAAATACAACACAACAATTATATTTTCATCACATATAGGGTATCATTGGAAAAGTCTCCATCTCAGGGACATGTTCTTATTGTTAACTCATTTAAAATAAAATCTTTATAAAAACATATAAGTCTATCTTTTCAGATCTTTCACTGGTACACCTTAATTGTTGTCATCAGTATTTCTTTTTCAACAGCTACTATTTCTAAATCTCAATTAGCGTTTATAAATCAGAGTTTCATATATTTCAATCAATTAAAGTAGACTAGAGAGCTTAGTTATTTGAACAACCCTTATATTACTTAGAAGGACAGGGTTTTCTTCGGTTTATCCAACTCCTTTGGATTCTGCTTACAGCAAGGCGACTGTAAGAGTCTACCTACACTGTAAAATTAGTGAGTAATTAAATAAGCTTGAGACACATAAAAATAATTAATTTAATTTAAAACATGTCTTATTATCTTTTAAGTAATAACCAATTTAAATGAAACATAAAAAATAAACTTATTTTAACACGTAAAAATAATGTTATTAATTAATTTAGTATAAAACATGAGTAATTAATTATTTTAATTAATTTTATTAGTGTAATAATTATTTTAAATTAAAACAAATACCTATTATAATAAAATTATTAAATTTTAGAATAAAACATTAATAATTTATTTAATATAGTGTTTTAAGTTGTTTAATACTTTGATGAAACAATTAGGAACCAAAAAGCACCCAATGTTATTTTTTAATAACATATGTAAGGTTTTATTTAATATATAGATTTAATTACATTATAAGTAAATTTTATACTTATAATTATAATATATGTTTATAATTAATTAATTATTAATTTATATTTATTAAATACATAATAAAGCGCCATAATTTATATATTATAACATTTATTATGCTTAATTTTAATGTATATATAATTTATATAATAATAAAATTAATATAATACTTATTTTACTTATATTTTATAAAACACTTATATAATTTCATTATGCAATATAATATTAATTTATATAAATAATAAGCATACTTTTACGCCCTCTTTTGGTTCCAGTAAATTGACATAACATTTTCTGGGCTCCTGCTATAGCCTGGCTGAAAAAAAAGGAAAAAAATGAAATGAAGTGTAACACAGAAAATAAGTGTTGCTACATAACTATTTACTAAAACAGAATAAAAAAAACCAATTTATCCACCCTTTAAACCCTATGAAAACTTAATGGTTTAACTAGGATACTTATTTAGTAAACAACCAAAAAAATGTAGCTATAGTAATTACAAAACATGTTACACTTATGTTATATTTTATTAAAAATCCAATTTTTTGTGAAACATGAAAATTATTCTATTTGAGACATAAAATTTTATATACTTAGTTAATACAGTTTAAAACATTATTGAGTAGTTTAATGAACTTATTTTACTAGTATAATAATTATTGAAATTTAAAAAAGTAATTCTTTTAATGAAATCTGTTGGCCAGTGTGGTCTTCCAACATTGGCAGAGGCCTTTGTTGATCTCTTTTTGGTGCTGTTTTGGTATGTTTTCATTGAAATTGGTTGAATAATTGGGTGTTTTTCTGGTTTTCTTCAGTGAATATTGGGACTATTGGTTATGGAAGTACTACCATTGGATAGCCCCAGCTTCTCTCTATATTTTATGTCTTAATGACATTTTTCATATTCTAAGTTTTAAAGGGTCCTTTCCTCATTTCTCATTTCTAAAAGATAGCTGTTTAATTTTGCTTTTTGTATTTTACAGGCTAACCTTAAGCCTTAGGTTTAAGTTCTTAGTACCATTAAGTAGAGCTAATTTGGCTCTATATTTTATTTTTTAATGTTGTCATAGCTTAATTTTGTGTTTTAAGGGTTTTAGTAGTTGTGGTGGATTTTTCTAAGTATTTCTGGCTTTATTGGATGTTTTGGTGGTTTTCTGGCTTCAGGGAGGTCTGGCTGCTTCTTGGCCGGCCGCCTGCCTTGGTAATAGAAGACTGGGGAGTGCTTCTAGAGGGTTTGTATTCAATTTGGCTGCCAAAAGCACCAAATTTGTTGCTGTGAATGGATTTTTTAGATGGTGGTCTGTGTGTACATACTGAGAAAGACAGTTTGGGGCAACTTTAATTATCATACAACCATCTGGAGGTGATATCATTGTTTCTCACTCAGTTTTCACTGTTTTTTGGCCACAATTGGCTGTGTTTGTTTCCATGTTAGTTCTTCATTTAATACAACTTTGGCAACTGGTTTCTCTGGTGTAGGTTTGCAACCTGCATCAAGTATTATTGCTGCTTTCTGTTAAAAAATTGCACAGTGTTTTGTTTTTCTGGTGTGTATCTTTCTACATTTCTGGTTTCTGGTTCTTTGGTTCTCAGTAGTCTGCTATTGGCTACTGTCTTGACTTGTAAAGCAGTCAAGAAGTGTGTTGGAAGGGGTATAGTAACAGTCTCTAATTTGCTGTAGCAAATAAATCTCACCTGGTATTTCTCAAAGGGACAGGGGTTTCTCTCTCCAGATTTACTCCAACTCCATTGGTCAAGGCCTATAGCTAGTACTATAGATTTCTGGCGCCCAATGTGGGGTGAGGATTTGTTAGCTTTTTGGACTTTCTGTTACTTTTAGACTTCCTTCTTTGGTTGGAAATTGGTTTCAGGAATATATTGGACCATGGCTTCTGGACCCTCTTTCTCTAGTGGTGGTAGTGGCACTTTTGGTGCTGCTGAGGATGGTAATACTCCTGTTTATGTTAGGCCCTCTTTCACAATCAAGTCCTGGAAGGGGCCTATGTTTATGGGGGAGGATTTGAAGTTTTTTCTGGAGCTTTTTGAGGCTGCTGGGAATGTGGATGGAGATTCTCACTTGGAAATGAAGAAGTAAGTCATCTTCTATATTGGTGACAGGGCTCTGGTGAAGGAGGTTTCTGCTATGGAGGGTTATAGGAGGAAATATTGGAAAAATTTGTGTCTGAAAATGACAGACAGGTGGGGATCCAGGTACTCTATGGTGGATCTCAATATGATTGCCAGTGAATGGCAATCTTATGGAGGTGTGGACAACCTCCATACTTATAGGAAGTTTCTGGCTCAGTTGGAGCCAGTGGTGGATTATTTGGTAGATATGCAGGAGTTGGAGAGTACTGACTCTGCAAGAGATATTTCTAGTCTTCTCTGGCCAGGAATGTCAGGATTGATGTGCTAAAGGAGTTGGAAAGGAAGGAAAAGATGAAGATTCTTCTTAATGGGAATCAGAAATTGCCTGCTCTTTATGTGAGGAAAGAGTTTGTGGAGGGTCATCTGAAACTTTTGGCAGTGGATTGTTGCCAAGAAGCTAGCACCAAGTATGTTAGCAAGGTAAGTGAAGCCTTTGCTAAAGATGTAAAGGAATCAAGGAAGAAGGAAAGTGTGAACAAGGGAAAGGCTCCTGAAAAACCTAAAGAGGCTGATCCAGTTGTGGAGAAGCTGGCTGATCTGAAAAATTAGGTACATATTTTTGTTCAGGAGGCTCAGAGGGCCAATATGGCTCCTTCTCAGCCTAGATATGTTGAAAGGAGGGTTGGTAGTAGTGATCCTTGGGTCTGCTCTTATTGCAGCAGGAAGTGCCCCAAGTCCAATTGTTGTTGGACACTGAATAGGAATGTGTCTGAAGGGAAGGTGGAATTTGATGGGAAAGTTTTTAAGCTCCTACATGGTTCTTTTGTGAAGCCTAATCATGGTCAGGCTCCAGTGTAGTTGGTGAGGAGACAAAATGTCAACTCAAGGAGGCCAAGATTTGAAGAGTTGCCTAATGAGGCTTCTTCTTCTGGTAAAGGTAGAGATGATGGCAAGAGAAAGGGAAAGGAGGCTAATAGAGTCTTATTTACAACATCTTTGGTGGTTTTCAGTTGTATTCTTGCAGTGGAAATTCAAGTGGGGAATTCTTGGCTGGTGTGTATGATGTGGAAGCAGAAAAGGTGGGAAGGCTTAAGAGCACTGCTCAGGCTCAACAAAAGCCTAAGGCTTCAAAATTTGATCCTAAGCTGAGTGCAGCAAGGAAGAAGTACAGAAAAGAGGATCTGTATAAAATGCAGAAGGGTATGGCAGATATGGGCCCCCCTAGTATTGGAGAATTGGATATGAATGGTGAGCCAATGCCTATGGATGTTGATTCTGACTCTCAGGAGTATATCCCTTTGGCTTCATTGACAAAGCCTGCTGGAGTTAGAGGTTCTGGTGAGGGATCTGGTTTGATTCCTGTTGATGGTAAATCTGTTGGTGGTTCAGGTCCTCAAGAATCTTCTAGGACCAAGGTAGTGATGCAAAGAGCTCACTTTGAGAGGCCAGTGGTTTCTGGTCAAGTTACTGTTATGGACTTTGTCCTGGAAAGGATGAATTAGGGTCAGGTTTCCCTTTTTTATGGGGAGTTGTATGCTATCATTCATGGGTTGGCTGATAGGCATAAAAAGTTGTTGAACAGGAGAAGGGTTTCTTCTGGGGAGATAGAATAAATTTGTGATTCTGCTGAAAAATTTGGTGAGGGGTTGGAACCTCATTTTTATACACCTCTGGGTTATTTCAATGTCACTCTAAATGGAAGGGAGGATATGGCATTGGTGGATTCAGGTTCTCAGATTAACCTGATTTCTTTGTTTGAGGCTAATCATCTGGGCCTCCCCATCAAAACAGGTATTGGTAGGAATTTGAGAGGGATTGGTGGCCATGTCACTGAATTGGTTTGAACATCTGAGTTTTTGAAGTTATATGTTGGTGGAGCCTCAGGGAAGGTTCATTTTTACATTGAAAAAGGGACTTTTAAAGCTGTTTTTGGTAGGCCATTCTTGTTGGATTTTCATGAAAGAATTGGTTATCAGTTTGATGTGTGAATCAGTTTGGAGTTGACTGATGAAGATGAAAGGAGAGCTCAAATGAGGTTATCATCTCTTGGAGAGGATTGTTGAGAGACCAGGCCGGGTTTTCTTCATTTTGCTAGTGCATGGATTGTAGTAGGAGAAGAGGAGAAGTGGATGCCGCCTCTGGTTTTTTGGAGTGTGGCTCAGGCTCTAGTATGAGTCTTTCTTTTTTTGAGTGATGAGGACTGATTGCCCAAGTGCTACAACCTCTGCCCAAGATGAGGAAATCCCAGGTTGTAGTAGGTAAGCTCCCTTGGAGTTATACTAAGTGTATTTTCAACTTTCTCTTTTTAATGTTTCTTTTCTCTGCAAATATTGATTAAGTTTTTTATCAAGTATCTGTTCTCTCTCAAGATTCTCATTTATTTTTAATTCAATTTCAAAAAAGAAGATTGATTATGTATCATTATTTAAAGATATGCCAAAAAGCTGTGGAGTGGTGAGATTAGGGTCGAAAAGAATTCCTCCCAATTGTGCACCTCTAGGGTTTCTTCTACACCTTTCAAAAAAATTACCTTGGCCACATCTTTGACTATTGGGGAAACCCCTTGTTCTTTTTGTAGGGTAGAAGAAAACTCAAGAAAAGAAAATAAAAATTTCAAGATAACTGAAGAAAATTAAGAAAAACATCAAAAGAAAATCAAGAAATAAGAAAAGAATTATTTTTTAGAAGATCATCACGATCGATTTTTGGGCCTCCAGCATGAGGTTGAACTGCACAAAATTTTGAAGAATGAAGATCAGAAAGATCAATTTTTGGCCTCCAGAATGAGGATAAACTGCACAATTTTAGAAGATGTGATTAAGAAGATGAATCAAGATTTGAAGATTTAGAAGATGGAAGTGAGGATGAAGATGTGAAATCGCGGAAAAGTTTTGTAGTGTTGAGATTGGGGAATAAAAGTAAGTCCTCCCAATTTTGCACCACTAGGGTTTCTTCTAATTACTTCAAAAACATTACCTTGGCCACACGTTGTAGAAAATCCTATAGTACTAGCTATAGGCCTTGACCAAGGAAGTTGGAGAAAAACCAGAGAGAAAATCCACTATCCCTTTAGAAAAATATAAGTGAGATTTTCCTGCTACAGTAAATTGGTTCCTGTTGTTTAAAGCTTCTTTTCCAATACACTTGACTGCCTGATCAGCCAAGAAAGTAGTCTCCAGACAGACTACCAAACCAAAGAACTGAAATGTAGACCAATGTCTACACCAGAGAAAGAAATGATACTTGATGTAGGTTGCAAATCCACACCAAAGAGAGCAATAATACTTGATATAGCTTGAAAGACAACACCAGAGAAAACAGTTGCCAAAGTTGAGTTAAATGAAGAACTAACCTTGCAACAAACACAGCCAATTGTGGCCAGAAAACAGTGAAAACTGAGTGAGGAACAAGGATATCACCTCCAAATGGTTTTATGATGATTAAGGTTTCCCCAAACTGTCTTATTCACTATATATAAACATACCACTATCTAAGAGCCCATGCACACCAACAAATCTGGCGTTTCTGAGTGCCAAATTGCAAGAAACCCCTCTAGAAACGCTTCCCAGCATTCTAACACTAAGGCGGGCAGTCCGCCTGATGTCGGGAGGTCCGCCTGAGGCGGCCGGACCACCCCGAAGCCAGAAAACCACCAAAAACCTCCAAAAATACCCAAAATACTTTGAAAAGTAAGCTCCAACTAGTAAAACGTTTAAAACACATAATTAAGCTATAACAACATTGTGAAATGAAACATAGATATAAATTAGCCCATTCTAATGGTACTAAGCACTTAACCCTAAGACTTAAGGTTAGCCCGTAAAACACGAAAAACAAAATTAAGCAGCTATCTCTTAAAATGAAAAATGAGAAATAATCCCTTAAATACTTAGAATATGAAAAATGTCATCAATACATAAAATATAGAGAAAAACCAGGGCTATCCAATGGTAATACCCACATCTCAACAGTCCCAATATTTTCCAAATAATTCCTGAAAAACACCCAATTATTAAACAATGCTGTATAAGACATATCAAAACAACGCCAAATAGACCAACAAAGGTCTCCGCCAATGTTGGAAGACCACATCCTCCCTCCAAAAGAGAATGTCCACATTCTCCTACATCACAACCACCATGTTCAGCTTTCTTTCCAAATCTGATACTGACATGGGTCCTTGCCAATACTGCATTGACAACAATCTTATCTGTACCATCACACCTCCAGCTCATCCCTACAGAACCTCCTGTGATTCCTGTCACTATAGGAAGAAGACTTGTTTCAGACCTGGTCCATTTTACTCTCTAAAATCTTCTCCTCCTCCACAACCTGATCCACTTCCACCAGCACCAAAAGATCCAGACCATCCATCCTGATCCCCAGACTGGTCAACAAATTACACCCTTCAAAAAAGAGTGCCAAACCCACTACAAAAACTTACTCTTCTATCCCTGGTCCTTCTGATTGTAAGCCCAATACTTCTTCATACTGAAATTCAATCTGACAAATTTCCAGTTCATTTCCATCCAAGCAGTGATGATGACAATGTTGGAACCATTGAAGAACCCCCACCTAATCCATTGCCCACCATCAAAGACAACGTCCAACATCTTTCTTATAAACAGAAGCATCTCATCCTAAATTACTTTGAATCCACTCCTGGGAGAACCCACAGGACCTTAAGAAAAGGAAGAAACTCATCCACCAGTTCAAAGCCAATGCTGAACATTTTGTTACATCTCTTGTTTCTTTTCTTTAATTACTTCTTGCCCAAAAATCTTGATTTAGAAATAAAAATAAATTAAAAAACTCCTAATTTTAAAGTATAGGGGGACTAATCCTCAGTTTTAAGTCTTGGGGGACTAACAGCCCTCATTTTATAGGCTTGGGGGACTCAAAACCTAAATAAAAAGACAGAACCAGAGATCAAAACATTAAAGACCAAAGAAACAAACTATCATTCTGGGGTAGCTGTTCTACAGAGCATCCGGATCATCAGTTACCCCCACACTTGCCTTAATAAATTTCAGAGACTCCCCCTTGGATGCCCTCTTCCAGAATCACACCAACTCCACATTATCAGTTTATAGTCCTGAAGGACTCAACTAACAACCATCCTCAGTTTATAGTTTTGGACCACTGTACCACTTCTCAGTTTAAAGTCTTGATGGACTGCAGATCCACATTAGTAATAAAAATAAAAATCTTGAAGCAATCTTCAAATAACCAGCCAGTTTTAAGTCTTGGAGGACTTCCAGTGTTCAGTTTAAAGTGTTAATGGACTAACACATTTTTCATATAAAGGCGGAGCCACCTCCATGCACAGTGCTCCACAGCCAACCTGCTGAAATTCCACTTTTTCTTCATTATCTACACATCACTGATAAAATTTTCATTCATCTCTTTTCTCTTCATTATTTTTTTTCACAGATCATGGCTGAATCCACAGACTTTGAATTATTGGACCTTCCCAGTTTCACTGCTCCAAAGGACTTTGCTTGTAAACAGTGCATCCACATGTGCAGGCCTTGTACCTTCACTCTTCCTACTCCTCAAGCTAAATTCTATAAAATAGCCTGTGATTCTTAAAACTCTAAAACAAAAAGATGTGACAGAGACCCCAACTATCCAATACCTCTGCCTTCACCTTCACACAAATATATTTCCAGATCTCCCACCAGGTCACCAGAGCTTGGACCTGATTCCTCTTCTTTATCTTCCGCTCCTTCCAGAAGATCATGCTGCTCTATTCCCAAATCACTCCCTAAAGGACCTGCTTTATTTTCTCAAGAATCTGCTTTTATTTTAGAAAATTTGGCCAAATCAGCTTCAAAATCAGCTCCCAGACTGCTAGACCGCGTCCAGGCGGCCCTCCCGCCTCTCCAGAAAGCAAAAATTAGGCTCAAAACTCCCAATTCAGCCAGATAACAGCAAAAATACACCATTAAACACCAACAAATTTACACGACCACCTCCTAGTGCTCCCAGAGAAATGTGTAAACACACATTTTCTTCCCCAGACAACTCCAAAAATTCCAAAATATCTAGAAAACCTGCCAGAGGACCTTCTGAAAACACCAGAGCACGCAACACTGCTAAAAAAGAAAAATCTCTGCTTACTTCAAGAAGAACTAACTACACCTCTCCTCTGGCTGCCAATTATTCCTCTGATGGTTCCATTTCTTCTAGATCTTCATCTATAAAATCACAATTAGCTTCCAGGTCACCTACTTATGATCCTGCCTTCAAAAACCCTGGTTCTCCACCACCAGTGTCCAACCCAACTGGGGCAAGCAATAATAATATCCACAACAACAACAGCAGCCCTGTTGCTCCAACCAGGCAACAGGAAAACCCTTCTTCTCCTTCATCTTCACAACACCATTTAGAAGATTATCATGAGAATCCATACCTCTATCTGGTTGATCTTCCTTCAACATCCATTCTGCTTTCTTCAACAGCTCAAATCCCAGAAGCTTACAAATTTGATGAGCTCCCAATCTATAAGTACCAAATTAATAAATCCAATTTCTTTAACAGAGAACAATTACTAATCTAATTCTTCTGTGTAGTTGGAACCCCGCCTCCTAAAAATACAATTTGAATTGGCCTACCTCTAGAAACTACCTTAATGCTGGATTATGCCCACATGAAACAACACCTAAGCATGATGTGTTCAAACATGCTTAAGGCCTTTGCTCTTCATGGTCCGTTGAATGAGTTTGAAAAGAATTTGAGGAAACAGCTCCTTTATGACCACTAGAAGATTTCTAGAATAATCAAGCACACCTTCCAACACTCTATCCCCGCTTCTTCCACTTCTTCTCAAAAATTACCTTCCACTCCGGTCCCTGACCATTACAACCCATATACACTTTCCAGACACCTACACCACAAAGAACACAGTTCTTCTTTCAATCCTAACAAAAAGAAAAAACACCACCATAATCCGGACCAAACACAAGAGGCTTCTTCTTCCAGACATTAAAATAAACAAGAAAGAAATTAATAAGTTACTAAATAGAGAGAACAATAATAATTAACAGAATTATATATATAAAACTTGTTTTATTTTTATTTTTATTTTATTTATTTATTTATTTTATTTTATTTTATATTTTATTTCATTTTTTTTATTTTTTTTTATTTTAAACTACTAACATACTAAAAAAAACTTAAAAATAAATAACAAAATTAACCAAAAATACGAGAGTTGAAAAAAAATTAAAATGAAGTGAATAATAATAATAACATGAGACAAATAATAGTTACTAATGGTATCCCCCAGCCGATTGATGAGCTGATCCCCTGATCCTTATTCACATCCAAGTGCACCTTGATGTGGATACACTGTTCAATAATTTTGAAATGAATTAAAATAAAAAATAAAGATGAAATAATTAGAAATTGAGAGAATAATAAGAAAAAGAAAGTAAAAAAATAGAATTTCCTGGCCAATTGATGAGTCTTTACCAACCAATTCTTACCCACATCAAGGTGACCCTGATATTGCGACACCATAAAATATAATTGAGTGATTTTTCCCGCTTTATATCCTAATAAATCCCATAAAAAAATCAAAAGAAAAAAAAGAAAAAAAAAGAAAATAAGCTATAGCTACTATCTAACAAAACTATAGACTCAACAATTAAAGAAAAGAAAAAAATCCAGCTCCATAGAAAGTCCAGTCCAAGGAAATGATCACTGGGTGGGCTCCCTCCAATAAGTAAAAATTATGGGAGACCACCAGTGGTCCACCAACAAAACTAAAGAAGCCTGGCTTGAGCCAGTAAGCCAGTTTAAAAACATAAAGGACTTAAACCCTGAATAAAAAAAACCAGAACTAGGATTCAACTAGTACAAACAAAATACTTGAGACAGACATTTTGGGGTAACTGTTCTACAGAGCAGCCAGCTCATCAGTTACCCCCACACTTTCCAAAATAAAATCTAGAAGTCCCCCCTGCGTACCTTCTAACAAAAAAAAAATCCATAACATTAAACCAAAGCCAATAAGTGTGAAGATTCCGGCACTTGAAAACCAAAAGAATTTCCAGTTTAAAGTCATAGAGAACTAGAAACCTGTGAAGAAAAACCAATACTAGGGTTCAACCAAATTAAGAGAAGGGGTTGGAAACAGACAATCTGGGTTAACTGTTGATAGAGCAGCCAGCCCATCATTTACCCCCACACTTGCCAAAACAAAATCTAGAAGCCCCACCCGTGGGTACCTTCTAACAAAAAGTTTCCAAAAAAACAGATGCACAGCATCACCAAAATCCAAATTTAAAGAATGGTCCATAGTTTATCCTCATTGCGGAGTCAATCTTCTTCCTTTTTGGTGCCTCTAGGGTAAAATCTCTTCACCTGATCAGCATCCACTCTCTTCTTTAAGACTGCACTATATAACTCCTCCAAAACATAAGAACCTCCAGACACCTGAGATCTGACTCTGTAAGGTCTATTCCATCTGTCAGAAAACATATTTCCCCACTGAATCTCCAAACATCTATTATACACCAAAACCAAACAACTAGGTTTCAAGGTATTCCTGAGTCAATGAGCCAATTTCTTGTCCCAGTATCTGAGTGATTGATTTCTAATCTTCATCATTCTAGAGTATGCCTTCTCTTGACATTCCTCTCTACATTCCAACTGTTGTATCCTGGAACAGAGCAAATATTCTGTTGAGAATATATCATCCCAATCAATTCCAAGATAAGAGACAGCTTCCAAATCCACTGGTAGAACAGCTTTCTGCCCAAAATTTAATTCATAAGGGGAATAGCCAGTTTTCCTTTTTACAGTGACCCTATCAAAAAATAACACCAAGTGTAAATAATGCCTCCATTTTTCAGCACTATCTGCACACATTTTCACCAAAGAATTTTTGATAACTTGATAGCCTCTTTCAAACATGCCTTCAGCTTCAGGATAATAAGGTGTTACCACTCTGACTTTAGAACCAATACTTGCCACAGCTTCTTTGAATTTTACTCCAAACTCTGGCCCACAATCAACAGTCACCAACTTCATCAATACATACCTAAACATCAATTCTTTCTTCCAAAATTATGCCACATTTTTGGCAGTCAAATTCAACAGAGGCACCGCCTCAACCCAACCAGAAAAGTCATCCCTTGCATCAATCAAGTATTTATACATGCCCTCTTTGATATGGACAGCATCCAAACTGACTCTTCCAAACACAGTTGTTTCACCAGTAGCACGGCAAACCTCTTTAGGTTTCAAGTGACTTCTTCTTTAAAATTCTTCACAAGATTGAACCCAACCCTTCACAGCTAACTTCATACCTTGCCACCAAAATCTATCTGCTACTCTTCTATAAGTCTCCCCAAGGCCTCTATGACCAAGGTCTTCATGCAAAGACTTCAAAACCAGTTCTTGACCCTTCTTCTGAGTTACCACCACTTGAGGATTTGGATGTCTCCTCCTCATTAACCTCCTTCCTGACACATAAAATCCAGGACTATTCTTCTTGATTGCCACCCAAGTATCATCATTACATGTATCTGGCCTCTCTAAGGTTAACAGTTATTCAACCATAATAAAATAATACTCAATCTGACCCCAGGTCTCATCTTAAAAATCCAACCAAACAATATCCAAGGGTACAGCCCTGTCATCAAAATCTCCAGTGTACACATGAGCAACACAACCGGCCAATCCAGGACACCAATCCCTAAACTTTAGCACCTCCTTTTTCTTCCACTGAATCTTAAGAGAATCCAGTTCACCAACAAAAACTCCATTCTCAAATTTTGAGCCATCCCAAACAACAACCCCATCTTCATCAACAAAAACATCCTGATCACCAGAATCAAGATAAGCACCATCCAGTTTAACCTCTTGGTGGAGGCAAGAACAATCATCCAGTTTAGCCTCTTGGGGGAGGAGAGAAAAATCATCATTATCCTTTGCACTGGCCCTAACCACTGGAACATCTTCATCAAATTCTTCAGAGTCAGAATCATCATCTGTGGGTGGTCTTCTTGATAATCCATCTGGCATTGTAAAAGTCTTACCTGGCTTGTGCACCAGGTCAAAAGAAAAATGTCAAATAAATGCCACCCACCTAGTCATTGGAGAATTTGGAAGACTAGGTGTCTTGATAATTTGAACCAGAGATTTAGCATCCACCTGCAGCTCAAAATGCTGCCCTCACAAAACAGTTTGTAGCTTATTCAAAATTTTTGCTACACCACACAATTCCAACTTTGGCTGAAAATACCTAGATTCCACCTCATTAAAAACTAAAGACTCATACCTTACTGGCCTGACCTTCCCAGCTTTATCTTTCTGAGACAAAACAGCACCAGCAGCAATATAACTTGAGTCCGCCACCAGATAAATTTTTCCAGCTTCACTTCCATAATCCAACTTGTGAAGAATAATATCTTTACCTACCACCTTCTTTAATTTCTGAAAAGCCTCTTCACACTCTTCAGTCCGTTACCACTCCGCATCTTTCCTGGTCAACCTTCTCAAGGGTGAATTCAACAAAGAAAAATCTTTGATAAAAATCCTGAAATACACACAAACTCCTAAAAATCCCCTAACTTCAGTAGTATTTTTGGGCCTTGGCCATGATTGAATTTTATTAACTATCTTCTTTGCCATAAGCCTTCCCTCCTTACATACAACATGACTTAGGATTTCCAGAGCAGGAACACAACAACAAAACTTTGACCCAGAAATGGTAAAACTAGCCTCTTCAATCCTAAAAAATACTCTCTCTAGAGTAATTGCATATTCCCAAACAAATTACCTTATACCTTGGTTCTTCTTCAGAACCTCATTTCCATAATCAGTGGAGGGTCCTTTAATTCTACCATCATCAATAAAAATACCAAAATGAGTCAAAACCTAATCCTGTAAGATCCAAGCCATTTGAGCTTGATATACTGCTACTGAATTAGTTTCTCCTTAAGGCAACCTAGTGAGCTGAAAGCTCCCAAAAGAAGTGTCAAACATTGTGAGTGGCGGTGAATCAGTGTAAAGTTCCCTTTCATCATAACCATCCATAATATCTCCCAAACCATAACACACCCTTCCATAAAAAGCTTCCAAAAAGTCCTACACACTTGGCAGCATCCCTGCATCCTTGATAGTGACTCTATTCAAGGCCCTAAGATCATGCACCACCCTAAACTTCCCATTCTGCTTCTCAACACAGATAATCGGACTTGAGTAACTAGAAGTTGATTGTTCATACAATCCTGTCCTTATCTTTCCCTAACTATCTCCACAAAATCATCCCTAATAGCAGCTGGAATTGGAATAGGTTTGATTTTCCAAGGCTCATGACAAACCACAGGAATCAAGTAAGGTTCCCCATAAGAGTGTTTCAACACATTCCTTTCCTCTTCAACAAATGCCACCGCTTTCTCCCTGAGCACAATAGCGTGCAATAACAACTTCTTTTCCTCATCAGACAACCACCCATCATGACTTAAATTAACAACTTTCAACCTCTCCACAGTCACCCAAGCAGATTCCTAAAAATCAGGAGGATTCTTCACCAGAGGAGTACATTACAGATCTCTTGATAACAAAGGCCTCTTCAAAAAAGGATTCAAACCCACAGGCATAGGCTCATTGACAGACCTAATCTTCTGTGCTACCTTCTTGTATTTTGCGGCTCCACCGTCAACTTTAGGGATCTTCAGGACGTCTTCACCACCAGACCTGGAACAAAAACCAAGGGTTTCCCTATTGCTCACATGTGTGGCCCAGGTAATGTTTTTGAAAGGTGTAGAAGAAACCCTAGTAATGCACAATTGGGAGGACTTACTTTTAGACCCTAATCTCACCACTACACAACTTTTCGGCAATTCTACATCTTCATCCTCACTTTCATCTTCCAAATCTTTAAATCTTGATTTTATCTTCTGAATCACATCTTCTAAAATTATGCAGTTTATCCTCATTCCAGAGGCTCAAAAATTGATCTTGACAATCTTCTTTCTTCAAAAATTTGTGCAGTTTAACCTCATGCTGGAGGCCCAAAAATTGATCTTGATGATCTTCACAAAAATAATTCTTTCCTTCTTTTTTAATTATCTTCATATTTTTTTCTTGCTTTTCTTCAGTTATCTTGAAATTTTCATCTTCTTTTCTTGATTTTTCTTCCATCCTAAAAGAATAACCAGGGGTTTCCGCAATGCTCTCAGACGTGGCCAAGGTAATGTTTTTGAAAGGCATAGAAGAAACCCTAGTGGGGCACAATTGGAAGGACTTACTTTTAGACCCCAATCTCACCACTCCACAGTTTTTACGCATATCTTTCAATAAAGATATATAGCCAATCTTCTTTTTTGAAATTGAATTAAAAATAATTGAGAATCTTGAGAGAGAACAGATACTTGATAAAAAACATGAATAATACTTGCAGAGAAGAGAAACATTCAAAAGAGAAAGTTGAAAATCCACTTGGTATATCTCAAAGGGAGATGACCTACTTCAACATGGGATTTCCTCATCTTGTGGAGAGGGTACAGCACTAGGGTTATCAGTACTCATCACTCTAAAAAAGAAAGACTCTTACTAGAGCCTGAGCCACACTCCAAAAAACCAGAGGCGGCATCCACTTCTCCTCTTCTCCTACTACAATCCATGCACTAGCAAAATGAAGAAAACCCGGCCTGGTCTCCCAAACATCATCTCCAGGAGATGATAATCTCATGTGAAGCCTCCTCTCATCTTCACCGGTCAACTCCAAACTGATTCCCATGTCCAACTGATAACCAATTCTTGCCTGGAAATCCATCAAGAATGGTCCATTCAAAAAAGCTTTTACATTACCTTTGGAAATGTAAAAATGAACCTTTTGGGAGGCTCCACCAACATCCAGCTATAAAAATTCAGCTGTCCCTATCAACTCAGTGACATGGCCAGCAATTCCTGACTTGATAGGGAGGCCAAGATGAGTAGCCTCAAACAAAGAAATCAGGTTAATCTGAGAACCTGAATCCACCAATGCCCTAGCCTCCCTGTTATTCAGAGTGAAATTGAAATAACCCAGAGGAGCAGAAAAATGAGTTTCCAACCCCTCACCAAACTTCTCAGCAGAATCACAGATGTATTCCACCTCCCCAGAAGAAACCCTTCTCCTGGTCAACAATTTTTTTTGATAATCAGCCAACCCAGGACTGATAGCATACAATTCCCCATAAGAAAGGGAAATCTGACCCTAATTTATTTTTTCCAGAAGCAAGTTAATAACATTAGATTGGCCAGAAACTACTGGATTCTCAAAGTTAGCCCTTGGCTTCACTACTTTGGTCCTAGAAATTGCCTGAGGACCAGAACCACCAACAGATTTTTCATCAACAGGAATAAAACCAGATCCCTCACCAACACCTCTAACTCCAGCAGGCTTTGGCAATGAAGCCAAAGGGACATCCTACTCTGAGTAAGAATCAACATCAACTGGCATTGGCTCACCATTCAAGTCCAATGCACCAAAACTGGGGGGGGTAATTTTAGCAATCCCCTTCTGCATCTTGTACAGCTCCTCTTTTCTGTACTTCGTCCTGGCTGCACTCAGCTTAGGATCCACCTTTGAGGCCTTAGGCTTTGGTTGGTCCTGAGAACTGCTCTTAGGCCTTCCCACCTTTCCAGCTTCAACCTCATAGACACCAGCCAAGCATTCACCACTTGACTATCCTCCACAAGAATACAACCTGAACCTACCAAAGGAAGTAGAAAAAGAGACTTTATTAACCTCCTTCAATTTTTTCTTGACATCTTCATCTGCCTTAGCAGAAGACTTCCCCTCATCAGAGATCTCCTCAAACCTTGGCCTCCTCTTATTGAGACCATTTCTTCTCCTGACCAAATAAGCAGAAGTCTGACCCTCACTGGGCTTCACAAATGAACCTTCAGGTAATTTGAACACCCTGCCATCAAACTCCACCTTTCCTTCTGACACATCTCTTTTCAGAGCCCAACAATCATTGGACTTGTGCCCCTCCTACTGCAATAAAAGCAGACCCAAGGATACCTCCTACCAACTCTCCTATCAAAATCTCTAAGCTGAGAAGGAACCCTATTGACCTTCTTAGCCTCCCAAACAAAAATATGTAGCTTTTTTGTCAGATAAGCCAACTGCTCCACCACTGGGTCCCTCTCCTGCTTGGAAACCTCTACCATATTCTTCTCTTCCTTCTTCACTCTACTCTCCTCTTCAGCCAAAGACTCACTGACTTTGCTGACATACTTGGCACACCCCTCTTGATAGGTGTCCACAGCCAAAAACTTCAAATGGGCCTCCACAGCCTCCTTCACCTTGTCCAAGGCAGGAAACTTTTGATCCTCATTGGAAAGAGTTTTCATTAAGTAATTCCTTGACAACTCCTTCAACACATCCATCCTGACATCTCTAGTCAGGGCAGACCAAAAAACATATTTGGCAGCATTTTCATGTGCCAGCTCCTCCACTTCCACCAAATATTCTATCACAGGATCGAATTGCAGCAGAAACTTCCTGTAACTGAGCAAGTTACCATTACCACCATAGGACTTCCACTCACTGACAACCTTGTTCAGATCCTCCATAGTGAACCTGACACCCCATCTATCCACCATCTCCCTGCACAGCAACTTCCAATACCTCTTCTTGTACCCAGAAATGGCCACAACCTCCTTCTCCACTGCCCTATCACCAATGATGAAAATGATCTGCTTCACAATTTCCAGTTAAGAGTCACCATCCACACCAGCAGCAGTCTTATATTTCTCCAGAAACCACTTCACATCTTCCCCATTAAACTTGGTGCCATTCCAAGTTTGAATCCTAACACACTCCCTAATCATCACAGCAGGAGGACCTTCCCTCCCACTGAAAGTCACCACAGGAATAGCTGAACCAGAATCCATTCTTTCAGACCAAAATCACCAAAAAGGACCAACCAAAGACAACAGAGATTCCAAAGAACTATCAGTTCCTAACACACGTTGGGCACCAGAAATGTAGACAATCCTATAGTACTAGCTATAAGCCTTGACCAAGGGAGTTGGAGAAAAACCAGAGAGAAAATCCCCTGTCCCTTTAGAAAAATATAAGTGAGATTTACCTGCTACAGTAAATTGGTTCCTGCTGTTTAAATCCCCTTTTCCAATACACTTGACTGCCTGATCAGCCAAGAAAGTAGTCTCCAAACAGACTACCAAACCAAAGAACTGAAATGTAGACCAATGTCTACACCAGAGAAAGAAATGATACTTGATTTAGGTTTCAAATCCACACCAGAGACAGCAATAATACTTTATATAGCTTGCAAGACTACACCAGAGAAAACAGTTGCCAAAGTTGAGTTAAATGAAGAACTCACCTGGAAAAAAACACAGCCAATTGTGGCCAAAAACAGTGAAAACTGAGTGAGGAACAAGGATATCACCTACGGATGGTTATATGATGATTAAGGTTGCCCCAAACTGTCTTATTCACTTTATACACACAGACCACTATCTAAGAGCCCATGCACACCAACAAATCTGGCGTTTCTGAGTGCCAAATTGCATAAAACCCCTCTAGAAACACTTCCCAGCCTTCTAGCACTGAGGCGGGCAGTCCGCCTGACATCAGGAGGCCTGCCTGAGGCAGACAGACCACCCTTAAGCCAGAAAACCACCAAAAACCTCCAAAAATACCCAAAATACTTAGAAAAATAAGCTACGACTAATAAAAGCTTTAAAACACATAATTAAGCTATAAAAACATTGTGATATGAAACATAGAGAAAAATTAGCCCATTATGATTAACCCTAAGACTTAGGGTTATCCCTTAAATGCAAAAAACAAAATCAAACAGCTATCTTTTAAAATGAAAAATGAGAAATAATCCCTTAAATAGTTAGAATATGAAAAATTTCATCAAGACATAAAATATAGAGAATAACTGGGGCTATCCAATGGTAATATCCACATCCCTGCATTCCCAATATTCACCGAATAAATTTTGAAAATCACCCAATTATTAAACAATGCCATTTACTACATATCAAAACAACACCAAATAGACCAACAAAGGGCTCCGCCAATGTTGGAAGAACACAATGTGAGCAATGGGGAAACACTTGGTTTATGTTCCAGGTCTGGTGGTGAAGACATCCTGAAGATTCTTCAAGTTGAAGGTGGAGCTGAAAAGTTTAAGAAGGTAGCACAGAAAATTAGGCCTGTCAATGAGCCTATGCATATAGGTTTAAATCCTCCTTTGTCAAGAGATCCATACTGTACTCCTCTGGTGAAGAATCCTTCTGATTTTGTGGAAACTGCTAGAGTGACTGTGGAAAAGGTTGAAAGTTGTTAATTTTGGTCCTGATAGGTGGTTGTCTGATGAGGAAAAGAAGTTGTTTTTGCACGTTATTGTGCTGATGGAGAGAGCTGTGGAATTTTTTGAGGAGGAAAGGGGTGTTTTAAAACACTCTTATGGGGAACCTTACATGATTCCTGTTGTTTGTCATGAATCTTGGCAAATAAAACCTATTCCAATTCCAGCTGCTATTAGGGATGATTTTTTAGATATTGTTAGGGAAAGTGTCAGAAATTTTTTATGCAAACAATCAACATCTAGTTACTCAAGTCCAGTTTTTTGTGTAAAGAAGCAGAATGGGAAGCTGAGGGTGGTGCATGATTTTAGAGCTTTGAATAGAGTCACTATCAAGGATTCTGGGATGCCGCCAAGCGCAGAGGACTTTGTGGAAGATTTTTCAGGAAGGATGTGTTATGGTTTGGGAGATATTATGGGTGGTTATAATGAAAGGGAGCTTCACACTGATTCACAGCCACTTACAATGTTTGAGACTCTTCTGGGGAGATTTCAGCTCACTAGGTTGCCTCAAGGAACAAATAATTCAGTAGCAGTATATCAAGCACAAATGGCTTGGATTATACAGGATGAGGTTCCTACTCATGCTGGTATTTTTATTAATGATGGTGGAATCAAAGTAACCTCCACTGATTATGGAAACGTGGTGCTGAAGGAGAACCCAGGTATAAGGAGATTTGTTTGGGAATATGCAATTACTCTAGAGAGAGTATTGTTTAGAATTGAAGAGGCTGGTTTGACAATTTCTGGGTCAAAGTTTTGTTGTTGTGCTCCTGCTCTGGAAACCCTGTGTCATGTGGTATGTAAATAGGGAAGGATTATGGCAAAGAAGAAAGTTAATAAAATTCATTAATTTCCAAGACATTAAAATAATACTGAAGTAAGGGGATTTTTGGGGGTTTGTGTGTATTTCAGAATTTTTATTAAAGATTTTTCTTTGTTGGCTTCACCTTTGAGGAAGTTGACCAGGAAAGATAAAGAGTGGGTATGGACTGATGAGTGTGAAGAGGCTTTTCAGAAGTTGAAGAATGGGGCAGTTGAAGCTATTATTCTTTGCAAGTTGGATTATGGAGGGGGGGGTGGAATAATTTATCTGCCAGTGGACTCAATTTATATTTCTGCTGGTGCTTTTTTGTCTCAGGAAGATAAAACTGGGAGGTTCAGGCCAGTAAGGTATGATTCTGTGGTATTGAATGAGGTTGAATCTAAATATTCTCAACTGAAGATGGAATTTTTTGGGGTAGCAAAAAGTTTGAAGAAGCGGCAAACTGTTTTGTGGGGGCAGCATTTAAAGCTAAAGGTGGATGCAAAATCTCTGGTTCAAATGATCAATACACCTAGTCTTCCAAATGCTCCAATGACTACCTGGGTGGCATTTATTCAGCATTTCTCTTTTGACCTGGTACACAAACCTGAGAAAACTTTTACAATGCCAGATGGATTATAAAGGATACCACCCACAGATGAAGATTCAGACTCTGAAGAGCTTTATGAAGATGTCCCAGTGGTTAGGGCCAGAAAAAAGTGTGATGAATATTTTTCTCTCCTCCCCCATGAGGCTAAACTGGATGATTTTTTTCTCCCCCCCAAGAGGTTAAACTGGCTGGTTCTGATCTTGATTCTGGAGATTGGGATGTTTATGTTGATAAATATGGGGCTGTTGTTTGGGATGGCTCAAAATTAGAAAATTGTGTTTTTTTTGGTGAACTGGATTCTCTTAAAATTCAGTGGAAGAAAAAGGATGTACCAAAATTTAGGGATTGGTGTCCTGGTTGGGCTGGTCAAGTGGCTCATGTGTATACTGGTGATTTTGATGATAGGGTTGTACCCTTGGATTTTGTTTTGTGGTATTTTGAAGATGAGACCTGGGGTAAGACTGGGTTTTATTTTAATATGGTTGAATATCTTTTAAACTTGGAGAGGCCAGATACTGGTGATGATGATACTTGGGTGGCAATCAAGAAGAAGAGTCCTGGCATCTATGTGTCAAGAAAGAGGTTGATGAGGAGGAGACAGCTAAATCCTCAAGTAGTGGTTACTCAAAAGAAGGGTCAAGAGTTAGTGTTGAAGTCTTTGCAAGAAGACCTTGGTCACAGAGGCTTTGGGGAGACTTATAGTAGAGTAGCTGATAGATTTTGGTGGCCAGGTATGAAGTTGGCTGTACAGAGTTGGGTTCAATCTTGTGAAGAATGTCAAAGAAGAAGTCACTAGAAGGCTAAAGAGGTTAGCCGTGCTACTGGTGAATCAACTTTTTTTAGAAGAGTCAGTTTGGATTCTGTTGACATTAAAGAGGGCAGGTATAAATACTTGATTGTCTCCAGGGATGATTTGTCTGGTTGGTTTGAGATGGTGCCTCTGGTTAATTTGACTACCAAAAATGTGGCAGAGGTTTTGAGGAAGGAATGGGTGTTTTGATATGGTTTAATGAAGTTGGTGACTTTTGATGGTGGGCTAGAGTTTGGAGCAGAAATTGAAAGTAGCTGTGGAAAGTATTGGTTCTAAAGTCAGAGTGAATACACCTTAATATCCTGAAGCTGAAGGCATGGTTAAAAGAGGCCATCAAGTTATCAAGAATGCTTTGTGAAAATGTGTGGAGATAGTGCTGAAAAGTGGATCCATTATTTACTGGTGGTGTTATTTGCTGATAGGGTCACCATTAAAAGGACAACTGGCTATTCCCCTTATGAATTAATTTTTGGGCAGAAAGCTGCTCTACCAGTGGATTTGGAGGCAGTCTCTTATCTTGGAATTGATTGGGATGATGTATGCTCAAAAAAATATTTGCTCTGTGCCAGCATGCAACAGTTGGAATTTAGAGAGGAATTTCAAGAGAAGACATACTCTAGAATGATGAAGATAAGAAATCAATCAGTCAGTTACTGGGAAAAGAAGTTGGCTCATAGACTCAGGAATACCTTGAAACCTGGTTGTTTGGTTTTGGTGTATAACAGAATTTTGGAGAGTCATTAGGGGAAAATGATTGCTGACAGATGGAATGGACCTTACAGAGTCAGATCTTAGGTGTCTGGAGGTTCTTATGTTTTGGAGGATTTAGATGGCACAGTCTTGAAGAAGAGAGTGACTGCTGATCAGGTGAAGACATTTTTACCAAGAGGCACTAGAAGTGAAGAAGATTGACTACACAATGAGGATAAACTATGGACTATTCTTTAAATGATGAATTTTGGTTCTTCTGTGCATCTTTTTTGTTCAAAACTTTTTTGTTAGAAGGTACCCATGGGTGGGACTTCTAGATTTGATCTTGGCTAGTGTAGGGGTAACTGATGAGCTTGCTGCTCTGTAGAGAAGTTACCCCAGATTGTCTGTTTACAACCCCTTCTCTTAATTTGGTAGAGCCATAGTATTGGTTCTCTTCACAGGTTTTAGTCCTAATTTTAAACTAGAAATTATTTTGGTTTTCAAGTGAAGGACTCTTCAATCTTATTGGTTTTGCTTTATTGTGTTGGATGTTGTGTTTTTGTTAGAAGGTACCCATGGGTGGGACTTCTAGATTTGATCTTGGCTAGTGTAGGGGTAACTGATGAGCTTGCTGCTCTGTAGAGAAGTTACCCCAGATTGTCTGTTTACAACCCCTTCTCTTAATTTGGTAGAGCCATAGTATTGGTTCTCTTCACAGGTTTTAGTCCTAATTTTAAACTAGAAATTATTTTGGTTTTCAAGTGAAGGACTCTTCAATCTTATTGGTTTTGCTTTATTGTGTTGGATGTTGTGTTTTTGTTAGAAGGTACCCATGGGTGGGACTTCTAGATTTGATCTTGGCTAGTGTAGGGGTAACTGATGAGCTTGCTGCTCTGTAGAGAAGTTACCCCAGATTGTCTGTTTACAACCCCTTCTCTTAATTTGGTAGAGCCATAGTATTGGTTCTCTTCACAGGTTTTAGTCCTAATTTTAAACTAGAAATTATTTTGGTTTTCAAGTGAAGGACTCTTCAATCTTATTGGTTTTGCTTTATTGTGTTGGATGTTGTGTTTTTGTTAGAAGGTACCCATGGGTGGGACTTCTAGATTTGATCTTGGCTAGTGTAAGGGTAACTGATGAGCTTGCTGCTCTGTAGAGAAGTTACCCCAGATTGTCTGTTTACAACCCCTTCTCTTAATTTGGTAGAACCATAGTATTAGTTCTCTTCACAGGTTTTAGTCCTCCATGACTTTAAACTGGAAATTATTTTGGTTCTCAAGTGAAGGACTCTTCAATCTTATTGGTTTTTCTTTATTGTGTTGGATGTTGTGTTTTTGTTAGAAGGTACCCAATGGGGGCTTCTAGATTTTATTTTTGCAAGTGTGGGGGTAACTGATGAGCTGGCTGCTCTATAGAACAGCTAACCCAAAATGTCTGTTTCAAGTATTTTTTTGTCCTAGTTGAATCTTAGTTCTGGTTTTTGTTATTCAGGTTTCAAGTCTACTATAACTTTAAACTGGCTTCCTTGCCTGGGACTGGCTTCTTTGGTCTATTTGGATTGGTGGTGGATCATTGGATGTCTCCCATCATTTTTACTTATTGGAGGGAGACCACCCAGTAATCATTTCCTAGGACTGGACCATCTATGGAGCTGGACTTTTTTTTCTTTTTCTTTCTTTGATTTTTGTGTCTATGGTTGTGTGAGATAGTAGTTTTATAACTATTTTCTTTTTTTTATCATTTTTTCTTTTAATTTTTTAAAAAGGGTTATCAGGATATAAAAGTGGAAAAATTACAAATTATATTATATGGTGTCACCACATAAGGGTCACCTGGATATGGGCAAGCATTGGTGGGGGAAGGCTCATCAATTGGCCAGGCAATGCTGTTTTCTTTTCTATCTCTATCTCATTTTTTATTATTTTCTTTGATTTCTATTTATTTCATCTTTTCTTTATAAATATTATTTTTCTAAATTTATTTTTTATATCAATTCATTTAAAATTATTTTAAGGTGTATCCACATCAAGGTGCACTTGGATGTGGGTTAGGTATCAGGGGGTTTGCTCAACAATTGGCTGGGGGATACAATTTGTAATTATTATTAATCTCATCTTATTATAATTAATTTCATTTTAATTTCTCAGCTCTCATATTTTTTGGGTAATTTTGTTTAATTATTTTCAAGTTTTTTTAGTATTTTAGTAGTTTAAGTATAAAATAAATAAAAATAAAAATAAAAATAAAAATAAAAATAAAAATAAAAATAAAAATAAAAATAAAAATAAAAATAAAAATAAAAATAAAAATAAAAATAAAAATAAAAATAAAAATAAAAATAAAAATAAAAATAAAAATAAAAATAAAAATAAAAATAAAAATAAAAATAAAAATAAAAATAAAAATAAAAATAAAAATAAAAATTAAAATAAAAATAAAAATTAAAATTAAAATAAAAATTAAAATAAAAATAAAAATAAAAATAAAAATAAAAATAAAAATAAAAATAAAAATAAAAATAAAAATAAAAATAAAAATTAAAATTAAAATTAAAATAAAAATAAAAATAAAAATTAAAATAAAAATTAAAATAAAAATAAAAATAAAAATAAAAAAAAAATAAAAATAAAAATAAAAACAAAAATAAAAATAAAAATAAAAATAAAAATAAAAATAAAAATAAAAATAAAAATAAAAATAAAAATAAAAATAAAAATAAAAATAAAAATAAAAATAAAAATAAAAATAAAAAAAAAAATAAAAATAAAAATAAAAATAAAAATAAAAATAAAAATAAAAATAAAAATAAAAATAAAAATAAAAATAAAAATAAAAATAAAAATAAAAATAAAAATAAAAATAAAAATAAAAATAAAAATAAAAATAAAAATAAAAATAAAAATAAAAATAAAAATAAAAATAAAAATAAAAATAAAAATAAAAATAAAAATAAAAATAAAAATAAAAATAAAAATAAATATAAAAATAAATATAAAAATAAAAATAAAAATAAAAATAAAAATAAAAATAAAAATAAAAATAAAAATAAAAATAAAAATAAAAATAAAAATAAAAATAAAAATAAAAATAAAAATAAAAATAAATATAAAAATAAATATAAAAATAAAAATAAAAATAAAAATAAAAATAAAAATAAAAATAAAAATAAAAATAAAAATAAAAATAAAAATAAAAATAAAAATAAAAATAAAAATAAAAATAAAAATAAAAATAAAAATAAAAATAAAAATAAAAATAAAAATAAAAATAAAAATAAAAATAAAAATAAAAATAAAAATAAAAATAAAAATAAAAATAAAAATAAAAATAAAAATAAAAATAAAAATAAAAATAAAAATAAAAATAAAAATAAAAATAAAAATAAAAATAAAAATAAAAATAAAAATAAAAATAAAAATAAAAATAAAAATAAAAATAAAAATAAAAATAAAAATAAAAATAAAAATAAAAATAAAAATAAAAATAAAAATAAAAATAAAAATAAAAATAAAAATAAAAATAAAAATAAAAATAAAAATAAAAATAAAAATAAAAATAAAAATAAAAATAAAAATAAAAATAAAAATAAAAATAAAAATAAAAATAAAAATAAAAATAAAAATAAAAATAAAAATAAAAATAAAAATAAAAATAAAAATAAATGTCAAGTGGGCTTTCAAGTCTAGAAGGTATCCCAGGGAGGTACAAGGACGGCAAAAATGGTTTTCAGAGGATTCAAACATGGTACATATTTTATTATCTTTTAATGATTATTTACTCAAATAACAAGAGGTAAAGAGGTAGATAACTATTATACTTAAAGGTTTAGAATCACGGTTTTATTGTAAATACTAAAACTGTCAGCCAGGCTGTACCAGGAGCCCAGTAAAACTTATGTTAAGTCATTGGACCTGGAAGAGGGCAAAAATTTATGCTTTTTATGTATATAAATTAATATTTTATTGCATAATAAAATTTAGTTCAAATTACCTTATTAAATAAAATTAAAATAAAGGTTATATTTATTTTATTATGTTATTAATTATATACTATTAAAAAAACATAAATTATATTATATTCTATAAAAATTGGGTGCATTTTTATGTATTTAAATAATTATAAAATAATAATTAATTAATTATAATATTCTATTATACTTATAAGGTAAAATGTTGACTTATAATAATTACATTAATTAATTATTAGACCCTTATAATAACTTATACATTATTATCCCTGATTTTTGGGCGCTTCTGTGGCTCAAAATTATGTAATTAAATTTATTAAAACATTTAAACTAATTACATTCTCATTTTTTAATCTAAAATAATTACTTATATTAATTGTATGAATTAAAATAGTAATAAATTACATTCAACTTTAAAATAGTACTGCATAATACTTATTTTAAATTACATTAGTTATTTTTTATATGTCTTGTACTTATTTATGCGTAATATCCAGGGGGAATTAATACTGGTGAAATATTGACTACTGCTTTTAACAAATTAGTACATTTTTGATTTCTCACCCCTTACATTTACTCATTATTTATTGTATTTACTTCTTGTGGCTCTTCAGAGGGCCCCTTGGCTATATAAGGGCTTTGGGAACCCCCTTCAGCTGCATCACTTACATATTTACCATATACTTACACTTATATATTTTTTATACATGTATAAATTCTTTTTCTTTTAACTAGTAATACTGTTTAGTTGAAATAAGATAAATAGATACTATATACAGAATCCTAAAGGTTGCGGTAAGAACATTAAAATATAATAATTGACTGTTGCGCATTGAATTTAAAACACTTACATTACAATATTATTAATACTACTCACCTTATATATTAAATCTTTTTCCCTTATTTGCGTCCTTCCCTACTTTCCTCTTTCCACTCTTTGTCTTCTTTGTCCTTTTCTCTTTTTTCTTCTTTCTTCTTCCACCTTCTAGAAGACCGCGCCAATACTTGAGGGCCTTTCCAAGCGACGAATCAAAGCTTGACGACCATTTTGGACGAACGTCAAAATGCACGGACCACTCGCGCGAAAAGGTGAACTTTTTCCGCGACCATGAATCAAACTGGGGAACTAAACATAAGGTTTAAATATTTTTAAAGTCTTATATATTGTAAGTGATTTAACGATCACTACTTTAAGTCAATCTCTGCCACTTTCAACTATTATACTAGATTTTTTATTGCAATTACAGTGTTTTTGGCTTAATTGCAGAAACACTGAGTGTAAGTGATCATATTTTTTATTATTATTCCTAGTTGACCATAATAGATTATATCTCGTAGTCCTAGAATCCATTTGTTTTATTTAAATTATTTAATTAATTATCTTAAATATTTGGTATTATTGGTTGACCAAAATAGTATTTTATACTTAGTCCCAATAAATATTATTAATTATTTTTGGTTGACAATAATAATACTCAGTGTATTTAGTCCCAAATTTAATTCTATTATTGATTATTGTTTTATAAAGTAAATAATAATCTTTAAATTTTAATTTTTATTGTTTTAATAAATTTGACATAATAAATAAAAGTTTGATTATTTTAAAATAATACCTTTTCTTTATTGTTTTTAGGATTTAAAATAATAAATAATTTTATTATTACTTTGAGAAATTTTTTTTTCTAATAATAATAAATTGTTTATTGTTGATAAATTCAAAATAATAATAAATAAACCTTATTGTTTAAAGATTTTGAAATTTTAAATAAATTTTATTATCCAAATCTATTGAAATAATAAATTATTAAATTAAATCAATTTTATTTTTATTATCATTGTTGTGATTTCAAAATTAAATAGTATAATAAATAACAATAATTAATTACCTTTTGAATCAGTGATTTTATATTAACCACTTGATTTTATTTTATCCCACAGATAAAACATGTCTTCCAAACTGAGTGAAACCATGGAAAATTTGAATGTGGATGAAATTGAAATTGATTATGATGCTGATACTGTGAGTTCTTCTAAAGTTGCACCTAAAAAATCTTATGCTAACAAGAAAAATTCACATAATTCAGGATGTGGAAATGATAGGAGAAGTAAACAAACCAAACCCCCTTCCCCCAGCACAACAGAAGGAAGTAAAACCTCCAGTACCTCAAGAAGGTTTTCCAAAAGGCTTCAGAATAAAAAAACTTCCTCTGTCCCAGAAAATCAGCAATCTGTCCAGTCACATCAAAGAACTGAAGACAGAAAACATGAAATACAAGGTAAAAGTAGACACCTTGTGGGATCAAGTTAAGGAACTCAGGACCCAAAATCAGGCCCAGGCCCCTCCTCAGTTGCCTCTCATTCAGCCTCAGTTTCAGGCTCAACCTTCTCAGTCCCCCAGCTCCTCCACCCAAAATCAAAACACTCTACAAGTGGAACAGTGGAAATGGGACTACTTGATGAGCCATTACCAGAAGGATGCTCAACAACAAGCTCAAAACCCTGGCCCATCCAGGACACAAACCTACAATCCATCCCCTCAGCCCCATCCTTATCAGGGAGGCAGAAGAAAGAAGGCCCAGGGGAAGTTTCCTCCTCTGCCATGGTAAGTGATTTGGTTGATAAACGTTTTGGTATTTATACTAATAAGAATTCTTCTACAGGTAATCTTATTGACTATGGTGAAAGAACAGTTAAACCTATTAAAAGACAACTTCTTGTAATTAGTAGCCCTAATGATGTTCTAAGCAAACTTTCTTTTGATGAACCATTACATTTGACCTCTACTTCTTTAGTTAATCCTTCTCTTGCAATAAAAAATGATTCTGTTGCTCCTGAGATTTATGTTTTACTTGAGAAAACTTCTGAAGAAATATTGAAAGGTTCTCCTGACTTTAATGTTATCAAAGATAAAATTTTAAGAGATTTATTAAAACATGAGAATGATAGATTAAATAATTTACATTTACACTGCAAAGTGAGTTCTTCTGTCCAGGACACAGCTTATTTCAAATTGAAATATACTTTAAATACCATCTTTCTCAGAAAAAGTCTATTAGAAATGATCACAGATCACTCTCTGATAAAAATAATCATCTTAATAAGCTTATCAATGATATGAAGCCACTCATGGATGAAAATACTTCCTTGAAAAATGACAATAAGATTCTGCACAGTGAATTAAGAAAATTGAAAATTGATTTCCAGAGTTTGAGTAATAAATGCTCAGTAGAAGAGGACAGAAATGTTCTATCTATTGCTAAAATTAATGATCAACTATCTTATATCCCTGAATTAAGGAATAAATTATCTGATCTTGAGAAAAAGGTTTCTACATTACAAACTATTCATGATGACAATTGTGATGAATTAAGAAATAATACTAAACTTTCTGTTAATTATAATAATAAACAGCCTGAACAGGGTGTTTCTTCACTTACTTGTAATGCCCCAATTAAAACAGATGATTACTTGTCTGTGAAGTCTGGTGCTTCAAACAGAAATTATTTTGATATTAACCATGAGCCATCTGCCTCTATCAGTAATGATATATCTGAACACCTTTCAAGACTTCAAGAATTGATTGCCTTGAATAATTTAAACAATAAGGCTTATCACCATAGCAGTAATAAAAACTGGCCTAAACTGGACCAATACCCTACCTTTGAGGGTGATTCTTCATCTGATTGGCAACACTTTATCCAAAGAATTGATAATTCGAAGAAGTCATATAAATTACCAGATGAAGAAATTGTTTCTAAGTTAATTTTTTATTCTCCAATGTAGCCTTAATGTGGTATGAATCTGTTTTATTGTATGATATCCATTATACATGGAATGAATGGAAAACCTTGATTGAGAATCAGTTTGGTGGTTCAAAATTTAGATTAGCTCAACAGAGATTGTATGAGAACTCTAAATATATCTCTTCCTCTGTTGATAAACCAATTTTTATTCTTATGAAAGTAACAAAACTACTGAGAGCTATTGATCCAAAAATGGATTATGATATTTGGCGAGATAAAATTCTTTATAAATTACCAAATTCTTTAAGAGATTTAATTGTGGCTAGAACTGAGCATGTAAAGGAACATTCTTCTTTTATTAATATCTGTAATGAATTATTACTTAACCATAGATATGATCCAAAGATTTATCCTATGAAATCTTATCATGATCAGAGTAAGCCCTCTACCAGACCTCCAGAAAAACCTGGTAAACCCTCTGCACCAGTTGCACCGAAAAAATATGCAACTAATACTTGTTTTAAATGTAACAAACCTTGGCAGAAGGGCCATGTGTGTGACAAGAAAATTCATCTTGTTGAACAAACTGCAGACACTGAGGATGCTGTTGTTGATCTCAATGATTCTTCCAGTGACTGTGACAGTAATATCTCCTATGAAAATGAATCCCTTAAGGATGTCTTAATGTTGGAACAAGATGTGCAATATTTAGACAATATTTCTGAGGAGTGTAATTTAGATTTATCTTCAGTAGAAAATGCTGAAATCATTAAAGATATTACTGACAGCTCTATATCCATATCCCCTTTGAAGGCACCAGTTATCATTAATGGTAAAAATGTTGAGGTTGTTCTTGACTCTTGTGCTGGAGGAAGTGTGGTGTCTGAAAAAACACTGGCTTCAGTGGATAAAGATTATATGGATAAATTATTACCTATGACATGTGAAAAATGGAGAGGTTATGGCTCTATTTTGTGTCCCATTGGTGAATACAAAGCCACTGTATTCTTCAAATATAATGGTGGTTTTGTCAGAGCTGTTTGAGAATTTGTTGTCATGAGAAATGATAATTTGAGCAATTGGTTTATTATGGGTAATGACATTCTGACCATGTTTGGTGTAAAATTGGACCCTGCCAATAATTGCTTCACATTGGGATTGAATGGCAAAAGGAAATTCAAAATTTCTTCCCCTAGAAGATCTTCTGCATATTTGTTAAAGTCTTGTAACTCATTAATTCAATGTACAGGTAGACCAACAAATGAAATGGATAGTTTATTAACTGAAATAAATACTGCTTCTTTTGGTTATCAATTAACTAGTGAGCAGAAGGATTCTATAATTGCCTCAATTACCTCTTTTCCTATGGCTTTTGCTCATGGTTCTCATGTCCTAGGAGTTGTTAAGGATGAAATTAAAATTACTTTATCCTGTAACTTGAGTGATATTCCTCCTAGTCTTAAGAAAAAACCATATCCTGCTTCTCCAACAAAAAGAACGGATATTGAATATAATATTGCCACATTATTAAAAATGAATATCATTGAGAAAGTGGATGTCACCCCAAAATATTGTGTCATATCCCCAGTCTTGATTTCTTATGAAAAAGATAAGGCTAGATTATGTGGAGATTACAGAGCTTTGGACACTTTAACTGTTGATGATATTTATCTTTTGTCCAGAATTAATTCAATTCATGCTACCTTACAGGGTGCAAAATTTATTAGTTGTCTGGATGGCAATAAAGGTTATCATCAAATTCCTGTTGAGAAAAATTCACAAAATGTTTTACTAATTGCTACTCATATGGGAATATATAAGTATGTTAGGATGCCATTTGGCCCTAAAAATGCTCCTTCAGTTTTTCAAAAAGTAATGGATAACACTTTTCATCAAGAAATAATTGAAGGATGGCTCATGGTTTATATTGATGACATTATAATTTTTTCTAAAACTTTTGATGAACATATGATTCACTTAAATAGAGTTTTCCAAAAATTGGATGAAATCAATATGGCCTTGTCCTTAAAAAAGTGTAAATTTGGTTTTCAATACTTGAAAGTCCTTGGCCATGTTGTGTCAGGCTTACAAATTTGTGTAGACCAAAACAAAGTTGCTTCCATTCAAAATGTGAAAGCACCAACTTCTGTAAAGGAAATCCAAAGTTTTTTGGGTATGTGTGGCTATTATAGACAATATATTAAAAAATATCAGGTCATAGCCTTGCCTCTTACAAAACTGACCAGAAAAGATGTTGCCTTTCTCTGGAATAATGACTGTCAAAAAGCTTTTGATACATTAAAAAGTTGCTTAATGACAGCCCCTGTATTGGCTCTTCCAGATTTCAACAAACCTTTTGTCCTATACACAGATGCTAGATTTGTTGGTCTGGGTGCTTCCCTTCACCAAAAAAAAATTATTAATGAAAATCCTCAGAGGTTGTAATTTGTTATATTTCAAGAACCTTAAGAAATAGTGAATTGAAATATGGTGCCACTCAATTAGAGTGCTTAGCAGTTGTTTGGGCTCTTGAAAAACTTCATTACTACCTAGATTACCAGAAGTTTGAAGTGGTAACTGACTGTAGTGCTCTGAAGTCCCTCTTAAACCTGAAGACACCAAATAGACATATGTTTAGTTGGAAACTGGCTGTTCAAGAGTACAGGGGAAGAATGACAATTATCCATAGAGCTGGAAATGTTCACTCCAATGTTGATATGCTGTCAAGACTACCCCTACCTAATAATGAATCCAATCCTGCCTATGTCCCTGAGGATGATAACATTCACATTTATGGTATATATATTGTGGACATGGAGGAAGAATTGTTGCAATTAATTCTGGATTCATATGAAAAAGATTCTGATTTGAATAAATTGGTTACTATCTTGAATGATCCAAAGAATGCTTCAATTCAAGCATTAATAAAAACTCTCCCTCCAAAGTACCAAACTGCTTTCACTAAAGAAAGCTTTCAATTGATGATGGTTATATTTATTACAGGCGAAAACTTACTAATGTAATTGTTATTTCTCCTTCAATGAAAGAAATCATTTTAAAATTATGTCATGATGACATATTAGCTGGTCATTTTGATCTAGAAAAAACTATGGTCAGGATTAAAAACACTGCATGGTGGGCTAATATGTCTGAAGACACAAAATTATATGTTAAATCTTGTGATTCTTGCCAAAAATCTAAAGGATTGACTGGTAAAAGAGCAGGATTAATGCAACATATTGAAGCACCTGATGCTCCTTGGCAAATCATTAATATGGATTTTGTCACTGGTCTTCCTGCAGCAGGGAAAGACAGTTATAATTCTTGCTGGGTTATAGTGGACAGATTCACTAAAATGTGTAAATTCATTCCTACCCACAAAGATGTTTCCACCAAAGATTTAGCCTTTTTGTGGTGGTCACATATGTTTAATATTGTTGGATTTCCAAAAGCCATCATATCTGATAGAGACCCAAAGTTTACTTCTGAATTTTGGATGTCTTTGATGGATATATGTGGTTGTGAGTTAAATTATCCACTGCCCACCATCCTCAAACTGATGGACTGGCTGAAAGGATGATTCAAACCTTGGAAGATATGATTAGAAGGTATTGTGCCTTTCGATTAGAATATAAAGACAATGACAGATTTTGTCGGTCAGTCGTCTTGAAGAGATAAGATAAGAGGGAAGAAAAGAGAGGAGGACAAGAAGGAGATAGTAGTTTAGAAATAAAAGAAATAAAAACAATTGAGGTTTATTTGATTTAGTTGAGAGAAAGCAACAACGAGTGATTTGAGAAGTGACAACAAAATTGGTTCTATTAATATTAATATTATTTAAGTAAGAGTTTCTGCACGGCAAACAATAAAATTACTATCAGACTTAAGGCAACCTTTAAATTGTTATTTAGAATTTTTAATTAGAATTTAATACTAATAAAAATAATAATAAGCGTAATAAATTTATCTTTTAAATTGTTGAGTGTGTAATAAGTGATGATGCTACAGGGGATTATCCAAGGCCCTTTTATAGGCAATGGGTCCTCTGAAGCGCCACTATGTTTGTAAATACAATAGTTAGAATAGAATAAAACAAATATATCAAAGAGTAAATGAAACATAACAATGTAGTGAAAAACATGAAACAAATAATTAAAACCCCAATTAAGAATCCAATTTCCCCGCCATTAATTCCCAAATCAGTAAGTAAAAATAGTGAATAACTAAACAAGATTGGAACATAGGAACTATGAGAAAAATAATTCCAAACAGATGGTACAGTCTGATTTAAGGATATTTTTAAGTGAAACAAAAAAAATACTTTGATGCAAAAAAACATGTAATTAATCTCAATTTAGTATAAATTAATTAATTGGTTTTTCCTGACACAATTAAGGGTCAAAATAAGCGTCATTAATTATTGTTTAGTATTATATGAAAGGTGTTATTTAATATATAAATTTAAATAATTAATTTAAATATATTATAAGTCAATTTTACACTTATAATTATAATATATGTTTTTCAATTATTTAAATATAAATTTATAATTATTAAATACATAAAAATGCGCCATTATTTGTAGAATATATTATATTATGTTCAATTTAACTGTATATAAAAATTTATATAACCAATAAATTTAATGTAACACTTGTATATAATAAAATACTTATATAATTTTATTATGCAATAAAATATTAAGTTATATTCATTAAATACAATTCTTACCCACTCTTTCAGGTTTTATAAGTTACATATCATTTACTGGAGTCCTGGAATAGCCTGGCTGACAGATTTACACATGACTGGGTAACCTTACTTCCAGGTGTTGAATTCGCTTATAATAGCACTGTTCATTCTGACACTGAGAAAAAGCCTTTTGAGCTATGGCTAGGTTATGTTCCAAGTACTCCTTCTAAAATACTCAATAACAAATTACCAAAGTTGGAATTACATCCTGGTGTGAAGTCTTTTCTCCAAATGCAGCAACTATGCAGAAAACATGCCCAAAGTTGCATTGATAAAGCATTTGAATATGAGAAAAAGAGATGGAATAAATCCCATAAAGAGCACACTTTTAAAAAGGGTGATGAATTACTAATATCTACTGTTCACTTCAATTTACAAGGCAATAACAAAATAAAGGATCCATTTGTAGGACCATTTGTTGTTAAAGGAATGGTGGGAGATAATGCAGTAGAAGTTATATTGTATTCTCCTTATGACAGAAAACATCCTGTTTTTCCCATTTCCCTCCTTAAACCTTATACTTCCAAAAGTGACTTATTTCCTAAAAGAAGGGGAAGACCCAAGAAAAATCCTCAGGAAGTCACAGAAATTGCAGAAATTGATAAAATTCTTAATGACAGAGTTATCACCTCTGAAAAAGGTATTGAATATTAAATGAGATATAAAAATAAATCATCTGAGCATGATAAATGTATACCTGGAAAAGAAATTTCTAACCTTTCCACTCTATTAAAAAAGTATAAAAAATAAAAATCTTAGCATTTTTTTTATTGTTTTTTTTAGAGTGAGGGAGTCTCAGCCAGGCTGTACCAGGAGCCCAGTAAAACTTATGTTAAGTCATTGGACCTGGAAGAGGGCGAAAATTTATGCTTTTTATGTATATAAATTAATATTTTATTGCATAATAAAATTAAGTACAAATTACCTTATTAAATAAAATTAAAATAAAGGTTATATTTATTTTATTATGTTATTAATTATATACTATTAAAATAAACATAAATTATATTATATTCTATAAAAATTGGGCGCATTTTTATGTATTTAAATAATTATAAAATAATAATTAATTAATTTCAATATTATATTATACTAATAAGGTAAAATGTTGACTTATAATAAAATTAATTAATTATTAGACCCTTATAGTAATTTATACATTATTATCCCTGATTTTTATGCGCTTCTGTGGCTCAAAATTATGTAATTAAATTTATTAAAACATTTAAACTAATTACATTCTCATATTTTAATCTAAGATTGTTGGTCAGTTGTCTAGAAGAGAGAAGAAAAGAGGGAAGAAAGAGAGGAGGACAAGAAGGTAATGGTGATTTGAGAAATAAAAGAAATAAAGTCTAATGAAATTATTTAATTTATTGAAGAGAAAGCAACGAGTGATTTGAGAGGTGACACAGAATTGGGTTTTATTAATATTAATATTATTTCAAGTAAGGGTTCTGTGTGGCAAACACTTTAATTACTATAAGACTTAAGGCAACCTTTTAATTGTTATATAGAATTTTTAATTAGATTGTAATACTAATAAAAATAATAATAAACGTGATAAAATTATCTTTAAGTTGTTAAGTGTATAGTAAGTGATGAAGCTACAGGGGATTATCCAAGGCCCTTTTATAGGCAATGGGTCCTCTGAAGCGCCACTATATTTGTAAATACAAGAATTATAATAGGATAAAACAAGTATATCAAAGAGTAAGTGAAACATAACAATGTAGAGAAAAATATGAAACAAATAATTAAAATCCCCAATTAAGAATCCAATTTTCCCACCATTAATTCCCAAATCAGTAAGTAAAAATAGTGAATAACTAAACAAGCCTTTGACATAGGGACTATGAGAAAAATAATTCAAATCAGATTGTACAGTCTGATTTAAGGATTTTTAAGTGAAACAAAGAATATTTTTACGCAACAAAATATCTAATTAATCTCAATTTAGTATAAATTAATTAATTGTTTTTCCTGACACAATTAAGGGTCAAAAGAAGCGTCATTAATTATTTTTTAATATTATATGAAAGGTGTTATTTGATATATAAATTTAAATAATTAATTTAATTATATTATAAGTCAATTTTACACTTATAATTATAATATGTTTTTAATTAATTAAATATAAATTTATAATTATTAAATACATAAAAATGCGCCATTATTTGTAGAATATAAAATATATCATGTTTAATTTAAATGTATCAAAATTTATATAAACAATAAAATTAATATAACACTTATATGTAATAAGATACTTATATAATTTTATTATGCAATAAAATATTAATTTATATACATTAAATACAATTCTTACGCCCTCTTTCAGGTCTTATAAGTTAACATATCATTTACTGGACTCCTGGAATAGCCTGGCTGACAAAAATAATTACTTATATTAATTTTATGAATTAAAATAGTAATAAATTACATTCCACCTTAAAATAGTACTGCATAATACTTATTTTAAATTACATTAGTTATTTTTTATATGTCTTGTAATTATTTATGCATAATATCCAGGGGGAATTAATACTGGTGAAATATTGACTACTGCTTTTAACAAATTAGTACATTTTAGATTTCTCACCCCTTACATTTACTCATAATTTATTGTATTTACTTCTTGTGGCGCTTCAGAGGGCCCCTTGGCTATATAAGGGCCTTGGGAACCCCCTTCAGCTGAATCACTTACATATTTACCATATACTTGCACTTATATATTTTTTATACACGTATTAATTCTTTTTCTTTTAACTAGTAATACAGTTTAGTTGAAATAAGATAAATAAATACTATATACAAAATCCTAAAGGTTGTGGTAAGAACATTAAAATATAATGATTGACTGTTGCGCATTGAATTTAAAACACTTACATTACAATATTATTAATACTACTCACCCTATATATTAAATCTTTTTCCCTTATTTGTGTCCTTCCCTCCTTTCCTCTTTCCACTCTTTGTCTTCTTGTGTCCTTTTCTCTTTTTTCTTCTTTCTTCTTCCACCTTCTAGACGACCGCGCCAATAAAAACAATAATTTATAATAATAAATAGTTTTTTTTATGTAATTAAAATAAGGTAAGTAAGTAAGGAATGTTTTGAAAAGCACAAAAAGTGAAGGCCTTTTATAGCCGAACATGAGGGAAATAAAGACACATAATTTAGACTATCTACTGAAAGGATGTGATAAAGGAGCTGACTAAGAAGGAGTATATATATGACATAAGAAAAAATAAATTAATTGGTATGTCAACAAGGGCATCATTTTCATTGGTGATAAGTTATGAGTTCCCTTGGACTGTCACAATTAATACAACACATTTGAGTTAATTATATTGATTTCACAGAAATCCAGATCTCTCAATGAAGTAATATAATATTTTTAAGGTTTTTTATTATAATTTTTTTATTAATTTTTATTCCCAATAAACTGCATTATTGAGCACAGTGTTAGGGAGTAAAAATGTATGGGACACTTACATTAATTAATTATTTACACTACTTAATATAATTAGCTTAGTTAGTTGTAAGTAATACATAAGTAAATATCAAATAATTAATTATAAATAAGAATTTTAAATAAAAGGTGTGGCTTCAACTCAGTAAAGTAATTAATTATTTTACCAGGTAAGTCTTGTAGCCTTGCTGACACTCCCTCACTCTAAAAAAACAATAAAAAAAATGCTATGATTTTTTCTTTTTATGCTTTTTTAGTAGAGTAGGGAGATTAGATATCTCCTTCCCAGGTATCCAAGAATCATATTCAGATGATTTATTCTTGAATCTCAATAAGTATTCTGTACATTTTTAAGCAGTGACTATTCTGTCATTCAGAATTTTTTTAACTTCTGCTGTTTCAGTGATTTCATTTGGGGTTTTCTTTGGTCTTCCCCTCCTTTTTGAAAATAAATCACTATTGGATGTGTAAGTTTTCAGAAGAGATATTGGAAAAACAGGATGTTTTCTGTCATATGGAGAATACAAAATAAACTCAACTGCATTATCTCCAATCATTCTTCTGAAAACAAATGGACCAACAAATGTGTCTTTTAATTTGTTATTTCCTTGTAAATTGAAGTGGACTGTAGAAATCAACAATTCATCACCCTTTTCAAAAGTGTATTCTTTATGGGACTTGTCCCATCTCTTCTTCTCATATTCAAATGATTTTTCAATACATTTTTGAGCATGACTTCTGCAAAGTTGTTGCATTTGAAGAAAATATTTTACGCCAGGATGTATATCCAGTTTATGTATTTTGTTATTGAGAATTTGGGCAGTAGTATTTGGAACATATTTAAGCCAGAGCTCAAAAGGCTTTCTTTGAGTAAAAGAATGAACAGTGCTATTATAGCCAAATTCTAACCCAGGAAGTAAGGTAAGCCAATCATGAGTGAATCTGTCATTATCTTTATACTCAAGGCCAAAGGCACAGTACCTTCTTATCATATCCTCTAGAGTCTGAATCATTCTTTCAGCTAATCCATCAGTCTGAGGGTGATGGGCAGTAGATAGTTTCAGATCACAACCACAAACATCCATCAGAGACATCCAAAATTCAGAAGTAAATTTAGGGTCTCTGTCAGAGATTATGGCTTTAGGAAAACCAGCAGTATTAAACATATGAGACCACCATAAGAAAGCTAATTCTTTAGTGGAAACATCATTGTGAGTAGGGGTAAATTTACACATTTTAGTGAATCTGTCCACAATAACCCAGCAAGAGTTATAACTGTCTTTTCCAGCAATAGGTAATCCTGTTACAAAATCCATGTTTATTATCTGCCATGGTCCATCAGGAGGTTCAATATGTTTCATTAATCCAGCTCCTTTACCAGTCAATCTTTTTGATTTTTAGCAAGAATCACAAGATTCAACATATAATTTTGTGTCTTCAGACATAGTAACCCACCAAGTAGTGTTCTTAATTCTGATCATTGTTTTTTCAAGATCAAAATGTCAGCTATTATGTCATCATGACAAATTTTCAAGATGATTTCTTTCATAGTAGAGGAATAACAATAACATTACTCAACTTTCTTCTATAATATAGATAACCTTCATCTATAGAATATTTATTCTTTTCCAAAGCTTTCTGGTACTTTGGTGGAAGGGTTTTAATTAATGCTTGTATTGAAGCATTCTTTGGATCATTTAATATGGTGCAAAACTTTTTTAAGTCAGTGTCCTTATCATATGAATCCAGAATAAGCTGTACTAGCTCTTCCTCCATATCAACCACATATATCCCATGAATATGAATAATTTCATCCTCAGGATCATAAGCAGGATTAGAGTCATCATTTGGTAAAGGTAACCTTGATAACATATCCACATTTTAGTGAACAATACCAGCCCTATGAATAATTGTCATTCTCCCTCTGTATTCTTTAACAGCTAACTGCCATCTGAACATATGTCTGTTAGGTGTTTTCAAGTTTAAAAGGGATTTAACTGCACTGAAGTCAGTGAAAAGTTCAAATTTCTGGTCATCTAGGTAATAATGTAGCTTTTCTAGAGCCCACACTACAGCTAATTATTCCAATTGAGTTGCACCATATTTCAACTCACCATTTCTCAAGGTTCTTGAAATATAACAAATTACTACTTCTGATACTTTATCATTTATCACTTGTTTTTGATGGAGGGCAGAACCAAGATCAATAAAACTGGCATCAGTATATAAAACAAATGGTTGATTAAAGTCAGGTAAAGCAAGAATAGGTTCTGACATCAAGCAGTGTTTCATAGTGTCAAAGGCTCTTTGTCTTTCACTATTCCAGAAAAAAGCGACATCTTTCTAGTTAATTGGGTGAGGGGTAAAGCTATGACTTGGTAATTTTTAATATACTATCTATAGTATCCACACATTCCCAAAAAACTCTGTAGCTCTCTAACTGTAGTAGGAGCCTTCACCTGTTGTATGGCTTCCACTTTGTTTTGGTCAACACATATCTGTAAGCCTAAAAAAAATGATCAAAAACTTTTAAAGAATGCAAACTAAATTTATAATTCTTCAAAGAAAGTGTCATATTTATCTCATCCATATTTTGAAACACTTTACAAAGGTGGTTGAGATGGTCCTTAAATGTTTTTGAGAATATAATGATATCATCAATATAAACCATCAGCCATCCTTCATTTATCTCCTGATGGAATGTGTTATCCATGACTTTTTGAAAAACTGAAGGGGCATTTTTAGGGCCAAATGGAATCCTAACATACTTATAAATACCCATATGAGTAGCAATCATCAGAAAATTCTGAGAATTTCTCTCAATAGGTACCTGTTGATATCCCTTATTACCATCCAAATAGCTGATATATTTAGCACCCTGTAAGGTAGCATTTATAGAGCTAATTCTAGGTAAAGGATAGGTATCATCAACAGTATAAGTATTTAGTGCTCTATAATCACCACATAACCTGGCTTTATATTTCTCATAAGAAATTAGGACAGGTGAGATAACACAATAATTAGGTGTTTCAACTACCTTTTCAATAATATTCATTTTTAAAAGGGTAGAGATATTGTCTTCAATATCTTTTCTCTTTGTGGGAGAAGAAGGATAAGGCTTCTTCTTTAGACTAGGTGGTATATCAGTTAATGGATAAGAAAATTAAAGTTTCATTTCTTCTATAACTAATCCCTGTTCATGTGACCCATGAGCAAAGGCCATAGGAAAAGACTTTATCAAGTTAATGATGGAATCTTTATCCTCACCAGAAAGTTCTTCTCCAAAATAGGCATTGTCAATTTCAGACACAAGGGAATGCATTTCTCTTGTAGATCTTCCTTTATATTGAACCACAGAATTACATGTGTTCAATTCTGGTTTTACTAATCTTTTAGGGGAGGAAATCTCGAATTTTCTCTTCCCATTTATCCCCATTTTGAAACATTGGTTTGAGGGATCCACTTTTATGCCATACTTGGTTAAAATATCATTCCCCACAATAAACCAATTGCTTAAGTTATCATTTTTCATGACAATGAAATCACAAATAGCTCTTACAAAACCATGGTTATATTTAAAAAACACTTTGGCTTTGTATTTACCAATGGGGGACAAAACAGAGCCAGAACATCTCCAGTTTTCAGAAATGATAGGTATAAGTTTTGATTTATAGTCTTGATCTACTGAAGCAAGTGCTCTTTCAGATACTACAATTCCTCCAGATCCAGAATCCAGAACAACTTCAATGCTGGTTCCATTAATCAAGACTGGTGCCTTGAGAGGGGCAATAACAATTGAGCTATCCTCAATGTTTTTTATGATCTCAGCATCCTCATCTGTAGCTAAATAATTATTATGAATATCAATTGTATTTAAATAATGAATATCTTCTTCCAGCATCAAGATTTCTTGTTGAGATTCATATGAAATATTGCTGGCACAATCACTTGAAGTATCATCCAGTGCTACTGTGTCATCAGCATGCTCATCTGTTTGTTACACAAGATTTATCTTCTTATCACAAACATGGCCCTTCTGCCAAGGCATGTTGCACTTGAAACAAGTGTTTGCTGCATACTTTTGAGGTGCAACAGGGGAAGAAGGCTTACCAACCTTTACCAGAGGTTTCTGTTGGTAATTGGATGGATTCTTCCAAGTGGTTCTAGGAATGAATTCTCTGGCATCATAATTTTTGTTTAGAAAAATCTTATTGAAAGTATTTATGAGAGAAGAAGGTTCTCTGGTGAACTCAGTCTCAGCCACAATCAAGTCTCTCAAAGACATTGGTAATTTATAAAGGATCCTGTCCTTCCATAATTCAAACTCCATTTTTGGGTCCATAGCTCTTAAGACTTTTACAAGTTTCTTTAAGAACTCAATAGTTTTATCAGTAGAAGAACTATATTTAGTTTCCTCATACTGCCTTTGTTGAGCCATCCTAAACTTGGAGCCCCCAAATTGTGCTTTAATTAATTTTTTCCGATCTTCCCATGAGTAATCATTCTCATCTAAGAGGACAGATTCATACCAAATTAGGTCTACATTGGTAAATAAAGAAATTAACTTAGACACGATTTTCTCATTTGAGAGTTTGTAAGAGTTTTTCAAGTTATCAATTCTGCAAATGAATTGTTGCCAATCAGAAGAAGAATCACCATCAAATGTTGGGTATTGGTCAAGTTTTGGCCAATTCTTTTGATTTGAAGGAGTCTCCTTAGTACTAGCTTGTTTCTCAGTAAGGAGCAGCTGTAACATCTCTAATTGTGCAGTAATCTCATTTTTTAATCCCTCTGTTGAAGATCCTGGTGCATCATCAATTTTTTATGGAAACTCAGTGGTATCCACAGGTATTGCTGAAACTAATTTTTCTTTAGATGAACTAGCCACAGGTAACCTTGGAGCATCCTGTACTATATGTTCCTTTAAAGAAATTTCAGAATATTTTTGATCAATAAACAATGAGTTCAATTTCTCCTCAATGGTTGTTAGTCTGGTTTTCACTCTTGGAAGACTAGATAAACTCTTATTGATTGTTGCAAAAGATAACTGATTTTTATTTTGAAAAGATGAATAATGGTCATTCGATCTTTTCAGATTCATCTTATCTATCTCCAGCTCCTGGAAACAGGAAGATACAGTATCTTGCAGTTTAGACAAATCATTTTTGATATTTTTCCATAAAGCAACTTTCCTTTCATGGGTTGCCTTTTAATGAAACAAATCATCAGTAACTCTCTGTAACTCACTCCTCAATGCTTGATAACCCTGTTCAGTTAGCAAACTATTATATTTCTGAGTCAATTGCATGTTTTTCATTATATTTTTTTGTTTAGAAATAATATCCCTCAAATATTCATCATTAATGTAAACTACATCAGGAGTGTTTCTCAATAAGGAAACAGAGTAACTTTCCAGATTCTCATAAAACTCAGGCTCAAGTGTTTCATCAATAATAGCCATATCAGGATTTATCATTGAAGTAACAATTAGAACTAAAGGATTAGATACATTTAAAGTTTGAGCAATTTGTCTACTGTTCTCAGCCTCTACATGTCTCACAGTCTCATCTACTCTTCCAGAATTACCTGAAGGAACTGAATCAGTTACAAGAAATGGTACTTGGGAATCAAAAGAGGGGCTTACCAAGGTTTTCTGGGCAAGATCATATTGTTTTTTCTTTTTTTTCCTCCTTGATAGGGGTGAGGAGGTGTGAGGATGACTTGGCTGGGTCTTGATGAACCTGCTTGGGGAAATTGAGTCCTTTGATTTTGAGACAGGTAATTCCACTGAGTGTTCAGCCAATCCCACTGTCACTTGAATACTTCCACTTTCTCTGGCTGCTGGGGAGCCAATTTTTGAAGATCTCTGGGGGGAGGAGGTCTCCTCTTCTCTTGAAGAAAAGCATCTATCTTTCTTACCTTCTCCTCTAGAGCATCTACTCTTGAACTCAATCTCAATTTTTCTTTCCTTAATTCTTTTATGTGTGCTGAAAGGTTCTTTACTTGTTGAGGTAGTTTCATCTTTTTTATTTTGAAGCCCTTTGGAAGTTCTTCTGGGGGGTTTATTACAGGTTTCTGTTCCAGAGTTGTTTCTACCAGAATTTTCACTTCCTCCATCTCTACATCCTGATTGGGGAAATGATTGATTAATTTGAGATACTTTTCTAGTTAAAGCAGAATTCACAGAAGTAGCCTCATCATAATCAATTAAATCCAATTCCTCTTCACGTGCAGCAGAAACACCTTGATCAGTCATTTTTTAAATTTAACTGAAATGAGGAAGGGAGACAATAAGATGAATTAGTTTGTATTTTTACTTCTATTTAAAAGAAAAATAATAATAAAAATAAAAATTCTTCAGGATAAAATCAACTAAAATATTAATCAATTTATTAATTCAAAACAATTTAAAACCAGGATTATAAAATAATCAACTGAAGAATTAGATTTAAAATTTTTATTAACAATTTTATGATAATTATTTTCAGGATTTTAAATCAACTGAAAAATAAATAATTACTGGGACTTAATGTCTACTTAAATATTAAATATGAATTTAAAAATTTTATTGTTAGAACAAATGGTCAACTGGAACAAATAAAATTTTATGTATCAGGACAAAAGTCAACTGAAAATTATAATGAATAATTTATAAAATATGATTTATTACTTCTAGGACTAAGAACACAATTGCTCTATCTTTGTCAACTAGGAAAAATTAAATAAATAATAAAAAATTTAATTCCAATTTCTAGACACCTCCCCCTGTAAAATGAGCAAATTAATGCCACTTACAGAGTGCAGAGTAAAAGGAAATACGTAAAGAATGAAGAGTTCAAATTGACCCACAAATGGTAATTTCAATAATTACCACAAAATATAAGACATTTAGTCAATATATGAACCTAAGTTTTGGAGCGCGGTTTGATTCCTGTTTGCAGCAAAACTTTATTCACGTGATATATGACGGTCGTCCTTTTGTCGTTCACTTGTCTTTATAGGTACCTTGAATGGTAATGGTCCCCACAGTCTCCGGCCTCAAGTAACGGTGCACTTTCGACAATTCAAAAAGTCCCCCAACTGTCAAGTGGGCTTTCAAGTCTAGAAGGTTTTCCAGGGAGGTCCAAGGACGGCAACAATGGGTTTCAGAGGATTCAAACTTGGTACGTAGTTTATTATCTTTTAAAGATTATTTACTCAAATAACAAGAGGTAAAGAGGTAGATTACTATTATGTTTAAAGGTTTAGAATCACAGTTTTAATTTAAATACTAAAACAATAATTGATAATAATAAATAGTTTTTTGTTTGTAATGATAATAAAGTAAGTAAGTAAGGAATGTTCTGAAAAGCACAAAAAGTGAAAGACTTTTATAGGAAAACATGAGGAAAATAAAGACACGGAATTTACACCATCTACTGCAAGGATGTGAGAAAGGAGCTTACTAAGAAGGAGTATATCTATGACATAAGAAAAAATAAATTAATTGGTACGTCAACAAGGGCATCATTTTCATTGGTAATAAAGTATGAGTTCCCTTGGACTGTCACAATTAATACAACACATTTGTGTTACTTATATTGATTTCACAGAAATCCAGATCTCTCAATGAAGTAATATAATATTTTTAAGGTTTTTTATTATAATTTTATTATTAATTTTTATTCCCAATCAACTGCATTATTGAGCATGGTGTTAGGGAGTATAAATGAATGGGACACATACTTAAATTAATTATTTACACTACTTAATATAATTAGCTTAGTAAGTTGTAAGTAATACATAAGTAGATATTAAATAATTAATTATTAATAAGAATTTTTAAAAAAAGGTGTGGCTTCACCTAAGTAAAATAATTAATTATTTTACCAGGTAAGTCTAGTAGCCTGGCTGATAATAAAAATAAAAATAAAAATAAAAATAAAAATAAAAATAAAAATAAAAATAAAAATAAAAATAAAAATAAAAATAAAAATAAAAATAAAAATAAAAATAAAAATAAAAATAAAAATAAAAATAAAAATAAAAATAAAAATAAAAATAAAAATAAAAATAAAAATAAAAATAAAAATAAAAATAAAAATAAAAATAAAAATAAAAATAAAAATAAAAATAAAAATAAAAATAAAAATAAAAATAAAAATAAAAATAAAAATAAAAATAAAAATAAAAATAAAAATAAAAATAAAAATAAAAATAAAAATAAAAATAAAAATAAAAATAAAAATAAAAATAAAAATAAAAATAAAAATAAAAATAAAAATAAAAATAAAAATAAAAATAAAAATAAAAATAAAAATAAAAATAAAAATAAAAATAAAAATAAAAATAAAAATAAAAATAAAAATAAAAATAAAAATAAAAATAAAAATAAAAATAAAAATAAAAATAAAAATAAAAATAAAAATAAAAATAAAAATAAAAATAAAAATAAAAATAAAAATAAAAATAAAAATAAAAATAAAAATAAAAATAAAAATAAAAATAAAAATAAAAATAAAAATAAAAATAAAAATAAAAATAAAAATAAAAATAAAAATAAAAATAAAAATAAAAATAAAAATAAAAATAAAAATAAAAATAAAAATAAAAATAAAAATAAAAATAAAAATAAAAATAAAAATAAAAATAAAAATAAAAATAAAAATAAAAATAAAAATAAAAATAAAAATAAAAATAAAAATAAAAATAAAAATAAAAATAAAAATAAAAATAAAAATAAAAATAAAAATAAAAATAAAAATAAAAATAAAAATAAAAATAAAAATAAAAATAAAAATAAAAATAAAAATAAAAATAAAAATAAAAATAAAAATAAAAATAAAAATAAAAATAAAAATAAAAATAAAAATAAAAATAAAAATAAAAATAAAAATATAAATAAAAATAAAAATAAAAATAAAAATAAAAATAAAAATAAAAATAAAAATTAAAATAAAAATAAAAATAAAAATTAAAATTAAAATTAAAATTAAAATACAAATTAAACTTAAAATTATAATTAAAATTAAAATTAAAATACAAATTAAACTTAAAATTATAATTAAAATTAAAATAGAAATAGAAATAGAAATAGAAATAAAAATTAAAATTAAAATTAAAAATTAAAAAATTAAAAGATTAAAAATGAAAAAAATTAATAATTAAAATAATTTTTATATATATCTTTTAATTAATATTTTTCTTTCTAGTTAGTGAATTTTTAATTTCTTTTTTATTTTAATGTCTGGAAGAAGAAGCCTACAGGAGTTGGTCCGGATTATGGTGGCGTTTTTGCTTTTTGTTAGGATTGGTGGAAGAACTGTGTTCTTCGTGATGTAGGGGGCTGGAAAGTGTATATGGGTTGTAATGGTCAGGGACCGGAGTAGAAGGTAAATTTTGGGAAGAAGTGGAAAAAGCGGGGATAGAGTGTTGGAAGTTGTGATTTATTATTCTAGACATCTTCCATTGGTCATCAAGGAGTTGTTTTTTCAGATTCTTTTCAGACTAATTCAATGGACCATGGAGAGCAAAAGCCTTAAGCATGTTTGAACACATCATGCTTAGGTGTTGTTTCATGTTGGCATAATCCAGCGTTAAGGTACTTTCTAGAGGCTTTCCAATCCCAATTGTAGTTTCAGCAGGCGGGGTTCTAACTATACAGAAGAGTTAGATATGTAATTCTTCTCTGTTAAAGAAATTGGATTTATTAATTTGTTACTTACAGATTGGAAGTTATCTAATTTGTAAGCGGGTGGGATTTGAGCTGTTGAAGAAATCTGAATGGATGTTGAAGTAGGATCAACCAGATAGAGGTATGGATTCTCATGATCATTCTCTAAATGGTGTTGAGAAGATGTAGGAGAAGAAGGGCATTACTGTGGCCTGTTTGTAGCAGCAGGGCTTCTGTTGTTGTTGTGGGTATTATTTTTGTTCTCTGTTAAAGAAATTGGATTTATTCCTTACCTCTGGATTATGCCAACATGAAACAACAACAAAAAATCTCCTAGTGCTCCCAGAGCAATGTGTACACACAAAAATGCTTCCTCAGACAACCCCAAAAATTCCAACATCTCTAGAAGGCCTGCCAGAGGACCTCCTGAAAACACCAGAGCATGCAACACTGCTCCCAAACAAAAATCTCCTGTTCCACCAAGAAGAACTAACTTCACCTCTCCTCTGGCAACCAATTATTCCTCTGATAGTTCCATTTCTTCCAGATCTTCATCTGTAAAATCACAATCAGCTTACAGTTCACCTTCTCCTGGTTCCTCCTTCAAAAACCCTGGTACTCCACAACCAGTGTCCAAACCACTGGGCCAAGCAATAATAATATCCACAACAACAATAGCAGCCCTGCTGCTCCAACCAGGCCACAGGAACACCCTTCTTCTCCTTCATCTTCCCAAAACCATTTAGAGAATGATCATGAGAATCCATACCTCTATCTGGTTGATACTCCTTCCACATCCATTCAACATCTTCAAAAGTCCAAATTCCAGCTGCATAAAAATTTGAAGAGCTCCCAATCTGTAAGTATTAAAATAAAAAATCCAATTTATTTAACAGAGAAGAATTACTGATCCAATTCTTCTGTATAGTTAGAACCCTGCCTCCTGAAACTACTATTGGGATTGGAAAGCCTCTAGAAAGTACCTTAATGCTGGATTATGCCAACATGAAACAACACAAACCAGGAGAAGGTGAACTGTAAGCTGATTGTGATTTTACAGATGAAGATCTGGAAGAAATGGAACTATCGGAGGAATAATTGGTTGCCAGAGGAGAGGTGAAGTTAGTTCTTCTTGGTGGAACAGGAGATTTTTGTTTGGGAGAAGTGTTGCATGCTCTGGTGTTTTCAGGAGGTCCTCTGGCAGGCCTTCTAGAGATGTTGGAATTTTTGGGGTTGTCTGAGGAAGAATTTTTGTGTGTACACATTGCTCTAGGAGCACTAGGAGATTTTTTTGTAGATTTGTTGGTGTTTAATGGTGGATTTTGGCTGTTATCGGGCTGAATTTGGGAGTTTTGAGTCTTCTTTTTACTTTCTGGTAAGGCTGGCAGGCTGCTCAACATTGGGAGGGAAGCCTGGGAGCTGATTTTGAAGCTGATTTGGCTAAATTTTCTTCTTGAGAATATAAAGCAGGTCTTTTAGGGAATGTTTTGGGAATAGAAAAGCTTGATCTTCTGGAAGGAGCGGAAGATAAAGAAGAGGAATCAGGTCCAAATTCTGTGACCTGGTAGAAGATCTGGAACTATATTTATGGGAAGGTGAAGGCAGAGTTTTTGGATAGCTGGGGTCTCTGTCACATCTTTACTTTTTAGAGTTGCAAGAATCACAGGCTCTGTAATAGAATTTAGCTTGAGGAGTAGGAAGAGTAGAAGTGCAAGTTCTGCACATGTGGATGCAATTTTTAAAAGCATATTCCTTTGGAGAAGTGAAACAGGGAAGGTCTGATGGGTCAAAATCTGGGGATCCAGACATGATCTGTTAAGGAAAAATAATGAAGAGGAAAAAGATGAATGAAAACTTTATCAGTGATGTGTAGATGATGAAGAAAGAGTGGAAGCTCAGCAGGTTGGCTGCGGAGCATTGTGCATGGAGGTGGCTTGGCCCTTATATGCATAATGTGTTTTAGTCCATCAAAACTTTAAACAGAACACTGTGGTCAGTCCATCAAGACTTTAAACTGAAAAATGGTATAGCCCCCCAAGACTATAACCTAAGGTTTAACGATTGAGTACTTCAGGACTATAAGATGATAATGGGAGTTGGTCTGATTTTGGCAGAGAGCATCCAAATGGGTGAGTCTCTGAATTTTGTTAAGGCAAGTGTGGGGGTAACTGATGAGATTGATGCTCTGTAGAACAGTTATCCTAAAATGTTAGTTTGTTTCTTTGGTCTTTAATGTTTTGATCTCTGGTTCTGTCTTTTTTTGATTCAGGTTTTGAGTCCCTCAAGACTATAAACTGAGGGTTTTTGAGTCCCTCAAGACTATTAAATTAGGGCTGTTAGTTCCCGAAGACTTAAAACTGAGTATTAGTCCACCAAGAATTTAAACTGAGGAAATTATTTTTATTTTCTCTATTTCTAAGTCTAGATTTTCAGGCAAGAAGAAATTAGATAAAAGAATCAAGAGATTTAACAAAATGTTTGGCATTGGCTTTGAACGGGTGAATGAGGTTCTTCCTTTTCTCAAGTCCTGTGGATTCCTGGAAGGAGTGGATTGGAAGTAATTTAGAATGAGATGCTTCTGTTGAGAAGAATTTTTTTGGAAGTTGTCTCTGATGGTGGGAAAGTTCATCAATGGTTCCCACATTGTCATAATCACTGTCAGGATGGAAATGAATTGGAAATTTGTCAGATTGAATTTCAGTATGAAAAAGTATTGGCTTACCATCAGAAGGACCAGGGATGGTAGATCTAGTGTTTGTAGCAGGGTTGGCACTCTTTTTTGAAGGGTGTAATTTTTTGACCAGTCTGGGGATGAGGATGGATGGGCTGTATCTTTTGGTGCTGGTAGAGGGTGGATCAGGTTGTGGAGGAGGAGAAGATTCTGAAGAGGACAATGGACCAGGTCTGAAACAAGTCTTCTTCCTAGAGTGACAAGCATCACAGGAGGCTCTGTAGGGATGAGCCAGTGGTGTGATGGTACAGATAAAATTGTTGTCAATGTAGTATTGGCAAGGACCCATGTCAGTAGCAGATTTGGAAAGAAAGCTGAACATGGTGGTTGTGATGAAGGAGAATGTGGACATTCTCTATTGGAGGGAGGATGTGGTCTTCCAAAATTGGAAGAGCCCTTTGTTGGTCTATTTGGCATTGTTTTGATATATATTGAATGGAATTGTTTAATAACTGGGTGTTTTTCTGGATTTATTCAGCAAATATTGGGACTGCAGGGATGTGGGTACTACTATTGAATAGCCCCTGATTTTCTATATATTTTATGTCTTGATGACATTGTTCAGATTTTTTTTAAAGGGATTATTTCTCATTTTCAATTTAAAAAGATAGCTGATTAATTTTTTTTTGTTTTTTACAGGCTAACCTTAGGTCTTAGTGTTAAGTGCTTAGTACCATTAGAATGAACTAATTTTTCTCTAAATTGTATGTCACAATGTTGTTATAGCCTAATTATGTGTTTTATAGGTTTTATTAGTCATAGTAGATTTTTATAAGTATTTTGGGTATTTTTGGAGATTTTTGGTGGTTTTCTGGCTTCAGGGTAGCCTAGCGTCCTCAGGTGGGCCTCCCGACATTGGGCAGACAACCCACATTGGTGCTAGAAGGCTGGGAAGCGTTTTTAGAGGGGTTTTATGCAAATTGGAACTCAAGAAGGCCAAATTTGTTAGTGTGCATGGGCTTTTAGATAGTGGTCTGTGTGTACATAGTGAATAACACAGTTTGGGACACCTTTAATTGTCATACAACTATCTGGAGGTGATATCCTTGTTCCTCACTCAGTTTTCACTGTTTTTTTGCCACAATTGGCTTTGTTTTTTGCAAGATGAGTTTTTCATTTAACTTAACTTGGAGACTAGTGTCTCTGGTATAGTCTTGCAAGCTATATAAAGTATTATTTCTTTCTCTGGTGTGGATTTGCAACCAACATAAAGTATCATTGATTTCTCTGGTGTGGACATTGGTCTACGTTTCAGTTCTTTGGTCTGGTAGTCTTTCTGGAGACTACTTTCTTTACTGATTAGGCAATCAAGTGTGTTGGAAAAGCGTCTTTAGCAAACAGGAACCAACTTACTGTAGCAGGTAAATCTCACTTTATTTTTCTAAAGGGACAGGGGATTTTCTCTCTGTGTTTTCTCCAACTCGCTTGGTCAAGGCCTATAGCTAGTACTATAGGATTGTCTACACCAGGAATTAATTTCAACTGAAAATAATTTTAATAATCAGGACTTAATGTCAACTGAAATAATTTAATTACCAGGACTTATTGTCAACTAAAATAATTTTAATTACCAGGACTTGATGTCAACTGAAACAATTTGATTACCAGGACTTATTTTCAACTGAAATAATTTAATATAATCAATTTAATTAATTTTTCATACTATTAATTTACTGCCAGGACAATTTGTCAAATGAAAAAATAATATAAAATCATAATTATAAGGACAGTAGTTAACTGAAATAATTAAAAAATTTTAATTTAATTAATTAAATTTTTTTATATCACTTCTAGGACTAAGAACAATATAGATCTATCTTGGTCAAATAGGGAAAAAAATTTATTTAAAAGGCACCTCCCCCTTTAAAATGAGCAAGTTAATTCCACTTACAGAGTGCTGAGTAAAAAAGATATACTTGGATAATGAAATGTGCAAAATGACCCACAACTAGTAATGAATATAATTACCACAACTATATATGACAATCATCAATATATGAACCTAAATTTTGCAGTGTGGTTTGATTCCTGGTTGCCAAAAAAAATAATTCACATTTTCAAAGATGTTTGTTGTTTTTGTTGTCTACTTGTCCTACTGGTACCTTGTCTTTGATGGTCCCTTGGTTGCCAATTCAAGAAATCAATATGACGTCAACAATTTGGAAAGGGCCTCAAGTGTCAAAGGGTCATGATGGTCTAGAAGATTTTTAACAGAGGTCCTGTCAGCCAGGCTATTCCAGGAGTCCATTAAATGATATGTAACTTTTAAGACCTGAAAGAGTGGGTAAGAATTGTATTTAATGAATATAAATTAATATTTTATTGCGTAATAAAATTATATAAGTATTTAATTATATACAAGTGTTATATTAATTTTATTTGTTATATAAATTTTTATATACAGTTAAATTGAACATAATATAATATATTCTACAAATAATGGCGCATTTTTATGTTATTTAATAATTATAAATTTATATTTAATTAATTAAAAAAACATATATTATAATTATAAGTGTAAAATTGACTTATAATATATGTAAATTAATTATTTAAATTTATATATTAAATAACACCTTTTCATATAATACTAAACAATAATTAATGATGCTTCTTTTGACCCTTAATTGCGTCAGGAAAAACCAATTAATTAATTTATACTAAATTGAGATTAATTACATGTTTTGTTGCATCAAAGTATTTTTTGTTTCACTTAAAATATCCTTTAATCAGACTGTACCATCTTTTTGGAATTATTTTTCTCATAGTTTCTATATTCCAATCTTGTTTAGTTATTCACTATTTTTACTTACTGATTTGGGAATTAATGGCGGAAAAATTGGATTCTTAATTGGGGTTTTAATTATTTGTTTCATATTTTTCTCTACATTGTTATATTTCATTTACTCTTTGATATATTTGTTTTATTCTATTCTAATCATTGTATTTACAAATATATAGCGCTTCAAGGGACACATTGCCTATAAAAGGGCCTTGGATAATCCCCTGTAGCCTCATCACTTATTATACACTCCACAAATTAAATACTATTTTACTACGTTTATATTTTTTTATTAGTAATACAATTCTAATTAAAATTCTATATAACAATTTAAAGGTTGCTTTAAGTCTGATAGTAATTAAAAGTGTTTGCCGCGCAGAACCTTTACATTAAATAATATTATTATTAATAAATCCTAAGTTTTTGTCATCTCTCAAGTTACTCGCCGTTGTTTTCCTTTTAAATAAATTAAATATTCTATTATAGTTTATTTCTTTTATTTTTCCCTTGTCCTCCTCCTTTTCTCCTCATTTTCTCCTCTTTTCCTTACCTTCTTCTAGCGACTGACCAACAACTGGGGACCTTTCCAAACGACGACGAGGATCGAGCCTGGCGACGAACAACAAAACGCACGGACCACCTAGCAAAAACAAAACTTTTGCCGCAACTGTGTTTCGAACTTGGGTTCGATTTCTTAGGTTTATATTATATTAATTCTTATATTATTTTGAAGTGATTTTTTGATCACTATAGTAGGTTCACCTTTGCACCTCTCACTCATATTACCATATTTTTACTGCAATAACAGTGATTGTGGCTTAATTGCTGATTCACTGAGTGTAAGTGTTCAATTATTAAAAATTTTTTTTTTCCTAGTTGACCATTATAGAGTGTTAAATCCTCTTAGTCCTAGAAGAATTAACATTTTTTATTAATACAAATTGAATTATTAATTTAATTTTTTTTATTATTAATTATTGTTAATTTTGGTTGACTTAAAAGTACTTTGTGCTTAGTCCCAAATATATTGCCATATTTAATATTGGTAATTAATTGGTTGAATTAACTTGATTGTTTATTCCCAATTTAACCTTGCAATCCATTTTTTTTTAAATTAATTTTTTATAATTATTACTTTATATTGAAAATTTTTTTCTATAATTTAATTAATAAAGTTTTTTTTATTATTTGGAGCAATTATTAACTAAATTTTATTATTTTTTTTAAAAAATAAGAAGTAAATTAAAATCTTCCCACTAGTATGTCCAACAATTTGGCTGAAAAAATGGATAACATGCAAGTGGATGAAATTGAAATTGACTATGATGCCGACACTGTAAGTTCTTCAAAAGTTGGACATAAAAAATCTTATTCTAACACAAAGAATTCACATACTGCAGAATGTGGAGATGACAGGAAATGTAAACAAACCAAACCCGGTTCCCCCAGTACCACAGAAGGAAGTAAAGCCTCTAGTGCCTCAAGAAGGTCTTCCAAAAGGCTTCAAAATAAAAAAGCTTCCTCTGCCACAACAAATCAGCAACCTATCCAGTCATATAAAAGAGTTGAAGACAGAAAATATGACATACAAAGCAAAGGTAGACACCTTGTGTCGGTCAGTCGTCTAGAAGAGATAAGAAAAGAGGGAAGAAATGAGAGGAGGAGAAGGAGAAGAGGAGTATAGGTAATAAAAAGAAATAAAATTTAATAAAATTATTTAATTTATTGAGAGGAATCAACGACGGGTTTCTTGAGAGGTGACAAAAAATGAGGTTATTATTAATTAATAATATTATTAGGATGTAAGGACTATGCGCAGCAGACACTATGATCACTATCAGACTTAAAGCAACCTTTAAATTGTTATATAGAATTTTAATTAGATTTTTATTACTAATAAAAAGAATATAAACGTAATATAAAAATTGTATTTAATTTGTTGAGTGTATAATAAGTGATAAGGCTACAGGGGATTATCCAAGGCCCTTTTATAGGCAATGGGTCCTCTGAAGCGCTACTATATTTTTAAATACAATGATTAGAATGGAATAAAACAAACATATCAAAAGAGTAAATGAAACATAACAATATAGAGAAAAACATGAAACAAATAATTAAAAGCCCAATTAAGAATTCTATTTCACCGCCATTAATTCCCAAATCAGTAAGTGACAATAGTGAACAACTAAACAAGATTGGAAACATAGGAACTATGAGAAATATAATTCCCAACAGATGGTACATTCTGATTAAAGGATATTTTAAGTGAAACAAAAAATAATTTGACGCAACAAAACAAGCAATTAATCTCAATTTAGTCCAAATTAATTTATTTGTTTTTTCTAACACAATTAAGGGTCAAAAGAAGCGTCCTTAATTATTGTTTAGTATCATATGAGAGGTATTATTTAATATATAAATTTAAGTAATTAATTTTAATATATTATAAATCAAATTTACACTTGTAATTATAATATATGTTTTTTAATTAATTAAATATAAATTTATAATTATTAAATACATAAAAATGCGCCATTATTTGTAGAATATATTATATTATGCTCAATTTAATTGTATATATAAAAATATATATAACCAATAAATTTAATGTAACACTTGTATATAATAAAATTCTTATATAATTTCATTATGCAATAAAATATTAAGTTATATTCATTAAATACAAGTCTTACCCACTCTTTAAAGTTTTATAATTTATATATCATTTACTGGACTCCTGGAATAGCCTGGCTGACACTCCCTCACTCTAAAAAAAACAATAAAAAAAAATGCTAAGATTTTTTCTTTTTGTATTTTTTCAACCGAGCAGGCAGATTTGAAATTTCCTTGCCAGGTATCCATGCATCATGTTCAGATGATTTGTTCTTATATCTCAATAAATATTCAGTACCTCTTTCAGAAGTGATAATTCTATCATTGAGAATTTTATCAATTTCTGCTGTTTCTGTGACTTCCTGAGGGTTCTTCTTAGGTCTTCCTCTTCTTTTTGGAAATAAGTCACTGTTGGAAGTATAAGGTTTAAGTAAAGAAATGGGAAAAACAGGATGTTTCCTATCATATGGAGAATACAATACAACTTCTACTGCATTATCACCAACCATTCTTTTAACAACAAATGGTCCTACAAAAGGATCTTTTAATTTGTGGTTACCTTGTAAATTGAAATGGACAGTAGAGATCAACACTTCATCACCCTTGTTAAATATGTATTCTTTATGGGATTTATCCCATCTTTTCTTTTCATATTCAAATGCTTTATCAATACAACTTTGAGCATGTTTTCTGCAGAGCTGTTGCATTTGCATAAAAGATTTTACACCAGGGTGCAGTTCCAACTTAGGTAATTTATTATTGAGAATCTGAGCAGGAGTGTTTGGGACATAACCTAACCAAAGCTCAAAAGGCTTTTTCTCAGTGACAGAATGAACAGTGCTATTATATGCAAATTCAAGACCAGGCAAAAGAGTGACCCAATCATGAGTAAATCTGTCATTATCTTTATATTCTAAACCAAAGGCACAATACCTTCTAATCATATCTTCCAGAGTTTGAATCATTCTTTCAGCTAGACCATCAGTCTGAGGATGATGAGCTGTAGACAATTTTAACTCACAGCCACAAATATCCATCAAAGAGGTCCAAAACTCAGAAGTGAATTTTGGATCCCTATCAGAGATAATGGCTTTTGGAAAACCAATAATATTAAACATGTAAGACCACCATAAAAAAGCTAATTCTTTGGTGGATACATCTTTGTGGGTTGGAATAAATTTGCACATTTTTGTGAATCTATCAACTATTACCCAACAAGAGTTAAAGCTGTCTTTACCTGCAACAGGAAGACCAGTGACAAAATCCATATTAATGATTTGCCAGGGAGCACTAGGTGCTTCAATATGTTGTAATAACCCTGCTCTCTTACCTGTTAACCTTTTAGATTTTTGGCAGGAATCACAAGATTCAACATATAATTTTGTGTCTTCAGACATATTAGCCCACCATGCAGTGTTTTTGATTCTAATCAATGTTTTTTCAAGATCCAAATGACCAGCTAATATGTCATCATGACAAAGTTTGAGGATAGTTTCTTTCATTGAAGGAGGAATAACAATTTCATTGGTAAGATTCCTTCTATAATATATATAACCATCTTCAATAGAAAACTTTCCTTTATTTAAAGCATTTTGGTATTTTGCAGGAAGAGTTTTTATTAATGCTTGAATTGAAGCATTCTTAGGATCATTCAAAATAGTAACTAATTTATTTAAGTCAGAATCTTTATCATATAAATCCAGTATTAACTGTAATAACTCTTCTTCCATATCAACTATAAATATACCATGTATATGAACAGTGTCATCCTCAGGTACATAAGCAGGATTGGAGTCATTATTTGGCAGAGGCAATCTGGAGAGCATATCAACATTAGAGTGAACATTTCCAGCTCTGTGGATAATAGTCATCCTTCCTCTGTATTCCTGAACAGCAAGTTGCCACCTGAACATATGTCTGTTAGGTGTTTTGAGGTTTAAGAGAGATTTCACAGCACTACAGTCAGTTACCAACTCAAATTTTTGGTCATCCAAGTAGTAATGAAGTTTCTCAAGAGCCCAAACAACTGCTAAGCACTCCAATTGAGTGGCACCATATTTCAATTCACTATTCCTTAAGTTTCTTGAAATATAACAAATTACAACCTCTGAGGATTTATCATTAATAATTTGCTTTTGGTGAAGGGCAGCACCCAGACCAATAAAGCTAGCATCTGTATAAAGTACAAATGGCTTGTTAAAATCTGGGAGAGCCAATATAGGGGCTGTCATTAAGCAACTTTTCAATGTATTAAAAGCTTTCTGACAGTCATCATTCCAGAGAAAAGCAACATCTTTTCTGGTTAGTTTTGTAAGAGGCAAGGCTATGACCTGATAATTTTTAATATATTGTCTATAATAGCCACACATACCCAAAAAACTTTGGATTTCTCTTACAGAAGTTGGTGCTTTAACATTTTGAATGGCAGCAACTTTATTATGGTCTACACAAATTTGTAAGCCTGACACAACATGGCCAAGGACTTTCAAAGATTGAAAACCAAATTTACACTTTTTTAAAGATAAGGTCATATTGATTTCATCCATTTTTTGGAAAACTCTATTCAAGTGAATCATATGTTCATCAAAAGTTTTAGAAAAAACAATAATATCATCAATATAAACCATGAGCCAACCTTCAATAATTTCTTGATGGAAAGTGTTATCCATGACTTTCTGGAAAACTGAAGGAGCATTTTTAGGGCCAAATGGCATCCTAACATACTTATATATTCCTATATGAGTAGCAATAAGCAAAAAATTTTGAGAATTTTTCTCAACTGGAACTTGATGATAACCTTTATTACCATCCAGACAACTAATAAATTTTGCACCTTGCAAGGTAGCATGTATTGAATTAATTCTGGGTAAAGGATAAATATCATCAACAGTATAAGTATTTAAAGCTCTGTAATCTCCACATAATCTAGCTTTATCTTTTTCATATGAAATCAAGACTGGGGAGATGACACAATATTTGGGGGTGACATTCACTTTCTCAATGATATTCATTTTCAATAATGTTTCAATATTATCTTCAATATCTTTTCTTTTTGATGGAGAAGCAGGATATGGTTTTTTCTTAAGGGAAGGAGGAATATCACTCAAATTACAGGATAAGGTAATTTTCATCTCTTCCTGAACAATTCCCAAGACATGAGAACCATGAGCAAAAGCCATAGGGAAAGAGGTAATAGAGGCAACAATAGAATCCTTTTGTTCATTAGTCAAATGATCACCAAAAGAAGCGGTATTTATTTCATGTAATAAATCATCCATTTCAGTTGTTGTTCTACCTTTACATTGGGTCAGTGAGTTACAAGATTTCAACAAATGCCCAGAAGGTTTAGGAGAAGAAATTTTGAATTTTCTTTTCCCATTCATTCCTAAGGTAAAGCAATTATTTGCTAGGTCTAGTTTCACACCAAACATGGTTAAAATATCATTTCCCATAATAAACCAATTGCTCAAATTATCATTTTTCATGACAACAAACTCACAAATAGCTCTGACAAAACCACCATTATATTTGAAGAATACAGAGGTTTTGTATTTGCCAATAGGAAATAAGGTAGAACCATACCCTCTCCATTTTTCAGAAGTTATAGGCAATAATTTACTCAAATATTCCTTATCCACTGAAGCCAAAGCTTTTTCAGATACTACACTTCCTCCAGCACCAGAATCAAGAACTACATCAACATTTTTACCATTAATGATAACAGGTGCCTTCAAAGGGGATATAGGAATAGAATTGTTAGTAATATCTTTAATTATCTCAGCATTTTCTACTGAAGATAAATTCAATACACAATCTTCAGATATATTATTTAAATAATGGACATCATGTTCCAACATTAAAACATCTTTAACAGATTCATTGTCATAGGAGATATTACTTTCACAGTCACTGGAAGAATTATTGACATCAAGTTCAATTTCATCAGTGTCTTTATTTTGTTCAACCAGATGAATTTTCTTGTCACAAACATGACCCTTCTGTCACGGTTTGTTACATTTATAACAAGTATTTGTTGCATATTTTTTAGGTGCAACTGGGGCAGAGGGTTTACCAGATTTTTCTGGGAGCTTTATAGAAGGTTTATTCTGATCATTATAAGATTTACTAAGGTAATTCTTTGGTTCATATCTATGGTTGAGTAGTACTTCATTACAGATATTAATGAAAGAAGAATTTTCCCTTACATGCTCAGTTCTAGCAACAATCAAATACCTAAGAGAATTTGGTAATTTATACAAGATTTTATCTCTCCAAATATCATAATCCATCTTTGGATCAATTACTCTAAGGATTTTAGTTATTTTCATCAGAAAAACAATGGGCTTTTCAACAGAGGAGGATACATATCTAGTATTCTCATACAGTCTTTGCTGAGCTAACCTGAATTTTGAACCACCAAACTGATTCTCAATCAACGATTTCCAATCATTCCATGTATAATGATTGTTATCTAAGAGGACAGATTCATACCACATCAAGGCTACATTGGAAAATAAAGAAATTAGCTTAGAAACAATTTCCTCATCAGGTAGTTTATAAGATCTCTTTAAATTATCAATTCTTTGTATAAAGTGTTGCCAATCAGAGGAAGAATCACCATCAAAGGTAGGATATTGGTCTAACTTAGGCCAATTTTTCTGACTACTGGGATGGTCCACTTTTTGGTTTGAATTATTCATTAGTAATAATTCCTGAAGTTTAGCCAGGTGTTCAGAAATTTCATTATTTACAGAAACAGCTGGTGCATGACCATCACAAGATTTTTTGCTAGTAGAAAAAGATTTTACAGACTCATTGTCAGTTTGTTTAATGGTTGAAATATGAGGAAGAAAGGATGAACTTTGTTCAGGTTTTTTCCCTTTATTTTTATGCAGCTTATTTGCAGAAATCTCATTTAATTCATTATTGATGGATAAGGTTGAGAACTTTTCCTGTAGGTCAGACACATAGTTTCTTATTCTTGGAATTTCAGACATCTGGTCATTTACTTTTGCAAGAGATAGAACATTTCTGTCCTCAGAAACTGAGTGCTTGGTACTTAGTGCATGGAAATCATTTTTTAGCTTCTTAAACTCAATTTGCAGAGATTTTATTTCATTTTTGAATGAATAATTTTCCTCAATAAGGGGTTTCAATTCACTCAAGGTCTTATGTAGACTGATATTTCTATCTGAGATAGCTCTATGGTCACTTCTTATTTGCTTTTGTTGACTAAGAACAATATTCAAGGTTTCTTTGATTTTTAAATAAGCTGTATCTTGTACAGAAGAACTCACTTTACATTGCAAGTGTAAATTATTTAATCTATCATTTTCATGGATTAACACATCTCTCACATGTTTGTCTTTCACAATATTAAAATCAAGGGTATCTTTCAATATTTCCTCAGAAGTTTTTTCAATTAAGGTATAGATTTCAGGGGGAACAGAATCATTTTTAATTGCAAGAGAAGGATTAATTAAAGATGTAGAAGTTAAATGTAAAGGTTCATCAAATGACAATTTGCTAATTACATCAAGAGGGCTACTAGTTACAGGAAGCTGTCTTTTAACAGGTTTAACTGTTCTTTCACCATGTTCAATAATATTACCTGCAGAAGAAGATTTATTAGGAAACATACCCAAGTGACTATCAACCAAATTACTTACCATGGCAGAGGAGGAAACTTCCCCTGGGACTGGGTTTGGGATTGTGCTTGGGCCTTCTTTCTCCTGCTTTGTTGGTAGGGATGAGGAGGTGGATGGAAATTGGGTGTTCTGGATGGGCCAGGCTGATGATGAGGAGGGTGTTGCACATTCTGTTGGTAGTGACTCATTAGATAATCCCATTTCCATTGCTCTACTTCCATAGTATTTGGATTTTGGATGGTTGAGCTGGGTGGCTGTGAAGGTTGAGCCTGAAATTGAAGCTGATTGGGAGGCAATTGAGGAGGGGCCTGGGCCTGAATCTGGTTCCTGAGTTCTTGGACCTGATCCCACAATGTGTCTACCTTTGCTTTGTACGTCATATTTTCTGTCTTCAACTCTTTTATATGACTGGATAGGTTGCTGATTTGTTGTGGCAGAGGAAGCTTTTTTATTTTGAAGCCTTTTGGAAGACCTTCTTGAGGCACTAGAGGCTTTACTTCCTTCTGTGGTACTGGGGGAAGGGGGTTTGGTTTGTTTGCATTTCCTGTCATTTCCACATCCTGCAGTATGTGAATTTTTTGTGTTAGCATAAGATTTTTTATGACCAACTTTAGAAGAACTTACAGTGTCAGCATCATAGTCAATTTCTATCTCATCCACTTGCATGTTATCCATTTTTTCTGCCAAATTGTTGGACATACTAGTGGGAAGATTTATATTTTACTTTGTACTTTATAAAAAAATAATCAAAGTTAGTCAATAATTGCTCCAAATAATATAAAAAAATTTTTTTTAATTAATTAAATTATAGAAAAAATAATTTTCAATATAAAGTAATAATTAAAAAATTAATTTTTTTAAAAAAAATGGATTGCAAGTTTAAATTGGGAATAACAAGTAAGTTAATTCAACCAATTAATTACCAATATTAAATATGGCAATATATTGGGACTAAGCACAATGTACTTTTAAGTCAACCAAAATTAACAATAATTAATAATAAAAAAAAATTAAATTAATAATTCAATTTGTATTAATAATAATGTCAATTCTTCTAGGACTAAGAGGATTTAACACTCTATAATGGTCAACTAGGAAAAAAAATTTTTTTTAAAATTGAACACTTACACTCAGTGATTCAGCAATTAAGCCACAATCACTGTTATTGCAATAAAAATATAGTAATATGAGTGAGAGGCGCAAAGGTGAACTTACTATAGTGATCGAAAAATCACTTCAAAATAATATAAAAATTAATATTATATAAACCTAAGATGTCGAACCCAAGTTCGAAACACAGTCGCGGCAAAAGTTTCGTTTTGCTAGGTGGTCCGTGCGTTTTGTCGTTTGTCGCCAGGCTCGATCATCGTCGTCGTTTGGAAAGGCCCCCAGTTGTCGGTCAGTCGTCTAGAAGAGATAAGAAAAGAGGGAAGAAATGAGAGGAGGAGAAGGAGAAGAGGAGTATAGGTAATAAAAAGAAATAAAATTTAATAAAATTATTTAATTTATTGAGAGGAATCAACGACGGGTTTCTTGAGAGGTGACAAAAAATGAGGTTATTATTAATTAATAATCACCACAGAAAATTTGGGGGGGTATTGCTAGCAATACCCCTCATTTAAAAATGTTGGGAAGTGGTTGGAAAGCTGTTGGAAGGCTGTTGGGAGTTCATTGTGAAACCAGATTTAAATTAATTGGACAAAGATTTGGTAATCAGTTAGACCTAGGTTCAACCAAACTCAATCACAGGTTTCTTGGAGCTTGGTGATTACTTTGATTTTGAGCTGAGCACAGATTGAGCAAAGCTTGAACATATCATTTAACATATCATAATATTCACTTTCCCATCTTGTGGAAAGCAAAATTTGATATTCGTTCTAAGAATATCTACATATATTTTCTTGCCAAGTTGGTAACAGAAGGTTAAACTGTAGTATCTCAATTATTACACTAGACTACATAGATATTTGATAAAACATACAATTCAAATCAATTTTAATATTATTGAGATCACCATAAGTGTCTTTCCAAAGACTTACAAAAAGTATGTTAGTATCAAGATATCGTTCTAGGTAGTAGTTTCAATTTGGATTTTGAACTGACATCTAAAGCATTTCAATATTAGACAGAAACATAAATAAGTGTAATAAGAGTGAAATTATTCTATTTTGTGATTATAATGTAACAATAATGCACATTTTTATTGAGAAAATTTTTCTTCCTCCACAAACCAAAATTTACTCTATAGGCTCAAGATTTATTTTTAAGACATATTATTCATTTCAGTTATCATTGATTTACTTCCAATATTTATTAAAAAGATAATAATAATACATGTGAAAGAATTATGAGCTTAGCATAGCATATGCTAAAAAGTTATTTTGTTGTTTTATTCAAAACTGATTCTTCATTTTTTGCTTCAATTCATCTTTTAACAACCACTATCTTCAGATACTATTCTTACTTAATATGTCAAGTCTCAGATGTGTTGGACAGTTCTCAATAACAATCGATCAAATTTATATGAATGTAATTTCAAGATTTCAAAACTCACCGACCCCCACAATTTTACAGCGAGGCCATTCGAATGTTCATATTTTTGGACTATTTGAAGAAAGAAAACCAACCCTTGTTGGTAATCTTTCTCAAGTGCAGAGTCAGCACATTGGACCACTATTGGGTGACATTGGCTCTGGATCTCACCATTTAAACCAAAGAAGTGCCTTGAATCCTATGAAGCCTTTCTATTTTCATGCTTACTTGGTTCCAGTTTTTGGTAATCAGTATCAACTTTGGGGATGCCTCTTTTCTTCAAGTACACTAATCAGTCTTGCTAAAGAAGCATTTTCTTCTGCACAAATCGATTTATGTCCAATCCTGAGCTACGACTCCACTATCTTTTTTAATATCCCGCATGTAATTTTTGAAGGCTCTTTCCAAATATCTCAGAGTACTCAAGATTGGAAAGCTGATCAACTTATCCGAGGAATCAAAACAGTTCTCAAAACACATCAACTTCAAGCAATAAATTTTATGATTGACAATGAACGAATGTTAAAGGAAAAGTTGGATATCATGTGGAGGCACCAGGACAACCATTGGCTTAGAACTGGATTCGATGACTATAAAGATCAGTTTCCTAACAATCAATTGCCGCCTGAAGGAAACGGGTCAATACTTGCTGATGATATGGGTTTGGGAAAGACACTTTCAACTCTTTCTCTTATAAGTGCAACTCAAGGTGAAGCAAGACAATTCCAGGTATCAGAAAATCAAGAAGGTATTAATCGGAGTTCAGCCACACTGATTATATGCCCCCTGGCAACACTATCGAATTGGATCAATGAAATAAGTGTGCACTTTGAAGATAATGCACTTCCTTTCAAGGTTCTTTATGGGAAGGATTGTCAAAATACTAATGTCAATGAGCTACAGGACACTGCTATTGTTTTAACGACCTATGAAATAGCTAGCCCAACGATGTCAAAAAATCAAAGCCAAAAAAAGATACCGGTGACTCAAATGCTCTTTTGGTATAGAGTTGTTTTAGATGAAGCTCAGTTAGTGCCCATTTCTATATCTAAAACTTAAAACTTAATTTTTATTATCAATTTTTATAAATATTTATTTAGTTACATTAAAAATCCTTACTCGCAGAGGGCTCAAACAATATTTGACTTGGAATCCCAACACCGACTATGCTTGACTGGAACTCCACTTCAGAACAGGCCCACTGACCTTCAAAGTCTCATATTTTTTCTTAGAATCGAAAAGTGGCAAGAAGACTGGTTATGGAAGAATTTCCTTTTTCCAGGTTTGCAAAAAGGAAAGGCTAATTCTATTAAATCAATCAATCACTTAATGAAAGTCATAAGCCTACGTAGAACAAAGGATGCAATTTTGTCTCTTCCAAAAAAGATTCAAAGGGGGATATCGGTTCAATTAGCAGATCCATGGAGGTCTAAACTTGATGTGCTTCAAGAAGGATTCACTGAGCGATATGGGCCCTCCAGAAGCACTGACTTCCCTTGGGACTCATCTGAGTTTCTAAGAGAGCTGATGATTTTAAGAAAATTCTGCAACCATCCAATCTACGAAAATCTGGATGAAACTCCAACTTTTGATTTCACCTGGCAGCATTCCGCAAAGATTTGTCATCTTATAGGCCACTTAAAAAACTTTTTGTCTGGTGAAAGGGATATAAATTTTCCAAAAGCTGTTATATTCTCCAACTTTGCAGACTTTTTGCAGATGTAAGTGATTCTATAATGAATTGTTTTACAAAATTGTGTTGGCTTATTAAAAACAATTTTCTAATATTTCAAAATAGAATAAAAATGGCTTTAGATGACCACAATATTAGGTATACCCAGCTTACGGGTGAACTCAGCCGGACAAAGCGAGACAAAAATATGCATGAATTCCATTTTAATAAAAATTGCCAAGTTTTGGTTGGAACGATTCAGGCTGCAGGAGTGGGTATAGATCTCAGGTGTGCTCAAAATGTATATATAATGGTGAGCTCAATGTCTTTTATTTCATATTAAGAACAAAAATATTAAATTTTTTATATGTTCAATGTTGAAATAGGAGCCAAATTGGAATCCAGCAGTTGAGCAACAGGCTGTTGATCGGCTGTATAGAATGGGGCAGCAAAATGAAGTAAATGTTTTGAATTATTTTGTACAAGGAAGTATAGAATTCAGCATGTATAAGATTCAAAGGAAAAAAAATGGAGCTAACAATGTAAGCCAAATTTCATTTCTATAAATTTTAATGATAATAGTAATCATTAAAATTATGTTTTTGTTTTCAAGGCTAAGTGTCCCAAACAGTGGAAATGAGGAGTATGAGTGTGCAAACCTATTATTAAGGGAGTTTGTCAATCACTCACATTAGAGGAACAAAGAATTTCAAGGAGAGCAGGTAAATTTATGGGATTTTGAGGATTTAAAAGTCTGAGTTGTTGAGGATTTAGAGATGCAAGATATAAGGGAGAATAACAGTCATTCGGCAAACCCCGGGGGACATGAGAAGGATTAAGGTTAGGGGATAATGTTGAAACCAAACTGATTCTTTTGTACAAGGCCAAGTCCTTTAGCACACTGCCAGAGTAGGTTGAATTATCTCGAATATCAAAGTGTTGTTGGTCAAGATATTGTGCAACTTTAGAAAAATCTTCAGACCTCCATTGCATTAAGATACGTCTTAACGATCCATCATTATCAATTTCGGTGTCTGAACAACATTTGATGTTTGTGAAAAGGTTGTGATAAGTTTCACAATGTGGAAGTTGTTTAAGAAGTTTAGTTCGGTTAACTGAATTCTAAGAATCTTTGTTATTTGAAATAAAGGTCATAAATAAAAACGGTTGAAAAAAAAGGGATTTTCATACTTTTTTTTTTATTCTATATTTATGCTTTCTCACTTTGATTATTTCTTGAGAGCTATGAGAATCCTTCCCAAGTCTTAATCTATCAGCATGACCTAAAAACCAACGGTGAAGAACTCCTATTTGATTTGAGAAGCTAATTTGAGTTGAGTCAATTGGATATGCAATCAAATTATTGGTTTTTAAGGCATTGTCCCAGTGTTTAATGAGAATATTTGCCAAGACCTGGTTCCATTTGTCAAACCAATCTAGGTTCCAAGCGAAAGTTGATCCTGGGAAACCACACATGCGAAGGTGCTCAATAAAAGATTCACGGAAAATTGGTGGAAACTTTTCTGAAACCTCTGAATTTGATTCTGGATGAGGTAGTTCAAAGGCAATGTTGCAAGAATTCATGTCGAATGATGAAAATCTGTCTAATTGCTCTTCAGTAGGGTTTTGTTTCCATCCATTTGATTCTGGTGACATATCCAAAAGTGAACGACAAAAATTGTGTATAGATCTACAAAAGTGAGAATTGAATGGAGGCAAAGTCTCATTAAAAATTCTATTAAGTGTTCTTGTGTTTGTGGGCAGGTTTCCATGAGGAAAGTAAGAGCTACTAGGGTTCATAAATAATAAGATTAAGAAAGTGTTCAATTAAATTAAACAAAGAGGAAGGATAAATTGTTGAGCTCCAAAACTTTATGATCAAAGTTGATTTAAGGAGAAATATCACAAAAATTAAGAATAAGAAATATTTCGACTTTATGGAATTATAATATGCATAAATTATATTTTTATATGCAACTTGAACTCAAAAGGAATGGTATAAAATAAAGAGAATGATTATGTGATAAAAGCAGACTCATTTAAGAAACGGATTTTTTTTTCTTTTCAAAAAATTCTTCCACAAAAATAATTTGTTAAATGTGAGGCTATGTTCATTTTTTGATTACCAAAAAATTATTTTTGGTCCAATATGATAGTAATACATATTCTTTTGAGTAATTTTTTTCAACCTGAATAAATAGACTAGAGTGTCACTTCATCGCATTTATGTATGAAAAGTTATACAAGGTTTCAGCTTTTATGTAATTCTTTAAGGTTTACACTTTTGTAGCATCTATTATTTGAGTATTTTTGATTTTTTCTTTATAGAAAATTCTACCTAGTACAGACCAATTTTCAAGTTGAAAGAAATATGTTTGTGATTGTTTTTTACAAAATATTAAACTTATTTTTGGGTTTAACTTTGATTTTTGGGGTAATTTTTTAAATAATTATGTTAAAAATATGGATTACTTTTCTTATAGTCCATAACTAAGAATTTTTATCAAAATCAAATAATTATAGGGTAGTTAGATATAACTCAGAAGGCATTTGATAGAAAAATAATTAAGATGCTTGTGCGTACAACAGAATTTTTTCTATGATAGAAAATATTCTGATAAACATGCATGCATTGTTGTACAAATGCAGAGAGTATACAGAATACAAATAAAGTAGACTGCATAACTTTAAATTAATATATAATTTATCCGATTAAAAATTAAACATTTAAACTTAAATAATTTCAACACATATTCCATCATATTCTTTTGATAAAAAAATGTAGCTTATATTAGCTAGTGCCTTTCAAAAAAAGGAATACCTTCAATCGGTAACTTCGAATAGCTAACTTATTCCTACAATTATCACAATTACAATGCCTCCATTTTTTCATGTATGTCAATGTCAAGATCTTGGATGTGTCAATAGAAAGTATCAAACTTCTTCTGGGTCCTTTGAAGTTGGTATGGCTTTCAAAAGCTCTAATTCTTATGCAAAACATCAAGAGGAAAGAAATAGGAAGGCCCAGATGGTTATTTCTTCCAACAATCCACTTAACATTGGAAGTTCCCGCTCCACAGAAACAGTAAGCTGTATATCTATAGTTCAATGTGAGAATTAAAGTCTTTATGATGTTTCAATGATTTATTACATAGGGGCAGTTGCTATTGGGGGCAGAAGTATCTTCAACAGTCTCTAGAAACTCAAATCTCGGGGAACGGTATAGCCAAATAATTATGTGGCAGGCAGCAAAGCTTTCTGTGATTCATCATTTGAGCAAAGAAGGTTGTACTCAATTTTTGGATGAAGAAATTAAGAAGCTCAAACTTCTAGGTGATAGTGGAATACTGGATTCTGATAGCATTGTCCGCCTGGTCCCACGCTCGATAGATACAGTTTTTAGTCGATTAAAGCTCAATCAATCATTTTTCACTAAAACATGCTGTCCTAAATGCTTTGCTCTTTATGAGTATAACTCTGAATCTCAACCATCTATACTATGTTGCAATCAACCGTTTCTTTCATCATCAAAGCGCTATTTAAAAATGTTTGGAGCAGGACAAATTGCAGTTAAATGTGATGAAAGGCTGTATTTGATGGAGGAACATCAAGAACATGTAAAATACTTATCTCTTAAAACATTTCATCACCATTCTTTTATCGACTGGCTTAAGGAAAAGATCAAACTGTGATTGAGAAGAAAACCCCTGTGGCAGAACGTGTAGAGTGTGATTTGATGAAGGATGTTTGTGATGGTTCAATTTGGAAAAACTTTCCCATAACCACTCCAGCTCTGGATAGCAATGATGATGAATATACGATAACTTCAGGCAACTTAATGTTTACTTTATATGTCGACTGGTTTAGGCCTGGTGGCAATAGGATTGGAGGTCATCAGAAGTCTGTAGGCAATATTATGATGGTGTGTATGAACCTACCTCAAGAAGATAGATACAAAATGGAAAATCTTTTTTTGTATTCTATTATACCCGGACCAACAGAACCCACAAGTGAACAGCTTAATCACCTTCTAAAACCACTGGTTAATGATCTACAAACTCTATGGGATGGTATATTGATTGAAAAGACACATCTTTATCCACGAGGCCGGAAATTAAGAGTTGCATTGTTCTCTTTGATAGGTGACATTCCTGCAATACGAAAATTGGCTGGCTTTTCGAGTCACTCTGCAAAAATGTTCTGTTCTTTCTGTAATATCTCTAAAGATGAAATTAGTGAAAAGAATGTGGGAAATTTTTCATTACGGAATCATGAGGATCATATGTGCTGGGCAACAAAGTGGAAAAATTCTAAGTCACATTGGGAGCGTGTATCAATTGTTCAAAATCATGGGGTACGATGGAGTGAGCTGAATAACCTTGAATATTGGCGTCCAACTGAATATTGCTCAATTGATGTTATGCATTCACATATGCTTGGCAACCTAAAAGATCACAGTCTAAGCTATTTTCAAATCCAAAATGCAGCAAAAGATCTAGAAAGAAAGCTGGAAAAGGATAAAAATTGGCATGTAAGAGAAGAAGATGATGATTTCTTTTCTGATACTTCACTGCACAAACATTCGAAAAAACGTAGAAGTAGCTTAAGCACCACGAATAATGATGATGATGATACAGGACACACGAGACAGCACAAGCAGCAAAGACGTACGAGTTCAAGACAGTCATCAAGTCATCATGGACTAGATAATGAAGGATTGGGAACAAATCGATCAAGAAGCCAGAGTAGGTCATCCAGCTCCAAATTTATTCCTCCATATAGCGATGTGGCCTCAGTACAGTCTCAAAGCAGTGACAGTAGGAATTCATTGTATAACTTAAGGCAAAGAAGCATTAGCATATCACAGAGTGAAGGATCTCACTCATCAAATGAGACAGCTAGAGATGAAGAAAATAAAAGGAAAGGTAAGGAGAAAGAAAATGAAGGTAGTAGTAATCCACGAATCACAGCAGCAGAGCTACAGGTTGTATGGAAGATGATTGATCAAGTAAGAAGACCTTCCTGGCTAACAAGAGTTCCAAAATCAGTAGGATCTAAAAAGGCAGGATCCCTCAAGGCAGCAGAATGGCACATGCTGTATACTCTCTACTTCCCTTTGTCACTTATACCCCTTTGGTTTGAAAAATTTAAAGAATCTGAATCTTCAGCTTCCTCAGCTGATAAACCAAGAGAATATTATCTTCTCAAGTCACTTGTAACATTATGCTCGATCACCAATTTTTTGACATTAAAAAATATACAGACTAATGAGCTTAAAGATCTAGATCAATTTCTGTTAGAGTATCGTGAGTGCCTTGAAGAGGGTTGGAAGAATATTAATGCAAAGCCAAATCTACATATCACTCAACATTATCCTGAAATGATAAAGCGTCTTGGTCCACCATCAGGTACAGCTACTTGGTCTGGAGAGCGGGTGAATCATATATTATCTGAAATTCCAAACAATCACCATCCACGTATGTAATGTTTGTAAGAAATGATTTAAAAACTCAGCTGTGCTAATTTATTAATATTTACCACAGGAGAGATACCGCTAACAATGCTCAAACATTGGTATCGGAAGTCTAGGGTATTAGATCTTGGTGAAGCTGAAGATAATGATCAATGTGAGACTAAAAAAATCCATATTGATCTCGATAAACAAAACAAATGGATCCATCTAAGTATGGCATTATTTACTAAATGGGTAAGGGCACGAATGGGAAAAGAAACTTCAAGACGGGCTTTGACACCATCGGAGAAAAGTGGGGATCGGGTAGTTGAAAATGTAGCAAGCATATTGATACATGGAAAGAGGTTTACTAGTTACCATCGACACATTGCTAATTCAACAATTGAATTCTACTATGGAAAAGATAGCCAGTTTGGGCAAATTGATGATCTTTTCAGATCAAAGGAAGAGATTGATCAAATATATTTAATAGTAAGTCCTTTCAAAGAGCTCCGTCCAGAAGAAACATCAAAGGATCCCTATGAGCTTTTCCCACAAGTGCATTGTCGGTTAGTAAGAGTAGCCAAAGCAACTCAAATTGTGATTAAGAAAGATGCAATAATTGGACATGCAGCTACTGTCGAGCACAAAAAAGGAATGTTTGGAATCAAAGACGAGGTTGTCACTGCCATTGGACTGCAGACAGTAGTGAGTGAAAAAATTAATCAAATTTATTTTCTGTTGACTAACATCTTTGTGTTAATTTGGGATTCGGGAAATTTGTAGGATTGGTGATATTTGTAAATGGTGAAAGAAATAATTCAATGCTCGATTAAAAAATGCAATGCATCCAACTTACCTTATCATAAACCAGTGAACAATTACTTTGGTTGCTTTTATTGCGAGAGAACCCATGCTTTCAATGAGTCATTTTTATCTTAAATGTAAGAATGAAAGAAATAAAATCATGATAATGAGAAATATGATAAAATTTTTACTTAATGAATGATCTTCTTGCTCATTCATCTACTATAAATAGTTTGACCTTCCAACTTTAGCTGATAGCTATATATTATTCACTTTATTTTTCGACAAGAGAACATACACGTTTACAAGACTATATACATAGTATCTTTTTTTACTTTAGCTTTGATAGGTATAAATTTTAACAACTGATTATTTTTATTTTATTTTATTTTATTACAGTTCATTATGGATGATAATTTTGAAGGGATGTCTGTTGACCCAACCGATTCTGATTGTTTTCCGCCTCAACATACTAATACTGGAAATACTCCTCCACCACCCTCTGCTGATCCACCTCCAGATGCATCTCAATCTGTACCACCTAATCCTAACCCACCACCTAATCCCAATCCAGGCCAAGAGTCTCATTCAGAACCGAGAAATTTTAATCCCAATCATCCTTCTGCTTCTGAAAGTGCTGATCAGCAAGCTGATCAGCTAGGAAGAGATTGGGCTAGTGAAGTATTGAGGGAATTTTTCGGAGACCAATCATCATCTGCTCAGCCTAACCAAGGAGCAAGCACAAGTGGAGCAGGTAATTAAAATTTGTAGTGTATTCTTTTATTGAAAAATAACCAATTTAATTAACTTATTTGAATTGTTAGTGAATCCCTCAATCATTATGGGTATCAGTGATTACCACAGACTCAATTCAGCAGAGTCTCATGAGCGAGAACGGGGGTTAAGGGCTGTAAGAGGCTTAGTTAGAAGGAATGATGTTCCCAGGAGCTCGGACAGTCTAAATAGAAATATTTACCACTTTCTGAAGTATTGTCTTGGGGGACCAACACAAATATCAAAATATCCTGCGAGCCCAACACCTTTGGAGATTGAAAATTGGAAAGATTGGAGCCAATTCAAACTAAAAACCATTCAAACTGTCCTAACCCAAGTCCAATCTTCTAACCGTGCCAATTCTGCAGCTGATCGACAATTTCTGATAACCAATTCTATAGCCTTCTTGCGATCCAAAATTCGACTACCCGAATTTTTTCCAGCACCTGAGCCTCGAGGACTAAAAGGAGGAGCACCGATCCCACTTTCTGTCAAAAGAAGCTTAGAGCGTGAATTGCAAGAAAAAGGTTTTCGGAAATTCACGTTTGATTGGACTTGCCGTGATTTTTCAGAATCAACTTGGAATCAAGTCATGGGAAGCATAGTATGCGACCACTGTACCAGATGGCTCACCACCTTGAATACAATCGATCAGTCAAAGCTTCAGTTCACTCAATGTGTTATTGAGAAATGGGTAGTTAATAAGGGGAAGGAGATGATAAGGTTGTTTGGGCAAGAAGAGGAAAGGGTAGCAAGAGAAAAGATTGAAAAGAGGGCAAGGGCACAAGTAAAACATTATCGGACCAAGGTAAGTTTTTTATTTTACTTTGCTTTTTGTTATTATGAAGCTGATTTAGTTGGAATTCATATTGCTAGTGCACGCTACAAGTTAGCAAGAGATCTCTGCAGTGATGTGCCAGGTTTTGTTGTGCTTTTTCATGATACTAGGTGCATCTCTGATATCGAGGAAGGCCCAGCACCAGCCCCAACTGCACCTATCCGAGCTATTCCTGGATGGCGAAATCCTGAACTCAATGATTTGTTTAAAAAAATGGATAAGATGACAAAGGACTTAGCCCATACACCAGCTCAAAAAAAATCAGCATTAAAAACATATTCACGGTCATCAGAAAGGACAGTTGCACAAAATGGTATATTCAATGTTCCCAAATACCTCCCCAAGAATTGCTATTCAGCAACATTTTTGCAAGGATTATCTGTGAATGAACGTGAGTCACTTGGGGTTGGAGCTGATATTGATCTGGTAAAGATTCAGGAATCAATTAATAGAGCATCAACATCATCATAACTTAGGTATAACGGTGATCTTCTGTGTAATATAGCTATCTTATATTGAATTTTGTGTATTCTGTTTTTTTTTCAAAGCAGCTTGGTAAATGTTATAAAGTGATATTGAGAGAGAGTAAAATTTTATTTAAGAAAAACAAATAATGTATGAGATATAAAAATGTATTTTCAACAAATTGATGGTCCATACCTCTTTATGTCACATTTATGTATCCATATTAATTTCAATTGAATTTAATGTTGACCAATACATAGTGAATACACGCTATGCCACTTATACTTGCCAGGCATTGCTACCATTAAATATGCCAGTATCAAAAATTAATTTCGATCGAAATTAATGAGCATGATAATCATGAATTTCTGGAGTCAACTGCTTATTTTTATGCATGGTGCCTTGCCAACATTAATTTCAATCGAAATTACTTTTGATACTGGCATATTGCATGGTGTCTATTCCTGGAAAGTGTAAGTGGCATAGTGTGTATTCATTACGTATTGGTCAACATTAATTTCAATAGAATTTAATATTGACATTTTCATATTGAACCCAAACCAGCAAACGACCCAAAAAATTCTTCATAAAACTGCTCATTAATTTCGATCGAAATTAGTGAGCACCATATACATATTGAATGGTAGTTATATCTGGTGTGTGTAAGTTGTAAAGCTTGTGTTCAATGTTCATTGGTCAACATTAATTTTGATTGAAATTAATATTAATGTGTAAATGATATTTACATGCTCAATATGCATTGTAATGTGTTTACTTAAGAATAGAGTGCCCTACTTTTAATCTTACATAAAAATGCTTGGTGGCATGTCAAATTCAATTTTTATTAAAATTAATGTTGACATGTTACCATGCATAACAGTAAGCAACTGACTGAATAAATTGATGATAATCATGAACCTTAATTTCGATCGAAATTAATGTTGCCAAGTGCAGATTGAAAAAAAGCTATGCCACTTACACTAGCCAGGCATATTTACTATTTATTATCTATTGGTCAACATTAATTTTTATAGAAATTAATATGGATATGTAAATTTTATATTTACCCTCAACATGTATAGTAAATTTCAATACTTAAAAATACTTTCCGTCCTTTACATGTCATGCAAAAAAGCATTATATCATTTCAACATTAATTTTGATCAAAATTAATGTTGGAATGCCATTATGCATTGAAACAACTAACTGACTGAAAAAGTTCATGATCAAAATGCTCATTAATTTTGATCAAAATTAATGTTGACCAATAAACATTGAACACAAGCTTTACAACTTACACACACCAGATATAACTACCATTCAATATGTATATGGTGCTCACTAATTTCGATCGAAATTAATGAGCAGTTTTATGAAGAATTTTTTGGGTCGTTTGCTGGTTTGGGTTCAATATGAAAATGTCAATATTAAATTCTATTGAAATTAATGTTGACCAATACATAATGAATACACACTATGCCACTTACACTTTCCAGGCATATATACATGCAATATGCCAGTATCAAAAGTAATTTCGATCGAAATTAATGTTGGCAAGGCACCATGCATAAAAATAAGCAGTTGACTCCAGAAATTCATGATTATCATGCTCATTAATTTCGATCGAAATTAATTTTTGATACTGGCATATTTAATGGTAGCTATGCCTGGAAAGTGTAAGTGGCATAGCATGTATTCATTATGTATTATTCAACATTAATTTCGATCGAAATTAATATGGACATGGACTATGCATAAAATTCCTATAAGTATAGGTAAGCTAAGCAGTTAGATAAACTGGTTTGATCAAGTACACCATATAAAAATTGATGTTTTAATGCCTTGGTTAATTTCGATCAAAATTAATATTAAGCCATGCATGTTGAATTTTATCTATGTCTGTGTAGTCCATGTGAAATGGCTTGTATTCAATATGCAGGGGTCTATATTAATTTCGATCGAAATTATGAGGTTCATTGCCTCATAAATTTGATGGTTTCTGTCAGTGTTTCATGCATGGTGCCATCTGATACTTGTTGATTCCTATCAAAATTAATTTCAACACCAATATATTGAATACAAACCATGGCACTTACAGTACTTGGTCATAGCTAAAATTCAATATGCTAGTCTCAAAATTAATTTCGATAGAAATTAATCAGGATCCATGAAGTTTATCAATAGTGTATGAGTTAAGTTTCAAGTCATATGTTTCATCATTTTCTTGCACCCATTTCTAGGTTATCTCAACAATTTTTTTCAAGTTTTATTATATTAATCAAAACTGTGGTAAGTTGTGAAAAATTAGCTAATCCAAATCTCAAATTGAATATTAATATTTTAATAATTTTGAATGTTGCTTAAGGTATTTCATTGGGTGATTCATAATAATATTTTATCAACTTAGTAGTCCTATAACTTTTGAAAAGTAACAATTTTGGTATAGTTAGGGACAACAATGCAATATCTTGTGCAGACTAAGATATATTGCAAAATAAAACTATTCAATTTTTTTTTTTCCCTTAGTTGTATCCAAGTTTATCAAAGGTTTGGTCACGGTGCCCACACCCTAGCCTGACACTCCTCCTGTCACTTAAAAAACAAATTCTTATCTTAAATTCTAATGTTACCAATTTTATATTTATAATTCATTTCTTGTTTGATGAGGCATATCAGTATATATGTGAATCTCGCATTGTCATCTGAAATTAAATTTAACAAATATTCATAAAGGATTATCCTTTTTTTTCATATAATATACTAATTAAGTGTATCTCCATTGTTTAGGAGTAAATTCTAATTTAAAAAATTTTGTATTTACCCGTGGCAATTTGAATATGGGATATAAATTTGTTATTATTTGTTTTTCACACTAAAAGTCCCCAAAGAATTACTAGTATTTTCTGTTAGCTACATCAAATTTCGCTTCAATATAAACAGATTGTGATTTAGCATGTTACTCAGTTTACCCCACTATGAATAATACATGTTAAAAAAAGCTCAAATAATATAAAATCCCCCTCTTTATGTTTTCTGTTTCTTTCATCCTCACTTTAATTTTAATCTTATTCAATTTTTTATCCTATTAAAATATCAACTTCAATTTTCTAGAATAGAGTTTCTTATAATTATTCATCATATTACATCATAATTTTTTGATATCGAATACTTTTTTTTAATATTCATTAATCAATATGTCTAGTATACAAAATCCTACACCTCCACTTTGTATGTATATCATGTTCCTCTCTCTTAATTTATATATTTCACTTATGTTCTATATCTTTTTTTTTTCAAAAATTTGATTTTCCAGCACCCAAATGTGTTTCATCCCACTCTCTGATTGATACTCGCTTTGAAGCTTTTGAGCTTGCACCATGTCTGCCACATGGCATGGCACCTAACCCTCCTGTACTTAGCAATGAGAGGCAGGAAATAACGAGAGTTCAGTATTGCAATTTACTTGAATTGGCTAGAGATAAAACAGAAGAGCTTGTCAAGATCCTTAACAATAATCCTTCTCCTTCATATTTATCTAACCCTTGTAATGAATTACTCCAATATGTGAAAAGCCTTGAAAAATGTATGTTCATCACCTTTTTTGTCTCCTTTTAAATTAGTAGATAAGATTATTAATATTTTTTTTTCTTCATATATATTTGTAGCTTATGAGGAGGGTATGATTCCTCCTGATGAAGTCATTGTCATTAAGGATGATGATGAGACAGATGAACCATCAGCTTCAACTCATGCTTCAACTTCTAAGGAAAATCTTGAAACACCTGTTATCCGCTCCAAGAAAAAGAGATTATCCCAAGGCTCCTCTTTTGTTCGACGTATTAAACCGGCTTCTGCTAATGAATTTTCTGATGTATCAAATAATAAATCTCAAAAAAAAAGCAAAGGTTTTGATAATGAGTATATTCTTGTTTCCTTTTTTTTTTATTGTTATTCTTTTATCTTTAAAATTCAATCATATATCTCTTTTATTGCTTACATATTGTACTTTTTATCTTTCTTTTGATATTTTGTACCAGAAACTCACCTGCTGTAGATTGTTCCATCCATAAACGCCCTCTCCCTGATGAAGATGATGAAAAGAGCAATGAAAATAGCGATGATCAACTATCAGAATATGAAGCTATGCTTGTTCATCAAAAAAAGCAAAGTTTAAAATCTTCTTCAAGACATGTTGATATGTTTGATAAAGATGATGATTAAAACAGCTCATCACCGAATTCCTTCATTTCTAAGAAGCAATACCCATCACCTCCTAAATTACCTACTTTGACCTCTTTGAAAGCTTCTCTACCAATGAAATCAACTCCAATCAAGATATTGAAAAAACCTCTAACTTATTCACCCTCAGTTCTAAAAGAATCTGATTTGCAGGAGGAATTCTGTAAAATTCATAATTTTTATAAAGGTAGAATCAGCACGGCAAAGGTCCTAAGGTCGTGGTTGGAAATTGTTACTCTCCTCGAATTACGCTCTTCTACTTATTCCCAAGAACCCATGTCAAATATTCCAATGTTTACTTTTCATTGGGAAAAATCTTGTGGAGAAGATTGGCTTTCAAAACTTACTGAGTTATGTAAGTTACCATAATTTTTAGTCTTGACTTTTGTTCTTTTACTTATTTTTTTTTTCCTTTTGTAGCAAATATTTTTTTAGAGATTGATAGCTCACAGCTATGGGTACTCGATAATATTGATTTCAAAAAAATGGAAGATTTATGTGATCCTGATGGTTTAAATACTGAAATTCTTTCCTCAACAAAGAAAACGGATCACCCTGAATCCAATCTTATCCAAATGCTCATGAGATTAATGATCCCAAGTGACCACTGCCGTTCTTCATGGGTATCTCTTATATCATCTTCACTTTATCTGACCGCACATGAATTCAGCCAGCTTCCATCACATCAAAACATTAACTCAGATTGTCCAATTGAACGTGGTCTTCAGCTTCTAGCTCACCTTTCAAATCTGAAGAGTCCGATTTCTGATGGCTTAGAAGTTGGTCCCACTGCACTTCAAACCCGTGATATATCAATGTCAACTCTTCTTCAAATCAGCAATATTATCATTGATATAATTATGTCAATTATCATTCTTAAATCAAAATATTGTGCTGCAACAATATCAAGTGGCAAGACTAGTGAAGCTCAACAATCAAGTGAGAAAAACGAAAATACTGAACTGACTATAAGGAGAGAGAAACAAAAGGCTGCACTAAACAAAATAAATTCTGAATACTCCCACCACCGATATCAATCTTTCACATTCTATATAATTGATGGTGTCCGTGGTTTATTTCTGAGCTCTCAAGATCATAGATTGGCTTCAGCAGCTGATTGCTTGGAGGTAATATCAGAAGTTAAGTTTCTTAATTTACATGAAAAAAAAAATCATTTGATGGAAGAAATAATTTGGAAAAATTTAAATAACTATATTTTAACATTAATAAAACCTTTTATAGGCAAGTGTGATCCATTTCCTTTAAAATTTGATACCCCAAGTCCTCCGGGAATTGCTAGGGCTATTTCTGCAGATTTTCTTAATCACTGGAGCTCCATTCAGCCAGTATCACCTTTTTTTGCTAAACATAGCCTTTCAATAAATTAATATTCCAACATGTAAATAGATAAAGTTCTTTCTATATGATATATCTTGTATAATTCAAGTTATTTTCCTTCAAATACGTCAAAAATGTGACCATCTTTGAAATTTATTAAGTAACCTTTGACATGATTTTCTAAATTAATTATTAAAAAAAATTATTGTAAGTCCAGCAATAACAAAGATTTTAAAATCTACTTATATGATTTCAAATACTTGTATTAAATTCTTAAATATTTTATTGTTTATATAAAAATATGATAACTGCTCTAGTTTTGTTACTTTACCTTTAATATTATATAATCTATTATTTATTACAAATATTTTCGTTGATTGTAACATTTTTAATCAGAAGTAGAACAATTTAAATAATTAAATGAGTACATTCTTAAAAAAATACAATTTAATCTATCATTGATTCAAAATTCTTTCTTCAACTCTTTATTATTACCTTTTTTATTAATAAGCCTGTTTGACCTAAAATACTATACAGTTAATTTGGTAGCATTAAAAGCACATTTTTATGGCTAATATATTTCAAATTCTTTATTATAGTTTTTTTTATTTTAGAACCTTTGCTACCAATTTAATAAAAATGACATTTAAAGATTTCACAACTTATATATTTCCTCAAAAGTAAATCAAATTTTCTTATAATATTATGAAAAAAAATTATTTTATTTCACAAATAAAAGAAATAGATAATACTATAATTATCAAAACTGAAAATGTTACAGCTACTCCCAGTATTTATCATGTTTAAATTTGCATTAAGTTGTGTATATATAATATAAATTTTTAATATTTATATATCTAGATTTTTTAGATTTGTCTTAACATTAGATAAATAATACTTTGCTGATTCTATTTCTTCCTCTATTAAGTCATCTCTTTTCAAAAAAACTCTCAAAGCACTAATCAAATATTCTAACCTAAATTTTTCTGTTTTAATTTCTAAGTATTCTGAAATATCAATATCAAAAACATTAAGCTTTTCTATAGCATGAAAAAGTCTAGTGCTGATTTGAATAGAAGAACCTATCCTAGTGAAGCCAGGAATTTCATGACATCTTGAGGTAAAATGCCTTAGTTGATTGGCAGGCCATAATGTCACTGTTATTCCATTAGTTGCTTCAAAGTTGATTTTACTTCGAATTTCGGGAAACATAAGTTCTCCACCTATTTGTCGTGGTTGGGTCTTATCATACTTCATATGAATGGTGTTTTTTTCTGTATCTTTAGGAAAAAATATTCCTAAAGTATACTCACTTGCATCCTTATCGAGATGAACCTCATTTGAGAACCCATTACCATTCCCTCCAGATGTCCAAGTTAAATTACTAGCAAACGGTACACCGTCTTCTTCACTAGAAACTTTTGAAAATCCAGGAATACCAAGTTTTGCGCAAAGATTAGTTGCCTCATTGTACTTTACATATGATATTTTTTTAAAAAAATATTCAAAGTACATTGCAATCCTCTTCATTCGTTTTTTATATTCATCCGTTTTTACAATATCATCAGTGTATTCATCTGCAAGGAAAAGCATTCAAAAATTCAGTATTTAAATTAAAAAAAGTGATACTTACGAATATGTAAAGATTTCTTTCTATCTAAAATAAAGCCACCACCAAACATTTTTCCAAAACCACCAGCTCTTTGATGATAACCATTATTTTTAATTTCATGTTCGCAGTAAGAAAGATCCTTAATGCATCGCACCGTAGCTTCTAACATATCTAGTTCTTTGAGCTCATGAATTTCAAAAGTCTGCACAAGAACATTAGGTATTAAGACACCTTTTGGTTTATAAATACTACATCCAGGAAAAAAATTGTAATAATTATTGCAATCTGTCATATTATTTGCATAAGATCGTGCATAGAAATGTGGCTTCTTCCCGTTTGTATCCATTCCAAGAGCGTTTACAAGTTTCATTCCAGTAGCAATGTCTTTCGCCCACCTATTGTTAGAGTTCTTCCCTGGCCGTTTTTTTTTTTCAAATCGTTACTCATTGATGGTTCAATCCTAAGAGAATTCAATTTTGATTTAAAATAGAAAAAAATCAAAAATTAGAAAATAGTAACATAATTTCAATTATCAGTCAATGATACCTTTAACTTTATCATATCTTCAATATTAGAAATACAAAAGTTAGCATATCTACATATTAGTAAATTTATATACTTTTTCTTTATTTCAAATATTAAGAAAGCGTTTCAAAGGTATACTTTATTAAATTATACATATAAAGAGTATAGCTTTATCCTGTATGCATTCAGCAAGTACGAGATTTGGCTCTACACTTAATATTAATAATATAATGAAAGTATAACTCCAATACACTAGTAATATTAAAAAATTTACGGAATTATGATATCCACATATATAAAATGAAAAATCTTGCTCTGATCAATATATTGACTTAGAAAGTTATACTTCAATAAATTATTAATTTTTAAATTGTAGCATTGTCCTGTATGCTTTCAGCAAGTACGAGACTTTGAAACAACTTAAAAATCAATAAATTAAAGGTAAAGTACAAACAATCTAATTATTATTATGAAAAGCAAAACATTATCCTGTATGCTTTCAGCAAGTACGAGATGATGTTTTACTTTTCATATTAATAATATAATGGTTGAGAAAGTATTAAAGAAATATAGAAAAATGATAAGCAAAACATGAACTTACATGTCTATAAAATCTTCTTCCATTTGTAGCTGATTGATCAAAATTAATTATAAAGTTTATTTTATAATCACTGTTTTAAAAAATAAATGGTTAGATAAATAAATTGAACATTTTTGATAAGGAATAAAGAAAAGTAAATTGACAAACAAATAAAAAAACTTTAAGTTAACTGAAAAAGAATTTTTTTATAATGAATCGAAAGGGTACAGTAAAAGATACCATAAAAATAAATTCAGAATTAGAATCATTAGATTAACTTGTCAAAAGTGTAAAAAAGTGTAACAAACCAAAATGATATGAAATGCAATAGCAAGAAAAATTTGCTTACCGGTAATCAGATAAGGTCAAGAAAATAGTACCAATAATTCAAAATGATAAAGCAAAAATATGATTGATAATTTTTGAAAAAGGTAAGTGAGAAAGAGAAAGGAAAAATAAATTGGGTGGCAAACAGATGTATATATCATGAATTTTCACTGATCACATTTTCAAAAAAATGCAGCTCTCCAAGTCATATGATAAACTTCATCTAAATTCCAAGAATGATGTTGCCAAGGCACTTTACACAGCATGATCATTTTTTCCTATGCATATACTAATTCCAGCTAGAATTTACTTGGCTGCATGTTGTACAGATGCACATTTGTGGAACACTGAATTTCACATCTAAAAAAAATTGACGCCACATAATTCTAGCTACCATGTTTCACGTAGCTAAAAAACATACACTCATCACATTTAAATTTACATTGCGCCAAAATTAATTCATTTTTGAATTTTTTTAAAGGAAACTATAATGTGCACCACCTATTTCTAAAATATGAACCTCCGCACCATATTAAATTGGGAGACTTTTAATTATGCAATTTTTTTGCCGTGACCTTTTTCCTGATCTTACTTGGTTCAAAATATTGAAACATGGCCAATGTTGATGAAAGAAACATTTGATTTTGTTTCTATGTGTAACAATGGAAGGCTGTTTCTTACTGGCGAAAGAGTGTTGTATATTTTATTTGAACAAATTTTTATTTTTTTATGTATTTTATTTAAAAAATTTACTTTTTATTGCAGCCAGATTTATACTGGCTGATTTTTAGAAACCTTAATTTATGACCCAAGCCTTTGAAATTGGCTTGGGTCCCTTACATTGCAATTTAGTACTTCCAGCCAGGTTTCCCCTGGCTGGAAGTGTCTCTTTCAAGCAATCGAAGTCGCTAAAAGCGACTTCGATTGCTTGCTGTAATGTTTGCCACCCTCCCAGCTAATTTACTAGGCTGGGAGGTGGCCAAAGCAGTGTGCAATGCGCGTTGCTGCTGCAAGTAACGCGCGTTGCACAATCGCTACCATATTTCATGCAGCTGATATCAAGTCAGCTGCATGAGATATGCGCAGCATGTGCAATGCGCGCTGCATGCAGCAGAAACGCGCGTTGCATGCAGCCTGCATTGCTGCTGCATGCAACGCGCATTTCTGCTGCATGCAATGCGCATTACTTGCAGCAGCAATGCGTGTTGCATGTGCTGCATGCAGTGCATTGCACAGCCAGTTTTTTTCTGGCTGTGCAATGCACACAGAGAAACCAAAGTCCCTGCAAGGGACTTTGGTCTCTAAAATGGAAGCGACTTTCCCTACCAGGTGCAATCTGGTGGGAAAGTGAGAGAAACGTTAGACCGAAGTTGTTTGAAAGCAACTTCGGTCTTAAAAACATTAAAAATCATAAAAAAAAAAATGAGAAATGTAGAAAAAAAAAAAAATTAAAAATTAAAATGTGAGTAAAAGAAAAAAAATAAGTTCTAGTGATACCAAAAATCCAAGCCAATTTCATTTGGCTTGGTTATTTAATAATTAATTTTTAATACATTAAATTTAAAATTCAAACACCATAAAATATATGAATTTTTTTTATATGAATATTATAAATTTAATCTACCTCTTTCTCATAATTATATTTATAATTTTGTTTTTTTAATTTTTGACATTTAAGTTTATTTTTTGGAAATACAAAATTAAATTTTCAGCTAAATTTTTTAGTAAGGTAAAATAAATTATAAATTTGACATTTTGTAATTGAATAATGAAAAAAATTTTAAATTTATTTAAAAAATATTTTTGTTAGAAGAATACAAATATTTTAAGGGTAGAAATATGGTGCAAATTGTAAGTAAAAAAAATTATATTTTTTTTTGTGAGGGGTTATTTCTATTTTTAAAAATATTTTTCAAAAACATTCATTAAATACTGAATTAAATTACTTTGAAACTCAAATTTTTTGTAAAATAATTAAAAATGAAATAATAATATTGTTGTATTTGATATAAAATTTGAATTGGTAATATTAATGTCTCTTTAAGTAAATTTGAAAATCATTTAAAAAGACCATGTTGATAAGTACTTCATTTTTGATATACAATGGTTATATATATATCTTATATATATTTCTTGAGTGTTATTTTTATATACATTCAATAAAATTTGTAATATAAAATGCCATTTAATAATTAATTAATGTTCAACTTAGTTATAACAACTTCATATTTAATACCAGCCACTAGTATTTACTTTTTAATTTAAAACTCCAATATAATATGAGAGTATCCTTATTTTGTCTGTATGTAATGAACAACAATAACAGACCATAAATGAGTTGGTAGTTAATTACAATAAATAGTTGAAGAATAACCTATAAGAAATGATAAGTTTATCAAAATGAGTACATTAAAAAAATATACTTTTGAATTTTTTTTGATATAATTTGGGTAGTTAAATGAAAATTTAAATTATCAGACATCAAAATGGATAAAATCTAAAAGTAGTGTTTATATAATAAGCCTCATAAAAAAAAAGGATAAAAAATCTACTATGTAACTAAATTATTAAATATTAAGGTATTATTAAAATTATTGAAAAACTTATTTTACAGTTATAATGAAATCTAAATGTGAAAATAATGGTGGGATAATAGTAAGACTATGTGGAAACACTTTAATTTATACATACTTTCAACTATGTTCAGATAAAAAAATTGTTAAAATTGTATAATAACATCTAGTTAATAGTGATGCAATTTTATTTAGATCAAGAATAAATTTTTCTGAGGAAAAACTAATTAAATTGAGATATGGCCATCTCCTTTCAAGAGATAGAATAATAATAAAAATTTAAAAAATTATAATAAGTATTCTTAATCACCATTTTTGAAAAGTCTCTAGTAAAATTCATTATAATATATCATTCATTGATTACATTATATGGAGTTTCATCTTGAAGTAGTGATGTGCAGCTTTGAACTTATGTTATGAAAAACAAAAAAGTTAAAAAATATATAGTTATACTAATGAAAAAGCCAAAAATAAAAATACTATTATAAATTAAAAAAATAAAACTACATAAATTTTATTCTGCTCTAATGATGGAAGGGTACTATGTATGAATTTCCACATGTTAAATCCAAACCTGCTTTAAGGCTAGTTTACAGGTAGAGCTATTAAGTTTCCTTAAATTCTAAAAATAACTTATGCATTTTACTAATTATTTTTTTCTTGTTTCTTTCCAAAGTTGTTAGAGTTGCTTAATTAATACTGTTATCTTGATTGTAAGATATATAATTTTTTTTGAATACATGATTTATTGTTTCAAAAATTATATTATAAATTTAAATCATTTATTTCATTTTCTAAAGCTTCATTGTCAAAGACACAACTCCATTTTCTATTACTTAACAAATATATAAAATGTGATAGTAAAATTTAAGGAATTTTCTTTTTTAGAGGGTCAAACTATATTGTGAAGATTTTTATCTAGAAATTCTTGTACTCTAAAACCATATAATTTTCTCCCTTAAGTAAGCCATTTCAAAAATATGAGAATATAAACAAGAATATTAACTTATCTTATTTTTATTTTCTTTACTGAAAGTTTTAGTTCAATCCCTTTTTTTATATGACATTAGTATAAAAACATGGTTAAATGCTACTATATAATTAATTTTTATTATATATATATATATATATATATATATATATGAAATATTTAGAACGTCATCCTTTTTTATTTACTTGAATAAATGGCTCAATTATAATACCCAACACTTATTAATGTTTCCCAAACTCAATAACAAATTTCTCATATGAAATATTAGCTTCTAATATAAGAAGTTTATCTATAGATGATATTCAACATGTGATTTTACTTTTTAGATTCAGCTAAAATTAAACAAAAGGAGAAATCATGCATATGTGTATAAATGGTAACCATATGTTACTTAGAGGATTGTGAAATTCACTCATCAGAATGGTTTAAGTATTAAAATAAATTGAGGTCATTATTTTCTAGTATTTGAAACTAATTAGGAAATTATTCTAAAAATATATTTTAATGTGTATCATGTTTAAAAAGTTGGAAATATGATTTTTGAAAATTGTGAGTTTCTTATGAGATACCAAGCTTTAGTTTACATTGTTTCAAGTAGAATAGAATTTTAGTATTAGAAATTGAAAGCAATGTACCATTATCAGATTTTAACTGTGTTCTACTTATAGAATGATTACATAACATTAAACATTATTTAAATCAAAAAGGTTTAAAAGATATTTAGAGTTTTACCAAATTTCACCATTTATTAATCTTTGATTTGAAAACAAACTATGATGTACACTCACTAGAAATAAGCAATCCCAATTTTAACATAATTTATCAATCCAAAAATAATGAGTCAATTAACATGAAAATATATATTATTTCAAAACCAATTCTCTAGATTTAAAATATGATGCTTTAATGAAAAATTATTACAAAACTTTAATGCAATGAAGTCTCTTAAAAAATTCAAAAATAGAATATCAAAACAAGTAATTTCTGCAAAAAAAACTACTAACTATTGTAGATAAAGCATAAAAATAAGTCATATTTTTTAAAAAATTGATCTAACAATATTTATTTTTGTTAAAAAAATCAAAACATTGTTAAGTTTGCTTGTTATAATAATGTTAAAATCCACTAAACATTATCTAAAGGTGGTAAAATATGTTAAAAATAAGTTGAATTTTATGAGATAAAAATCAACAATTTTGTATCATTTCCTGTTGTGCTATGACTTTATTCCACCCTTTTTATCTGATTCTTCCAGTATTACTTTGCTATGATCACTAGTTTTCAAGTTAAAATTTACAAATGTTCATTATACTTGATAATATGAAAAATAACTCAAACTTTTATAACTACAAAATAAGATTTTGTAACTCCTTCTTTCAATCAATATTTGAAGAAATTTTAGTTTATTTGAGTAATGATTTTAAGAATAACAAAAAAATTGAAATTCACAAGGAATTATTTCCAGAGACTATAATTATTTACTTGTGTAATGCATGAGCTACTTATCAATGATGTAAAACATCAGAAAAGTAAGTTATAGTTATAAATCTACAGATTATACTGTTTCTGGTATATATATCTTCAATAAATCTTTTAAACTTATCTTAGCCTACATACCACACAATAGAAAATCATTATATTAAAAAAGGAAAAAATTCTATGATAATATCATAAAGAATGATAACCATGGATTAATATTCCATAAAAATGGTTAATAATATTTTAAGAGAACCTAAATCAGTATTCTTTCATCAAAATATATCCTTTTTGTCTTTGTAATTTATTCCAAACAAATTTTTTGAAAGTTGAATCTATATATCTAATGCCAAAACCACTATTAAGTTCCCTCTTAGACTTTTTAAGAAATTATATATATATATATATGTATATATATATATTATTTATCAAAAATTGAAATAAAGAATAAAAACATAATTTTATTTACCTTTAATTATTTAAATATAGAGTATTTTCAGAATGCATTGTGGTTACTTGTGAAGGTTAGAAGATTTGAAGTTGGATTTATGAGTTTTTAGAAGGGCAAATATTGTAAAATTCTTTCATAAATATTTATTTCATAGTTTCAAATGTTGAAATCTACAAACTAATGGGATTTAAAATTATATTGAGATTTAAAATCTGTTTTCTACTCAAGTAAAATAAAATAAAATGATGATATCAAAATTGAAATTAAGTTTAAACTTTTGATATGCTCTATCTTCAATTTTATTGATAGTGCATCAAAAATTTAATAATATTTTTTTCCTTCATCACTTTTTACATAAAAGATAGTTTTATCATTTTATGAATTAAAGATTGCTTATATAAATTTAACATCTATGTCAACTGTTTATGACTATTAATCTATATAATAAATTTTTTAGAAGAAAAAATAACATCAGTATATACTGACTTTGAAATTATTCAATTTAAAATAGTTTACAGGTAGATAATGAAGGGTGATTTCATTTTTGAATATGAATTATAGAAGTCTTATTTTGTCAATTTTAATTCTTTTTGAGCTCAAATGTATCCACTGCAACTTATGTAAGAATAAAAATTATTTCTATTGAAATTTACATGAGAAAGTATGCCTATTATTCAAAATCAAACTTGCTCTAATGGTGTTTTTCAATCATTATTTCCATTCATAACAATAAAAAACATTTCAATTTGCTGATGTTTTAGTTTTTGATATCCCCAAGTTTATATCTCAGGTGTACTATTCACAAAATTATTAAAAATATAATTTTCGAAATACATGATAAACTTGAAAGTGAGGGGGCATTAAATTTTTAAAAATGAATTCTAAATTCAGGATGGATAGTATTTTTTCTATTTTCACAAATGAACAATTTTTCGTTTCAATTAATCCAGAAAGAAAATTTTGTTGTAAGCATATTATATTATATTTATTATGATTTTAAATACTATATTTTCAAGATTTGTGTTTAATATTTCCTGTGAAAGTTAATGTTAATGTGAATTTAAAGTAAGCTTGAAGAAATTTAATCAATAGGCATATTGGATATTTAAAATAATATTTTGCTCCAATCTTGAATCATCCTGGGCTAAAAAATATCCCAAATAAGGTTTTTGTGGGTCAATTTGGATTTAAGTAGGATTAAGTGAGGTTTAATAAAGGACAGATAAAAGGCTAAATTCATTACTAGTGACTTTTTTCTCAAAATAGTTATAAAATATTTATCATTCTGGACTCAAGCTTCAATAAAGTTGAATTGAAACAGAGATAATTTCTAGCAGCACAACACCATATTTACAAAGGTGTAAAATACCTCAAATATTACTCATAATATAGGAAGGCAAGGAATCTACAAAATTCACATTTCAAACGAGGATTTATATTTTGAATTTGAAATTGAGAAATGGAATATTATTTTCCAATTTAAATATCTATTAGTCATTTTAACAAAAGTTTTCAGTAATCAGATTGAATTTTGATGGTATTTTGTTGTAGATTAATCATTTTGATGAGACATTTACTCAAAATTACTGGTTTCGTTTCTAATATTCCATGTGAAATTCATTATGAATCTTTTTGAAAGTGAATAGTTGACATATTGGATATGCAAAAGCTTATGTTAGATCAAAGTGAGATCAAAGGGAGCTTAACTGATGATCAAATTAGGATTTTACAAGATCAAACGGTGATCAATGTAGGTTCATCTTGAGCTCAATCTGTGACAAATCTCTGACTAAATGTAAGGCCAAACAATTTCCTACATGGTGATGATGTGTGCATAATTCAAGCATAGATTTGTGGCTCAACGGAGCTCAAGCAAGGGGTATTGCTAGCAATACCCCCCCATTTTTTCTGTGGTGAATATTATTAGGATGTAAGGACTATGCGCAGCAGACACTATGATCACTATCAGACTTAAAGCAACCTTTAAATTGTTATATAGAATTTTAATTAGAATTTTATTACTAATAAAAAGAATATAAACGTAATATAAAAATTGTATTTAATTTGTTGAGTGTATAATAAGTGATAAGGCTACAGGGGATTATCCAAGGCCCTTTTATAGGCAATGGGTCCTCTGAAGCGCTACTATATTTGTAAATACAATGATTAGAATGGAATAAAACAAACATATCAAAAGAGTAAATGAAACATAACAATATAGAGAAAAACATGAAACAAATAATTAAAAGCCCAATTAAGAATCCAATTTCCCCGCCATTAATTCCCAAATCAGTAAGTGACAATAGTGAATAACTAAACAAGATTGGAAACATAGGAACTATGAGAAATATAATTCCCAACAGATGGTACATTCTGATTAAAGGATATTTTAAGTGAAACAAAAAATAATTTGACGCAACAAAACAAGCAATTAATCTCAATTCAGTCCAAATTAATTTTTTTTTTTTTTCTAAAACAATTAAGGGTCAAAAGAAGCGTCCTTAATTATTGTTTAGTATCATATTAGAGGTATTATTTAATATATAAATTTAAGTAATTAATTTAAATATATTATAAATCAAATTTACACTTGTAATTATAATATATGTTTTTTAATTAATTAAATATAAATTTATAATTATTAAATACATAAAAATGCGCCATTATTTGTAGAATATATTATATTATGCTCAATTTAATTGTATATATAAAAATATATATAACCAATAAATTTAATGTAACACTTGTATATAATAAAATTCTTATATAATTTCATTATGCAATAAAATATTAAATTATATTCATTAAATACAAGTCTTACCCACTCTTTAAAGTTTTATAATTTATATATCATTTACTGGACTCCTGGAATAGCCTGGCTGACACCTTGTGGGATCAGGTTCAAGAACTCATGAACCAGATTCAGGCCCAGGCCCCTCCTCAGTTGCCTCCCAATCAGCCTCAAATTCAGACTCAACCTTCACAGCCACCCAGCTCAACCATCCAAAATCCAAATACTATGAAAGTAGAGCAATGGAAATGGGATTATCTAATGAGTCACTACCAACGGAATGTGCAACACCCTCCTCATCATCAGCCTGGCCCATCCAGAACACCCAATTTCCATCCACCTCCTCATCCCTACCAACAAGGCAGGAGAAAGAAGGCCCAAGCACAATCCCAAACCCAGTCTCAGGGGAAGTTTCCTCCTCTTCCATGGTAAGTAATTTGGTTGATAGTCACTTGGGTATGTTTTCTAATAAATCTTCTTCTGCAGGTAATATTATTGAACATGGTGAAAGAACAGTTAAACCTGTTAAAAGACAGCTTCCTGTAACTAGTAGCCCTATTGATGTAATTAGTAAATTGTCATTTGATGAACCTTTACATTTAACTTCTACTTCTTTAATTAATCCTTCTCTTGAAATTAAAAATGATTCTGTTCCCCCTGAAATCTATACCTTAATTGAAAAAACTTCTGAGGAAATATTGAAAGATACCCTTGATTTTAATGTTGTCAAAGACAAACATGTGAGAGAAGTGTTAATCCATGAAAATGATAGATTAAATAATTTACACTTGAAATGTAAAGTGAGTTCTTCTGTACAAGATACAGCTTATTTAAAAATCAAAGAAACCTTGAATATTGTTCTTAGTCAGCAAAAGCAAATAAGAAGTGACAATAGAGCTATCTCAGATAGAAATATCAGTCTACATAAGACCTTGAGTGAATTGAAACCCCTTTTTGAAGAAAATTATTCATTCAAAAATGAAATAAAATCTCTGCAAAATGAGTTTAAAAAGCTAAAAAATGATTTCCATGCACTAAGTACCAAACACTCTGTTTCTGAGGACAGAAATGTTCTATCTCTTGCAAAATTAAATGACCAGATGTCTGAAATTCCAAGAATAAGAAACTATGTGTCTGACCTGCAGGAAAAGTTCTCAACCTTAACCATCAATAATGAATTAAATGAGATTTCTGTCAATAAGCTGCATAAAAATAAAGGGAAAAAACCTGAGAAAAGTTCATCCTTTCTTCCTCATATTTCAACCATTAAACAAACTGACAATGAGTCTGTAAAATGTTTTGCTACTAGCAAAAAATCTTGTGATGGTCATGTACCAGCTGTTTCTGTAAATAATGAAATTTCTGAACACCTGGCTAAACTTCAGGAATTATTAATAATGAATAATTCAAACCAAAAAGTTGACCATCCCAGTAGTCAGAAAAATTGCCCTAGGTTTGACCAATATCCTACCTTTGATGGTGATTCTTCCTCTGATTGGCAACACTTTATCCAAAGAATTGATAATTTAAAGTGATCTTATAAACTACCTGATGAGGAAATTGTTTCTAAGCTAATTTCTTTATTTTCCAATGTAGCCTTGATGTGGTATGAATCTGTCCTTTTAGATAACAATCATTATACATGGAATGATTGGAAATCCTTGATTGAGAATCAGTTTGGTGGTTCAAAATTCAGGTTAGCTCAGCAGAGACTGTATGAGAATACTAGATATGTATCCTCCTCTGTTGAAAATCCCATTGTTTTTCTGATGAAAATAACTAAAATCCTTAGAGAAATTGATCCAAATATAGATTATGATATTTGGAGAGATAAAATCTTGTATAAATTACCAAATTCTCTTAGGGATTTGATTGTTGCTAGAACTGAGAATGTAAGGGAAAATTCTTCTTTCATTAATATCTGTAATGAAGTACTGCTCAACCATAGATATGAACCAAAGAATTACCTTGGTAAATCTTATAATGATCAAAATAAAACTTCTACAAAGCTCCCAGAAGAATCTGGTAAACCCTCTGCCCCAGTTGCACCTAAAAAATATGCAACAAATACTTGTTATAAGTGTAACAAACCGTGGCAGTGGGTCATGTTTGTGACAAGAAAATTTATCTTGTTGAACAAAATGAAGACACTGATGAAGTTGAACTTGATTTCATTAATTCTTCCAGTGAATGTGAAAGTAATATTTCCTATGACAATGAATCTGTTAAAGATGTTTTAATGTTGGAATATGATGTCCATCATTTAAATAATATATCTGAAGATTGTGTATTGAATTTATCTTCAGTAGAAAATGCTGAGATAATTAAAGATATTACTAACAATTCTATTCCTATATCCCCTTTAAAGGCACCTGTTATCATTAATGGTAAAAATGTTGATGTAGTTCTTGATTCTGGTGCTAGAGGAAGTGTAGTATCTGAAAAAGCTTTGGCTTCAGTGGATAAGGAATATTTGAGTAAATTATTACCTATAACTTCTGAAAAATGGAGAGGGTATGGTTCAACCTTATTTCCTATTGGCAAATACAAAACCTCTGTATTCTTCAAATATAATGGTGGTTTTGTCAGAGCTGTTTGTGAGTTTGTTGTCATGAAAAATGATAATTTAAGCAATTGGTTTATTATGGGAAATGATATTTTAACCATGTTTGGTGTGAAACTGGACCCAGCAAATAATTGCTTTACCTTAGGAATGAATGGAAAAGGAAATTCAAAATTTCCTCTCCTAGAACTTCTGCACATTTGTTGAAATCTTGTAACTCACTGATCCAGTGTAAAGGTAGAACAACAACTGAAATGGATGATTTATTACATGAAATAAATACCGCTTCTTTTGGTGATCAGTTGACTAGTGAACAAAAGGATTCTATTGTTGCCTCTATTACCTCTTTCCCTATGGCTTTTGCTCATGGTTCTCATGTCTTGGGAATTGTTCAGGAAGAGATGAAAATTACCTTATCCTGTAATTTGAGTGATATTCCTCCTACCCTTAAGAAAAAACCATATCCTGCTTCTCCATCAAAAAGAAAAGATATTGAAGATAATATTGAAACATTATTGAAAATGAATATCATTGAGAAAGTGGATGTCACCCCCAAATATTGTGTCATCTCCCCAGTCTTGATTTCTTATGAAAAAGATAAAGCTAGATTATGTGGAGATTACAGAGCTTTAAATACTTATACTGTTGATGATATTTATCCTTTACCCAAAATTAATTCAATACATGCTACCTTTCAAGGTGCAAAATTTATTAGTTGTCTGGATGATAATAAAGGTTATCATCAAGTTCCAGTTGAGAAAAATTCTCAAAATTTTTTGCTTATTGCTACTCATATGGGAATATATAAGTATGTTAGGATGCCATTTGGCCCTAAAAATGCTCCTTCAGTTTTCCAGAAAGTCATGGATAACACGTTCCATCAAGAAATTATTGAAGGTTGGCTCATGGTTTATATTGATGATATTATTGTTTTTTCTAAAACTTTTGATGAACATATGATTCACTTGAATAGATTTTTCAAAAAAATGGATGAAATCAATATGACCTTATCTTTAAAAAAGTGTAAATTTGGTTTTCAATCTTTGAAAGTCCTTGGCCATGTTTTGTCAGGCTTACAAATTTGTGTAGACCATAATAAAGTTGCTGCCATTCAGAATGTAAAAGCACCAACTTCTGTAAGAGAAATCCAAAGTTTTTTGGGTATGTGTGGCTATTATAGACAATATATTAAAAATTATCAGGGCATAGCCTTGCCTCTTACAAAACTGGCCAGAAAAGATGTTGCTTTTCTCTGGAATAATGACTGTCAAAAAGCTTTTGATACATTAAAAAGTTGCTTAATGACAGCCCCTATATTGGCTCTTCCAGATTTTAACAAGCCATTTGTCCTTTATACAGATACTAGCTTTATTGGTCTGGGTGCTGCCCTTCACCAAAAGCAAATTATTAATGATAAATCCTCAGAGGTTGTAATTTGTTATATTTCAAGAATCTTAAGAAATATTGAATTGAAATATGGTGCAACTCAATTGGAGTGCTTAGCAGTTGTTTGGGCTCTTGAGAAACTTCATTACTATTTGGATGACCAAAAATTTGAGTTGGTAACTGACTGTAGTGCTGTGAAATCTCTCTGAAACCTAAAGACACCTAACAGACATATGTTCAGGTGGCAACTTGCTGATCAAGAATACAGAGGAAGGATGACAATTATCCATAGAGCTGGAAATGTTCACTCTAATGTTGATATGCTCTACAGATTACCTCTGCCAAATAATGACTCCAATCCTGCTTATGTACTTGAAGATGATAATGTTCATATCCATGGTATATTTATAGTTGATATGGAAGAGGAGTTATTACAGCTAATACTGGATTCATATGATAAAGATTCTGATTTAAATAAATTGGTTACTATCTTAAATGATCATTTTGAATTCTTCAATTCATGCATTAATAAAAACTCTTCCTGAAAAGTACCAAAATGCTTTAAATAAAGGAAAGTTCTCTAGTGAAGATGGTTATATATATTATAGAAGGAAGCTTACCAATGTAATTGTAATTCCTCCTTCAATGAAAGAAACTATCCTCAAACTTTGTCATTATGACATATTAGCTGGTCATTTTGATCTTGAAAAAACATTGATTAGAATCAAAAACACTGCATGGTGGGCTAATATGTCTGAAGACACAAAATTATATGTTGAATCTTGTGATTCCTGCCAAAAATCTAAAAGGTTAACAGGTAAGAGAGCAGGGTTATTACAACATATTGAAGCACCTAGTGCTCCCTGGCAAATCATTAATATGGATTTTGTCACTGGTAATCCTGTTGCAGGTAAAGACAGCTTTAACTCTTGTTGGGTAATAGTAGATAGATTCACAAAAATGTGCAAATTTATTCCAACCCACAAAGATGTATCCACCAAAGAATTAGATTTCTTATGGTGGTCTTAAATGTTTAATATTATTGGTTTTCCCAAAGCCATTATCTCTGATAGGGATCCAAAATTCACTTCTGAGTTTTGGACCTCTTTGATGGATATTTGTGGCTGTGAGTTGAAATTGTCTACAGCTCACCATCCTCAGACTGATGGTCTAGCTGAAAGAATGATTCAAACTTTGGAAGATATGATTAGAAGGTATTGTGCCTTTGGTTTAGAATATAAAGACAATGACAGATTTACTCATGATTGGGTCACTCTTTTGCCTGGTCTTGAATTTGCATATAATAGCAATGTTCATTCTGTCACTGAGAAAAAGCCTTTTGAGCTTTGGTAAGGTTATGTCCCAAACACTCCTGCTCAGATTCTCAATAATAAATTACCTAAGTTGGAACTACACCCTGGTGTAAAATCTTTTATGCAAATGCAACAGCTATGCAGAAAACATGCTCAGAGTTGTATTGATAAAGCATTTGAATATGAAAAGAAAAGATGGGATAAATCCCATAAAGAATACACATTTAACAAGGGTGATGAAGTGTTGATCTCTACTGTCCATTTCAATTTACAAGGTAACCACAAATTAAAAGATCCTTTTGTAGGACCATTTGTTGTTAAAAGAATGGTTGGTGATAATGCAGTAGAAGTTGTATTGTATTCTCCATATGATAGGAAACATCCTGTCTTTCCCATTTCTTTGCTTAAGCCTTATACTTCCAACAGTGACTTATTTCCAAAAAGAAGAGGAAGACCTAAGAAGAACCCTCAGGAAGTCACAGAAACAGCAGAAATTGATAAAATTCTCAATGATAGAATTATCACTTCTGAAAGAGGTACTGAATATTTATTGAGATATAAGAACAAATCATCTGAACATGATGCATGGATACCTGGCAAGGAAATTTCAAATCTGCCTACTCTGTTGAAAAAATACAAAAAGAAAAAATCTTAGCATTTTTTTTATTGTTTTTTAGAGTGAGGGAGTGTCAGCCAGGCTATTCCAGGAGTCCAGTAAATGATATGCAACTTATAAAACCTGAAAGAGTGGGTAAGAATTGTATTTAATGAATATAAATTAATATTTTATTGCATAATAAAATTATATAAGTATTTTATTATATACAAGTGTTATATTAATTTTATTGGTTATATAAATTTTTATATACAGTTAAATTGAACATAATATAATATATTCTACAAATAATGGCGCATTTTTATGTTATTTAATAATTATAAATTTATATTTAATTAATTAAAAAACATATATTATAATTATAAGTGTAAAATTGACTTATAATATATGTAAATTAATTATTTAAATTTATATATTAAATAACACCTTTTCATATAATACTAAACAATAATTAATCACCGCGCAATACGGGGGGCGGACTTGTTAGCAAGTCCGCAACCTTGGACTCAAATTCACCACAGATTGAACACACATTGAGCTATTGACAAAGGAACCATACAATCAGGGATGAACACCACTCAGCATAACAGTTTTTGTGGGTCTTCAAGTAGAGTTCAGTATGAGTTCAGTATGAGTTCAGTCTGAGTTCCATCTGAGTTCAGTCTGAGTTCAGGTTGGGGACTTGCTAGCAAGTCCACCCCCTATATTGCGTAGTGAATGACACTTCTTTTGACCCTTAATTGTGTCAGGAAAAACCAATTAATTAATTTATACTAAATTGAGATTAATTACATGTTTTGTTGCATCAAAGTATTTTTTGTTTCACTTAAAATATCCTTTAATCAGACTGTACCATCTGTTTGGAATTATTTTTCTCATAGTTCCTATGTTCCAATCTTGTTTAATTATTCACTATTTTTACTTACTGATTTGGGAATTAATGGCGGAAAAATTGGATTCTTAATTGGGGTTTTAATTATTTGCTTCATATTTTTCTCTACATTGTTATATTTCATTTACTCTTTGATATATTTGTTTTATTCTATTCTAATCATTGTATTTACAAATATAAGGGCGCTTCAGAGGACCCATTGCCTATAAAAGGGCCTTGGATAATCCCCTGTAGCCTCATCACTTATTATACACTCCACAAATTAAATACTATTTTACTACATTTATATTTTTTATTAGTAATACAATTCTAATTAAAATTCTATATAACAATTTAAAGGTTGCTTTAAGTCTGATAGTAATTAAAAGTGTTTGCCGCGCAGAACCCTTAGATTAAATAATATTATTATTAATAAATCCTAAGTTTTTGTCATCTCTCAAGTTACTCGCCGTTGTTTTCCTTTTAAATAAATTAAATATTCTATTATAGTTTATTTCTTTTATTTTTCCCTTGTCCTCCTCCTTTTCTCCTCATTTTCTCCTCTTTTCCTTACCTTCTTCTAGACGACTGACCGACAGGTCCAATGGTGGAGATAGGTGGATTTTGGGGTTTTCAAAGTCAAAGGTATGTATGTTTCTTTTATTTTGTTTACTCAAATTTAAAGAGTTATAATTTTTATAATTATTATTATGGCTTATAATTTAGAACTAATATATTGTAATTACTTAAATAATAAATAATGTTAGTAAATATTTTTATATAAATAATTTGATAAAATAATTAAGTAAGTAAGGAATGGATCAAAACAACCAGAAAAGGGAGGCCTTATATAGGCAAGAGAGAGACAAAGAATGGAGAAAAAATATCCTATTTACAGGAGTATGAGAGAAGAAGAAGAATATTCCAGAAAAGTATTTTCAAATAATAAGGTTGTTCTAGAAAGAAGGTGTTAGAAATATCTATTTACTGTATACATCAAAAATAAATTGGTGTATTTTAAAATTACTGTAAGTGTAATTTTTAAATAGGTAATTTGAATTTCTAGTATATAAGTTTTTTTTTAATTTAATATCGAATTTTATTTTTAATATTGAATTTTATTTTAATACTAATATTTAATTCTCTCAACCTGTCATTTAGAACGGTGTTAGGAAAAAAATATAAGGGACAAATAATATTAATTTTTAATTATTTACTAATTTTACATTTTTTAAATTAGTTAATTCATGAAAATTAAATTAAAAGTAAATAAAATAAAATAAAATAAATACTAAATAGAAAATAAAAAAGGTGTGGCTTCAACCCAGGAAATAATTAATTATTTTAATGGGTGAGTCTAGAAGCCTGGATGACAATTTCAATAGGGGTCTTCTTTGGTCTTTCACTTCTATTTGGAAATAAATCACTATTGGATGTGTAAGTTTTCAAAAGAGATATTGGAAAACAGAATGTTTTCTGTCATATGGAGAATACAATATAACTTCAACTGCATTATCACCATCCATTCTTCTGACAACAAATGGAGCTAAAAACAGGTCTTTCAATTTGTTATTGCCTTGTAAATTAAAGTGCACTGTAGAAATTAGTACTTCATCACCCTTTTTAAAATTCTATTCTTTATGGGATTTGTCCCCTCTCTTCTTCTCATATTCAAAGATTTTTAAATACATTTTTGAGCATGACTTCTGCAAAGTTGTTGCATTTGAAGAAAAGATTTTACACCAGGATTTAAGTCCAATTTAGGTATTTTATTATTAAGAATTGAGGCAGGAGTATTTGGAACATATTCCAGCCAGAGCTCAAATGGATTTTTCTGAGTAACAGAATGAACAGTGCTATTATAAGCAAATTCCAGCCCAGGAAGTAGGGTAACCCAATCATTAGTGAATCTGTCACTGTCTTTGTACTCAAGGCTAAAGAAACAATACCTTCTCGTCATGTCCTTTAAAGTCTGAACTGTTCTTTCAGCTAATCAATCATTCTGGTGGTGATGGGAAGTAGAAAGCTTCAGATCACAACCACAAAAATTCAATAGAGATATCCAAGATTCAGAAGTAAATTTAGGGTCCATGTTAGAGATTATAGCCTTTCAAGAACCAGAAGTATTAAATATATGAGACCACCACAAGAAGGCTAACTCTTTAGTGGAGAAGTCCTTGTGAGTAGGGATAAATTTACACATATTTGTGAGACTGTCCACAATAACCCAGCAAGAGTTATAACTGTCTTTCTCAGAAATGGGTAATCCTGTTACAAAATTTTTCAGCCTGTATATCCCCAGGACTGAGTAAAAAGTACTTATAAGTTATGTTAAACACATGAACTATACATGGGAATAGTAATTAAGAGTATACAAACAGTATACATAAGTAAAATTATGATAATATACAAAATATGCCATTATAACAACTTATATACACACATATATCCACCTTTTATAAGTCTTATGTACTCAGTATTAAGTTTGAATATGTTAGGGTAATCTTAAGAGCCTTAAGTACAAGGCTAAATAAATTTTAAGTACACTTAAAGCTGTTATTTTCACTGTTTTATGCAAAAAACAAGAAATGCGCTTAATTTCACTTAAAAGTTGAATATATGCTCTATGAATTTGAGAATATCAAAAATGCACTTTTTACAGATCAATTTGTCTCATTTAGGACTATTGATTTGGCTATTTAAATGCATAAAAATAACACTTTTCAAATTTGGTGTTTTTTTATGCCAGAAATGGCTTCAGTGTACTGGCTACATACTGCCTGCTTTTTTCCCATGTGAATAGCTTCATTTTTAGAAAAGTTAGCTTTTTCACACTATAATTACCCCAAATTCAATGCCCACTGTGGGGAAACACACTAAAATAGGCGACAGGCGCTTATTTAGTGTCGTAGCTTAATTAATAATGCATTGACCCTCTTTATATGCACTAATTTCATTAATAACCTCACTCTTGGCGCCTTATTTCACTACCACGCTTAAATTTGCCTAAATTTAGTCAAGGATTTACCCGTGAAAGCGCCTTCCAAGGACTGGATATAGTTACCCCACATCTCAAGCTCCTTTTTGGGTTTTTTGGTGGTTTCTCAGTCAATATTGGGTATTTTTGAATTAGAATTTCACATAGTATAATGTCAGGATTAGCCCCATTATTTCTACAGTGAATCTCTCTTATTATTAAGCTATTAGTAACCTTAAAAATTTCCTCTTTAGTCTTTTATATCATTGTTTAATACGCATATACTCTCTTTTTATCTTATTATTTAATTTTGATGGATTTTCCTTATTGATACAGAATTTTGTCAGCTGCTACTCTTCTAATTATGTCATGGGATACTGGGAATGTTGATGGGCATATCTATTAGCTTTTTGGAGGCGTCATTAACTGTGTATTGGGTGGTATATCAAGGGAATCATTTGTGAACTCATTGTGTATAAAAGGAGGGGGTTTTTGGTTGTATTTCTTCATTCTTTATCATTTACAATTTACCAATATAACCAAATAAATTACAATAAATATCAATTAGTACTTTTATAAGACTTTTTGAATAGTATCTGAATTATAAAATCTATTTTTCTACCAACTACAAAGATTGTAAGACATATATAAAAATAGTGAGAATTATATTACTGAGAACTTTAATTTTGATTATATTTTACTACTTATTGGATTAGTACTACAGTATTCATATAGGACCATTAAAATCTTCTAGAAAACTGACCAATCAAGCTAGTTCACTTCTTTGTACTTGACCTCAGCCTGAAAAATTTCATGTTTATTATTTTTAACTGTCTATCAGTGGTTTCAATATATTGTATTAATTCAGCTCTTTTTCGAGTTAATCTTTTTCATTTATTTCAAGAATTACATGATTCAACATATAGTCTTGTTTCTTCAGATATATTAACCCACCAAGAAGTGTTCTTAACTCTGATCATTTTTTTCAAGATCAAAACTTCCAGTCAATATGTCATCATGAAAAATTTTCAAGATGATATCTTTCATAGAAGGTGGAATAACAACAAAATTACTCAACTTTCATCTATATTTGAGATAGCCTTCATCAATTGAAAATTTACCTTTTTCCAAAGAAGTTTGGTACTTTTGTGGGAGGGTTTTAATGAATTCTTTTACTGATGCATTCTTTGTATCATTTAATATAGTACATATATTCTATAAGTCAGTGTCTTTATCATATGAATCCAGAATAAGCTTTAATAGCTCTTCCTCCATATCAACCACATATATCCCATGAATATGAAAAATTTCATCCTCAGGATCATATGCAGGATTTTAGTCATCATTTGCAAAGTTAAACTTAATAAAAAATCCACATTTGAGTGAACAATACCAGCCCTATGAATAATTGTAATTCTCCTTCTGTATTATTGAACATCTAGAAGCCATCTGAACATATGTCTTTTAGATTTCTTCATGTTCAAGAGGGATTTAACAGCACTGCAGTCAGTGACAAGTTTAAATTTCTGGTCATCCAGATAATAATGTAGCTTCTCTAGAACTCACACTACTGCTAAACACTCCAGTTGAGTGGAAGCCATATCTCAATTCACTATTTATCAATATTCTTTAAATATTACATATTACTACTTCTTATAATTTATCATTGATAACTATTTTTTGATGGAGAGCAGCACCAAGACCAATAAAACTGGAATCAGTGTACAAAAGAAATGGTTGATTAAAGTCAGGCAAAGAAAGAATAGGTGCTGTCATCAAACAATGTTTTATAGTGTAAAAATCTCTTTGTCTTTCACTGTTCCAGACAAAAGAAACATCTTTCCTAGATCATTGGGTGAGGTCTAATGCTATGAACTGATAGTTTTTAATATACTTTCTATATATCAACACATTCCCAAAAAAATTTGGAGATCTCTAACTGTAGTAGAATCTTTTACCTGTTGTTTGGAAGCCACTTTATTCTGGTCAACACATATCTGCAAACCTGAGACAACATGACCAAGAACCTTCAGGGAATGAAAACCAAATTTGCATTTTTTTAAGGCAAGTGTCATATTTATCTCATCCATCTTATGGAACACATCACACAGTTGGTTAAGATGGTCCTCAAATGTTTTTGAGAATATGATGAAATCATCCATATAAACCATCAGCCATCCTTCAATTATTTCTTGATGGAATGTGTTATCCATCACTTTTTGAAAAACTTAAGGGGCATTTTTAGGGCCAAATGTCATCCTAATATACTTATAAATACCCATATGAGTAAAAATCATCATAAAATTCTGAGAATTATTCTCAATAGGTACCTGGTAATATTATTTATTACCATCTAAGAAGCTGATATATTAAGCACCATGTAAGGTAGCATGTATAGAGCTTATTCTGGGTAAAGGATAGATATCATCTACAGTATTAGTAATTAATTCTCTATAATCACCACATAACCTGGCTTATCTTTCTCATAAGAAATTAGGACATGTGAGATAACACAATGTTTAGGTTTTTCAACTACCTTTTCAATAATATTCATTTTCAAAAGGGTAGAGATATTGTGTTCAATATCTTTTCTCTTTGTAGGAGAAGCAGGGGAATTCTTCTTCTTTAAAATAGGAGGTATTTCAGTTAATGGGAAAGATAATGAGAGCTTCAGTTCTTCTTTTACCAATCCTACTTCATGTTACTTATGAGGAAAGGACATAGGAAAAGCTTTTATCAACTGAATGATGGAATCTTTTTCCTCACCAGAAAGTTATTCTCCAAAAGAAGCTGTGTTTATTTCAGACAGGAGGGAACTCATTTCTTTTGTAGATCTTCCTTTATATTGAGCTACTGAATGACATTTTTCCAATCCTGGTGTTAATAACTTTTTGGGGAAAAAAATTTAAATTTATTCTTCCCATTCAACCCCATTTTGAAGCATTGGTTTAGGGATCCAACTTAATGCCATATTTGGTTTAAATTTCTTTTCCCACAATGAACAAACTACTTAATTTATCATTTTTATTGCTAAAAAGTCACACATAGCTCTTACAAAGCCATGTTCATATTTGAAAAATAATGTAGCTTTGCATTTACCAATAGGGGACCAAACAGAGCCATAACCTCTCCAATTTTCAGAAATAATAGGCATAAGTTTTGATTTATAATCCTGATCCACTGAATCAAGTGCTTTTTCAGATACTACACTTCTTCAAGCTCTATAATCAAAAATAACCTCAATGTTGTTTCCATTAATCAAGACTGGTGCCTTGAGATGATAAATGATTATTGAGCTGTCTTCCAGGTTTCTTATGATCTCAGCATCTTCTACTGTAGATAAAACATCATTCTCAATGTCAATAGTATTCAAATAATGAATATCCTCTTCCAGAATAAAAATTTCCTGGTGAGATTCATAAGAAATATTTCTGGCACAGTTACTTGAAGTATCATTTAATGCAACTGTGTCATCAGCATTTTCCTCTGTCTGTTCAACATGATTAATTTTCTTGTCACAAACATGGATTTTTTGCCAAGGCTTTCTGCATTTAAAGCAAGTGTTTTTTGCATACTTTTTTTTGCAACAGGGGAAGAAGGTTTACCAACTTTTTCTGGAGGTTCTGTTGGTAATTAGAAGTCTTCTCCAAGGAAGATCTAGGAATAAACCTTCTAGAATCATACCTGTTATTTGAAAGGATCTCTATAGAAGTATTTATAAAAAGAAGAGGGTTATCTTGATAGCTCAGTTCTAGTAAAAATGAATTCTCTCAGAGACATAGGCAATTTATAGAGGTACTTGTTCTTCCATAATACACAATCTATTTTAGGTTCCATTGCTCTCAGAATCTTTACAAGTTTCATCAGGAACTAAATAGGTTTTTCTGTAGAAGAAGAGATATTTCTAGATTCCTCATAATGTCTATGTTGGGCTAACCTAAGCTTGGAACCACCAAACTGTGCTTTAATCAATTTTTTCCAATCTTCCCAGAGGTAGACATTTTTATCTAAAAGGACAGATTCATACCACATTATGGAAACATTGGAACATAAAGAAATCAAGTTAGACACAATTTATTCATCTGGAAGTTTGTAAGAATTCTTCAGGTCATCAATTCTAAAAATAAATTTCTTCCAATCAGAGGAAGAATAACCATCAAATTTTGGGTGTTGGTCAATTTTTGGCCAATTTTTTTGATTTGAGGCAATCTCCTTTTTACAAAATTGTTTCTGTGTAAGAAGATGGTGTAATTTTTCTCTTGGGTAGTAATATCATTGTTCAACCCATATGTAGATGGACCAGGTGCATCATCACTAATTGATGGAAACTCAGGAATATCTACAGGCATTTCTTAAACTAATTTTACTTTAGATGACCTAGGCACAGGTACAATTAAAGTATCTTTTGCAAGAGGTTCTTTCAAAGAAGTGGCAGAATACTTTTGATCTTTTAAAAAGGTGTTCAACTGTTCTTCAATGTTTGTTAATCTAGTTTTCACTCTTGGAATACTGGATAATGTCTCATTGATAGTTGCAAAAGATAATTGATTCTTGTTTTTCAGAGTTTTGTAATGGTCACTTAGTCTTTTCAAGCTCAACTTATGTCCCTCTAGTTCCTGGAAATAGATAGACACAGTTTCTTATAACTTTGACAAATAATTCTAGATATATTTCCACAAAGCAACTTTCTTCTCATGAGTTACTTTGTAATTATATAAATCATTAGAAACTCTCTGTAATTTACTTCTCAATGACTGGTAACCTTTTTCAATTAACAGACTGTTAGATTTTTGAGTCAATTTCAGGTTGTTCATTATATGATTTTTTTTGGTAATAATATCTCTCAAATATTCATCATTAATGGTAGCTACATCAAGAATATTTCTCAATAAAGAAATGGAATTATTTTCCAAAATCTCATAAGCTTCAGGATCAATTGTTTCATCTATAATGTCTATATCAGGGTTAATCATTGATGTATCAATTAATACTAAAGGAGTAGTTACATTAGAATATTGAGTAATGTGCCTATTAGAGCCAGCCTCTACTGGTCTGAAGGTATCATCTACTCTTCCAAAACAACCTGAATGAACTGAATCAGTATCAAGAAAGGGCACTTGAGATTCAATGAAGTGGCTTACCATGGCTTTTGAAAATTTGGAGTTGATTTTTTTTCCTTTTCCTTTCTCCTTGGTAGGGATGAGGAGGTGTTATATTAAATTGTTGAGGTCTGTAGGGACCTTCCTGAGTTTTTTGTTGCTCCTTCTGAGCTTGGAGGGAGTCCCACTTCAATTTGAGACTTCCACTTTTTCCTGTGGTTGAGGTGCCAACTGTGGAAGGGTTTTTTCTTCTGGAAAAGGTTTCCTCTTCTCTTGAAGAAAGATTTCTACATTTTGTATCTATTCTTCTATAATCTCTGCCTTTGATCTTGGCTTAAGTTTCTCTGCTTTCAACTCCTTGATGTTAGTTGAGAGGTTGCTAAATTTCTGCTTCAAGGGCATCTTTTTAATTTTAAGCCTCTTGGAAGCTCTTCTGGGGGGTTCACTGAGGGCTTTTCATCCAGAGCAGTATTTCCAACTTTTAATTCTATTTCTTGCATTTCCACATCCTGATTGGTCCAATAATTGATTAATTTGAACAAGTTTTTTAGTCAAAGAAGAGTTTACAGAAGTGTCATCATAATCAATCAAGTCTAGCTCCTCACCATGGGCAGCAGAAGAACTTTGATCAGTCATTGTTAAATATAACCAGAAATGAAAGAAATAAATAGTAAAATTTAATCAGTTATTATTTTACTTTGCTGAAAGAAAAATAAGAGAAAAAATATAAATATTTCAAGTATATAATCAAATGTAATAATGAAAATATAATATTTAACAGGACAAAAAATCAACTGAAAATTTTTTACAATTATTTAATTAAATAAATAAATTAAGATATATTTTATAACCAGGATTTAAAATAAATCAACTGATGTAATAAAATAATTTATTAATTATCAGGAAAAGTTGTCAGCCAGGCTGCTAGACTTACCCAGTAAAATAATTAATTATTTATTGGGATGAAGACACACCTTTTTAATTGTTATTAATTTAATTTTACTTACTTTAAATTTACATGTAATAAATTAACTAGTTACAAAAGAAGTAAATTTAGTAAAAATTTAAAATTAATATTAATTTTCCTTTATATATATTTTATTTTTATTTTTTACTGTGTTCAAATGACAGTTGAAAGGAAATAAAAATTAAACTATTAAAATACAATATTAAAATAAGAAAGGGTTTTAATATTTGAAATATAATTTAAAATTAAAATAAATATGATAAAAAATTAAATTAATTTTTTAAAAATAACAAGTACCAGAAATTTTAAATAAATTATTTTTTTTGACATATACATTTAATAGAATATTCTAAAAACATTCTTTATAGAACAATATTATAATTCAAAATTTTCTTCTTCTGGGAAATTTTTCCCTTCTCTCACACACTTGTATTTAGAATTCTTTACTCTGTCATTTGTTTCTCCTTTGCCTATATAAGGCCTCCCTTTCTGGTTGTTTTTTGATTCATTCATTACTTACATATACTATCAAAACATTAATTAAACTTAAATATTTATGGCTATTTGTTATTTTTTTAGTAATCAAAATCATGTAGTTCTACCTCATTAATTATAACAATAATTAAATATTTTTACCTCTTGAATTTGAGTAAAACAAATAAAAGGATAGATATAGGTACTGTCAACTTTGAAATCCCAAAAATTCCACTATTACCGCCGTTGGAACACCTTTAAAAACCTTCTAAACCTAAAAGACCACCTGAAAATTGAGGCCCTTTCCTAAGTGTTGGCGGCACATTGATATTTTGAAGCTGGAAACCAAGGGACCATTGACAATAAGATGCCAGTAGGAGGAGTAGACAACAAAGACAACAAAAGTCATCAGCCACTTGACTTACATTTTTGCTGCGACTGGGAATTGAACCACACACCCATATTTAGGTTCATATATTGAAAATAGTCATATATATTTGTGGTAATTTTTTTATTACTATTTGTGGGTCATTTTACACATTTCATTGTACATGTACATCTTTTATTACTCAGCACTCTGTAAAGTGGCATTAACTTGCTCTTTTCACAGGGGGAGGTGTCTGGAAAAATAATTTTTTTTCCCTAGTTGACAAAGATAGAACTATATTGTTCTTAGTCCTAGAAGTGATATAAAAATTAAATTAATTATATTTTTTTTTAATTATTTCAGTTTAATTTTCTCCTGATAATTAGAATTTTATATTATTGTATCAGTTGACAAATTGTCCTAGCAGTAAATGAATAATATAATAAATTGATTAAATTGATTATATTAAATTATTTCAGTTGACAATAAGTCCTGGTAATAAAATTATTTCAGTTGACATTAAGTCCTGGTAATTAAAATCCTTTCAGTTGACAATAAGGCCTGGTAATTAAAATTATTTCAGTTGACAATAAGTCCTGGTAATTAAATTATTTTCAGTTGACTTCTAGTCTTGATAATTATAAAAATATCACTAATTATTAAATTATTTTCTTATTTAAGTCGATTTATTTTAAATCCTGGTTATAAAATTACCTTAAAATTAATAAAATTGTGATTATTATTTTAGTTGATTTTTTATCCTGATAAACATTATATTTTAATTATTCCAGTTGATTTCAAAGTCCTGATAATTACTTATATAGTTTTTTTTTCCTTATTTTTCTTTAAATAATGTAAAAATAATAAATGATTAAATTTTAATATTTCTTTCTCTGATTTCAGGTTAATTATAACTATGACTGATCAAGGTGCTTTTGCTGGCCGTAATGAGGAACTAGATTTAATTGATTATGATGAAGCTTCTTCTGTAAGTTCCCCTTTGAATAAAAAACTGGCTCAAGTTAATCAATTTGTCGACGGGTCTCTTGGTCTAGAAGGTTAGTCTGAAGGTTCTACAAGGATTCTAAGTGGATTTTCAGACTTTCAAAGGCGACATACGTATTTCTTTATCTTTTTGATTATTATACTCAAGTAAAAAGAGGTAGTGCTTCAGGTATAATTATAAATTATATCTTTAGAATTAGGGGATTGTAAATACTAATGGTATAAAGAATAGTAATAAATTTGATTTAACTCATGTGCTATATAAATTGGTAAGTAAGTAACGAATGACTTGAAAAGTACAAAAATGGAGGGCCTCTTATAGGCAAAATGTGAGAGATAAAAACATGGAGTTAACACCACCTAATAAAAGGGTGTGAGAGGAAAAAACTAAATATAAAGAGAGTATGTGAAATATAAAAAGATATACTAAATGGTGCCTCAATAAAAGGTATAATTTTTATTTGATATATAACATGAGTTCCCTTAGATTGTAACACTTAGTATAAAACATTTGATTTAAAATGTTGTTTTAATGGAAATTTAAATTTCTTAATAAAAGAATTTTAATTTTTTAGATTTTATTATTTTTTAATACTATTTTTATTCCCTTCTCAACTGTATTATTGAGCACGGTGTTAGGGAGTAAAAATGTATGGGACATTTATTTTTATAAATTATTGAAATTACTTAATGTACTTAACTAGTTAATTGTAAGTAATACATAAGTAAGAAATAAATAAATAATTATTAATAAGGATTTAAAAGGCGTGGCTTCATCTCAGTAAGATAATTAATTATTTTACTGGATAAGTTTAGTAGCCTGGCTGACACTCCCTCACTCTAAAAAAAACAATAAAAAAATTCTATGATTTTTTCTTTTTATACTTCTTTAGTAGAGTAGGAAGATTAGATATCTCCTTCCCAGGTATCCAAGAATCATATTCAGATGATTTAATCTTGAATCTCAATAAATATTCTGTACCTTTTTCAGCAGTGCTTATTCTGTCATTCAGAATCTTATCAATTTCTGCTCTTCCAGTGATTTTATTAGGGGTTTTCTTTGGTCTTCCACTCCTTTTGGGAAATAAATCACTATTGGATGTGCAAGGTTTCAGAAAAGATATTTGAAAAACAGGATGTTTTCTGTCATATGGAGAATACAAAATAACCTCAACTGCATTATCTCCAATCATTCTTCTGACAACAAATGGACCAACAAATGGGTCTTTCAATTTTTTATTTCCTTGTAAATTGAAGAGGACTGTAGAAATCAACAATTCATCACCCTTTTTAAAGGTGTATTCTTTATGGGATTTGTCCCATCTCTTCTTCACATATTCAAAGAATTTTTCAATACATTTTTGAGGATAACTTCTGCAAAGTTGCTGCATTTAAAGAAAAGATTTTACACCAGAATGTAAATCCAATTTATGTTTTTTATTATTGAGAATTTGGGAAGGAGTGTTTGGAACATATCCAAGCCAGAGCTAAAAAGGCTTTATTTGAGTAACAGAATGAACAGTGCTATTATAAGCAAATTCCAACCCAGGAAGTAAGGTAACCCAATCATGAGTGAATCTTTCATTGTCTTTATACTCAAGGCTAAAGGCACAATACCTTCTTATCATTTCCTCCAAAGTCTGAATCATTCTTTCAGCTAATACATCAGTCTAAGGGTGATGGGCAGTAGAAAGTTTCAGATCACAACAACAAACATCCATCAGATACATCCAAAATTCAGAAGTAAATTTAGGGTCTTTGTCAGAGATTATGGCTTTAGGAAAACCAGCAGTATTAAACATTTGAGACCACCATAAGAAAGCTAATTCTTTAGTGGAAACATCCTTGTGAGTAGGATATATTTATACATTTTTGTGAATCTCTCCACAATAACCCAACAAGAGTTATAACTGTCCTTTCAAGAAATTGGTAATCCTGCTACAAAATCCATGTTTATTATCTGCCATGGTGCATCAGAAGCTTCAATATGTTGCATTAATCCAGCTCTCTTACCAGTAAATCGTTTTGATTTTTAGCAAGAATCACAAGATTCAACATATAATTTGGTGTCTTCAGACATATTAACCCACCAAGCACTGTTTTTAATTCTGATCATTGATTTGTCATCATCAAAATTTCCAGCTAATATGTCATCATGAAAAATTTTTAAGATGATTTCTTTCATAGAAGGAGAAATAAAAATCACATTACTCAACTTTTTTCTATAATATAGATATAATTCATCAATTGAAAATTTACCTTTCTCCAAAGCATTCTGGTACTTTGTTGGAAGGGTTTTAATTAATGCCCTGTATTGAAGCATTCTTTGGATCATTTAATATGGTGCATAAGTTTTTTAAGTCATTCTCCTTATCATATGAATCCAGAATAAGCTGTAATAGCACTTCCTCCATATCAACCACATATATCCCATGAATATGAAAAATTTAATCCTCAGGATCATAAACAGGATTAGAGTCATCATTAGCTAAAGGTAACCTTTATAACAAATCCACATTTGAGTGAACAATACCAGCCCTATGAATAATTTTCATTCTCCTTCTGTATTCCTGAACAGCTAACTGCCATCTGAAGATATGTCTTTTAGGTGTTTTCAAGTATAAAAGGGATTTAACTGCACTGCAGTCAGTGACAAGTTCAAATTTCCAGTCATCTAGGTAATAATGTAGCTTTTCTAGAGCCCACACTACGGCTAAACATTCAAGCTGGAGGGAACCATATTTCAATTCACTATTTCTCAAGGTTCTTGAAATATAACAAATTATTACTTCTGATACTTATTCATTCATCACTTGCTTTTGATGGAGGGCAGTATCAAGACAAATAAAACTGGCATCAGTATACAAAACCAATGGTTGATTAAATTCAGGTAAAGTAAGAATTGGTGCTGAGATCAAACAGTGTTTCATAGTGTCAAAAGCTCTCTGTCTTTCACTATTCCAGACAAAAGCAACATCCTTTCTAGTCAATTGGGTAAGGGGTAAAGCTATGACTTGAAATTTCTAATATACTGTCTATAGTATCCACAAATTTCCAAAAAACACTGGAGCCCTCTCACTGTGATAGGAGCCTTCACTTGTTGTATGGCTGCCACTTTGTTGTGGTCAACACATATCTGTAACCCTGAAACAACATGACCAAGTAATTTTAAAGAACGAAAACCAAATTTACATTTCTTTAAAGCAAGTGTCATATTTATTTCATTCATTTTGTGGAAAACTTTACACAGGTGGTTAAGATGGTCCTAAAATGTTTTTGAGAATATAATGATTTTATCAATATAAACCATCAGCCATCCTTCAATTATCTCTTGATGGAATGTGTTATCCATAACTTTTTGAAAAACTGTAGGGGCCTTTTTAGTGCCAAATGGCATCCTTACATACTTATAAATACCCATATGAGTAGCAATCATCCAAAAATTCTGAGAATTCTTCTCAACAGGTACCTGGTGATATCCCTTGTTACCATACAGACAGCTGATATATTTAGCACCTTTCAAGGTAGCATGTATAGAGCTAATTCTAGGTAAAGGATAGATATCATCAAAATTATAAGTATTTAATGCTCTTATAATCACCATATAACCTGGCTTTATCGTTCTCATAAGAAATTAGGACAGGTGAGATAACAAAATATTTAGGTGTTTCAACTACCTTTTCAATAATAGGGGGTGTCAGTTCTGGCAAATCCTCACCTAACTTAAGTGCAGATTTCAAACCAAATCAGCACTTAAATTTTTCAAAAAAGTCACTTATTTCAAAAATGGGTGTCAGTTCTGACCTCAAATCAGCACTTTTTTTGTGATTTTTTTTTCAAAACCACATGTTGGCCACATCATCCCTTTCTTTCCCATACCATTTTGTACTCTCCAAATGTCCTCTTTGTGTACTTCATTCACTTGGGTTGGTATTTTGGTTTGTTGCATATTCATTTTTTTTTGGAATTTACAGTGAAATTTTTTTTTTTTTGGATGGCTCATTAGTTTTCTTTCACCAGCTCAACATGAAATTGCATATTTTCTGAAATCACATATTTTGTCAGTGATTTTTTTTTTCATTCATCCCTCATATCCTTTTCCTATTCTCCTCCAACATCCCGCAAACAATTTGGTTTCATTCATTTTGTCATCTCATCTCTCCAGGTAAGTCATTTTATTCTTTTTTTTGATTTTTTGATTACTAATTATGTTTTTTTTTGATTTTTTCTGTTTATTTTATTTTTTTTATCTAAATTTTTTTTGTAAGTGGTTATTTTGGATTTCAATGGTATAATTAACCTTTTTCTTCTCTCCCTTTTTACTTTCTTTTTTAGCTCCATCACCCTACTCTTCATCCCTCCTTGGCATGGTCATTATCCCCCCTTTCCCTTATTTCACTTTTTTTTGGCTCCATTTCATTGAAACACATACATTGCACATTCTTTATGCATTTCACTTACTCCATATTCAATTTCCCCACAATTCCAACATCAATCTTTCTCACTCTATTTTTCCTACTTTTCAATCAAGGTAAGTTTCATCTCCTTTTTTTCATGCCTATATAATATCTCATTCCTTTTATGAAAAGTTCATACTTAAATATATGTATGACTCTTATCTGGATAACAGTGAACTTATAAAACTCCTTTTGATCTCATCTTCATTACCACTTTTCAAGTTTTTGTAAAATTTTGAAAATCAGACTCGGAATTAGGGTTAGGTTTAATCAAATCTAATTTTCTTTTTATTAAAGATTCTCCTGAAGGCTACCTTTCATTTCCTACAAACAGCTTTGAATTTGATTATGTGGTTGCTGAGATATTGAACGTTAAAGTTGAGCCTTTTTTTTCCCAATTTAAATTTTTATTTCATTTTTTTATGTAACAAATTAGGGTTAGGTTTATTTAAATCACATGTCCCTTAACTGAAGATTCTACTAAAGCATATCTTTCATTTCCCACAAACAGGTTTGAATTAGGTTCAGTGGTTGCTGAGATTTTGACCTTTGAAGTTGAGCCTTTTTTCCAAATTTCACTTGTCTTATTTCACATTCTTATATTGCATATTTAGAAGATAAGGATTCTGAAACTCTTATATGATTATTATCTAGGCATTTCAATTATAAGGCATATATTCATTGCTCAAGAATATCACTAAAGCTCAAAAAGATGAAGATTTTTGCTTATGGGACACTCTTCCTTCCTTTAACTCTTTTCTTGCTCTTCGACTCAAAAAGCACTGTAATAAAGCATTTGAAAAAAATCATGAACTTGCAACCAAAATTGGAATACCGAATCGGTGTGACTCCAAATGGGAAGATATCAGCCACGAATATCTTTTATTTTCTAATTTTATTATCACTCATTCTTGATTTCACAATAAAATTCACACCAATACCAATGACACCAATTTTCTTACTTTTGGTATATTCTTATATATCAAACCGATTACTGGCCAACCAATACCATCTCCAGCAAAATTAAATGACATGGTTTATATTTTCCAGACCACCGGTACATCATTGATTTTGGTTTGGGAAATGGTATCATCAAAACTATTTGGAATTCTTCTAAGGATAATCATCAAATGACCAAAGCTCCTCCTGGTTTTGAATCCTGTCAGGATTTAACACATTTTGGTTGCTCATTTCAAATCAGTCATAAATTGATTCAAAGAATCAAAAAGGTAATGTAAGAAGGTAAATTTAATTGATTCAAAAAAACTTTATTTAGATCCAAAAAGTATGGGGAATAGAGTTGTCATCAAAAATTTTATATTTTTTCGTAAATTTTTAATAAATATTTTTTATGTATCAATTTCCTCAATTAAAGTAATGGGCCGATGACTTTGTGTTGTATAAAAGGTAATCATGATAACATTTATTTGTTTCATGGGGTTCCTCTAGCCTATACCTGTGGAAATTCCCAAACTTTTGTTTCTAGATTTGATCTGCATTTTGGCTTGAGGGATTGTCATTACTTTAAACTAGGGAAATTGATATATATTAGATATTTATTTAATAATTTACATAATTATATTAAATTTAGATGACTTCCACCACTTACTTCAATAAAATGCAGGGGGGGGTATTGCCAAATTTTCAAATCTGACCTGTGAAATTGATGACTTAGAAAAATTTTGGTGATATCCACCCCTTGCTTCAATAAAATTCAGGGGAGAGTATTTCCAATTTTTCAAAACAGAAATAGAATTTTTTTAACTTGTAAATATTTTGGTGAAAATTTTTGACAAGAATGTGAAATTAATTGTTTCCACCTTGAGCAGGTTTCTGGCTCAAAGGAATGGAAGTATCATCAACAAAACCAATACATCCTGGGAAGCCCTCTGCTTGAATAACCCGAGATGATTCAAGTTGCTCTTCTTTTGTTGGCCAGGTGAGAAGTTGAGATTAAAAGAAGTTGTTGGCAGTGATACATCTTTTGGTGTAAGTGTTAACTGAACCATACCCTAAATCAAAGACATTTTCTAAACGTTTCAAAGCGGCTCCATTACCATTTGAACCCAAATGACATAGTGTGATGGCCAATTGAATTGAAGGATGTTGTTGTACTTTTTGAGAATTATTGTGAAATATGGGATGATCCTGAATAAGCTCAAGCAATTTAAGGAAACATTCCTGAGAAGAGCTGAACAGCTGTCTAAAACTGGGTGTAGATAGTTTAAGAAGTGTTTGGATGGTGTACTTGGGGGTATGAAGTACTTGAGGCTTTCTGGGAAGAAGGTAACGTTTCGTGGCCATTTTTGATAAAAAGACAAAATCTTCTTCTAGATCAGAATCTGAATTGCAATCAGAGTCCAAGAGCTATGAAATTCATTGCTTTATGTAATTTATCACAATTTGAAAGTGTCAGCCTAAATATCCTTAGGACTGAGTATTTCTTATGCTTAAAATAAGATAACCTTAACTAGATTATGCTTATATCTTAAAAAAAAGGTTAAAATAATAATATATATTATTTTATTATATATATATATAATTATTATTCTATTATATAATTTATAATAGTTTAAATAGCTTATCCATGGCCTAATAATACTTATTAAGGTGTTAATGGAGTCATAATATACTTATCTTAAGTGATATGAAGTAATTATTGACATACATAAGCTTATATGTATACATAAATCTCATATTCAGTGAAATATGCAGTATATTATGTATATTTAGGTATATAAGTGGGTTTTAGCCCCTTAATAGCCTATAACCTTTGTTTTTCTGCTTATTTTAGGTCATATGGACGAAATCAGTGGACTCACAACGCCTACAGAGGCATAGACACCTATATCAGGCGCATACACCCAGTTTGGACAACTAAAATTACTTCCTTGGATGGTTATTCACGGATTTATGGGTTGGAAAGATGTTTTTGGGTTAATGTGGATGCTTGGGGATGTTATTGGGGGCTTGGACATTTTATTTGTTTCCTTTATATGCTTTTAGTTTCATTAAATCTCTTTTTGATCATTTATTTTACCTGTTTCTTTATGGTATCCGCTTTTATCTGGGTTTTCTATTTATGGTATGACTCTGTGTTATTATTAATAGTGATGGAGGGTCCTTACTGGAGGTCTGGGTGTTGAAACTGCTTGAAGTGGACGCCATGGGGAGGTGATGGGCCCTCACAGTGCTGTAATTGCCGGGGATAGCAGTGACATCATCTGGATTGAAGGTCTGTGCACTCCAGTGGATTTGGGTATAAGTAAGGAGGGATTTTGACGGTTTATTATCATCATTCAATTACTACACTTCAAAAAAACACTACAATACAATTATTAGTATTCAGAAATATATTATAAAGCCCTTATAAATTGATATTATCTTTATAATAGCTATAACTATATTTTATTCTTCTATTTTCCACCACTAGCACGCATTTAAATCCAAGTATTGTGAGTTTTATTTGAGTATAACTATTCTATTAGTCTTCCCCTGAGGTTTAATCACTAAATCTTTTATTAATAAGTAGTAGGACCATAAAATAACACTATTATATCATACTTATATACTAGACTGTACTGACAATCGGGGGTCTTTCCTTATATTTTACTTATTATTTAGTATAAGCCTTGTGACGTGATTTTTACCTTAGTACAACTCAAAATTAACCAAATATTTGGGTCTGCTGCATATTAGTGGGTCATCATAACTCATTGATTGCGGAAAAGAACCCTTATAATAATTGTACTAATTTTTTACCATAAAAATTAGATATTTACAGTAGTAACTGTACCCAATATAAACCCAATTTCACTTGGTATTTGGACACCAATATAACAACCAATAAAATTGGTATTTGGCTAAAGCTTGGTAAGCTAATTATTCACCCCTATAGAGGTCTAGTTAAACTTATTATTATATTTTTAACAGATTTTTTCGAATTTTTCTTATATTTTATTTAAATAAATAAAGATATAAATTCAGGGTAAGCTCCATTGCTTTTTTATTAGTAATATAATTGCTAATATTATTTGTCTACTAATTACACAGAGTTTTTCCTTTTTTACACGTAAAATATTGTTATTCTGAACAATATGAGTGCTCCCCAGGATAGTGTAAGTGAACAGCCTGCTTATAATACCAGGTCTAAAGCTAATAAAAACTTTCCAGGACATCACCATGGAGGGACAACAGTACCCCCAGCCAGAAAGCATGAGTATAGAGGAAAAGGACGCCCTCTTAAAAAAGATAACTATCAAAAAGACGTCTCCTCCTCTTCAGGATCAACTGTCCCACCTGGCCAAACAGGTTCTGAAGCTAGAGGAATCAAAATCTCTCATGTTCAAAGAGGTAGAGCAGTTGCAAAACAATTGCAAGGTAGGATTTCAGCAGATGAATCAGGCAATGGCAGAATTAAAGGGAGGCCAGCCCAGTCAATCAAATCAGCAACCCCCTACCCAAGGAGGGTCCACTCACTCCCAGGAGAAAATCCTGGTAGACAAATGGAAATGGGACTGGTTTCACCAACAGTGGACAAACCACAGTTGCAACAGGGATCCACCCCCTCATCTGACTTCCTCAGCTCACCCTTACAAGGGAAAAAAGCGCCAAAAATCAGGACTGGCAACCATCCCTTGGTAAGTAACTTACCCTCTCAGATTAGACATAATACTGATAATTACAATATAGGTAATTCTATTGATGTTAAATCTGTACAAAAAATAGAGGAGGATTTAAGAAATTTAGGTTTTAGAGTAGATATACCTGACTTGTCTTTTTTCCATAATAACAGTACTATATACAATGATAATACAGTTAATCCTCAGTTGCAACCACCTACTAGTGAGATGAGAAGTTCACAGGAGAGTGAGAGAATTGAAAAGGAGGACATGGAATATTTTAACAATAATCCAACTGTCCATAGAATTGTTTCAGCATTGTGGAATAGAATGACTGATTGTGAGGAACAGACAGTTAAACTCACTAGTGATACAATTTCATCCTTAACATTGAACATTTCTCAATTAGCAACACGTAATAAAGAATTAGAGAAAGAACATTTGTCTCTAACTCTTAAATATGATTCATTGAGTAATAAATATAATGACCTTTCAAACAAATTTTGTGAGTTAGAAAAATTATATGAAACACACTTATAAAGACTGAATCAAGAACAAAGTTATCTTTTGCACAGACAAATCAAAGTGTCTCTGAGTTGCTACAAAGATTAACTAAAGTTGAGATTGAAACTGCCAATCTACTAATGAACCAGGATAATCATAAGTATAATCAATATAATAATAATCCTTTCATTGGCAAAAGTGAATCTCATTCTTCCCTATACCACCACAATTGAAACCATCTGGTGGTAGTGTCAAATCTGAAAATGTAAGTCACAAATCCGTGCAGGAAGAAATACAAGACCATTTATCAAAAGTGAATGAGTTGTTGAATCTACCTAAGATTAGTGAGATAAAATCCAATCAGAAGAACTGGCCTAAGATAGATCAGTACCCAACTTATGATGGGGAAGCCAGCTCTGATTGGCAACATTTTATTCAAAGAATTGACAACTTGAAATTCTCATATAAGTTACCAGATGAAGAGATAACATCAAAATTAATTTCTTTATTTAAGGATGTTGCTTTATTATGGTTTGAAGCTGTCTTAAGTGAGGGTAGAGACTACTCTTGGGCTGAATGGAAACAACTTATTGAAAAACAATTTGGAGGTTCTAAATTCAGGCTTACTCAGCAGAGACTGTATGAGAAGACTAGGTATAATCCGTTGAATGGTGACAAACCTATGGTATTTTTAATGAATTTAAACAAAATATTAAAAGCCATTGAGCCTCATATGGATTTTAACTTATGGAAAGATAAGATAATATACAAATTACCTATATCTGTCAGAGACATTGTTGTAGCTAGAACATTAAATGTTACTGAATATTCTGACTTTATTAATATTTGCAATGAAATATTATTAAACCATAAGTATGAATCAAGGTATTCCACTTATAAACAAAATGTTGAACCTGTAAAAACTCAGAATTCAAAAACACTTCAGGAGAAGCAGAAAAAACCTACTGCACCTGTAGTACCTAAAAAGTATGAAACAAATACTTGTTATAAGTGTAACAAACCTTGGGTCAAAGGTCACAAATGTGAGAAAAACATAAATATTGTTGAAAATCAACGTGAATCTGAAACTGAAACTGAAAAAAGTAAAGAATCAAGTGATTATGACAGCAATATCTCATATAGTGATGAAAATGAAGTCTGTATGTTGGAAGATGATTTGTCCATCTTTGAAAATCCAATATTAAATATGGACTCAAATGAATCTTTAATGAATTTTGAGGATGCTGAAATCATTAAGGATATACAAGCTGATAACTTTAGAATGACACCTATCACGGTTCCAGCTATCATTTCTGGTGAAAATGTTAGTATAGTATTGGACACAGGAGCTGCTGGTTCAGTTGTTTCCACTAATACATTACAGAAAATTGACAGTGAATATAAGTTTAAGCTTGAACCACTTCAGAATAAAAATTGGAGAGGTTTTGGATCAGTACTACACCCCATTGGTAAATACAAAGCTGCTGTTTTCTTTAAACACCAACATGGTTATGTAAGGGTAACTTGTAACTTTGTAGTAATGGATAATACAAATTGTAGTAACTGTTTTATCATTGGAAATGATATTCTGACTAAATTTGGTGTAAAATTAGACCCTGCTAATAACAATTTTACAATTGGCATGAATGGTAAAAGGAAATTTAAAATAAATTCTTTTAACACAGTCTTACACATTGAGTCAGTAACAAATTCCCCGTCTAAAGGAAGAGAATCCAATGAGATGGAACTTCTGGAAACAGAAATTTCAAAAGCATCATTTGGCACTCAGATAAGTGAAACTGAGAAAGATAATATTTTGGAATTAATTAAAGCTTTTCCAATGGCTTTTGCACATGGTACAAATGAACTTGGCCTTGTAAAAGATCATGAAATGAAAATTAGTTTAACCTGTGATATGGATAATATTCCTGCTAGTCTTAAAAAGAAACCATACCCTGCTTCACCAATGAAGAGGAAAGACATAGAGGATAATATTAAGATGTTATTAAAAATGAACATTCTTGAGAAGGTTGAAACTACACCAAAATATTGTGTAATATCACCAGTGCTGATTTCTTATGAACAAGATAAAGCAAGACTGTGCGGTGATTATAGAGCATTAAATACATTTACAGTAGATGATATTTATCCCTTGCCAAGGATTGCCTCTATACATGCTACCCTTAAAGGTGCTAAATATATAAGTTGCCTAGATGGAAATAAAGGGTACCATCAAATTCCTGTTGAAAAGAATTCACAGAACTTTTTGTTGATAACAACACACATGGGAATTTATAAGTATGTCAGAATGCCATTTGGACCAAAGAATGCTCCATCAGTATTTCAAAAGTTAATGGATATAACATTCCATAATGAAATGATTGAGGGATGGTTAATGGTATACATTGATGACATCATAGTGTTCTCTAAAACTTTTGATGAACACTTAATCCATTTAAGGAAAGTATTTCAGAAAATGGATGAAATAAAAATGACTCTTGCATTGAAAAAATGTAAATTTGGGTTTGAATCTTTAAAAGTGCTTGGTCATATTGTATCTGGCTTACAAATATGTGTAGACCAAAATAAAGTGGCTGCAATAAAGAATATTGGCATTCCTCAAAATGTGAAGGATGTACAATCTTTTCTTGGAATGTGTGGTTATTATAGACAAGATATAAAAAACTACCAATCAATTGCTGCACCACTGACCACACTGATAAAGAAATCAGAAGCTTTCATTAGGAATAATGAAAGACAACAAGCTTTTAATAAGTTGAAAGAATGTTTAATGACAGCTCCTATCTTGGGATTACCAGATTTCCAATTACCTTTTGTATTATTTACAGATGCAAGTTTTATTGGACTGGGTGCTGCTTTGCATCAAAAACAACTTATTGAAGGTAAAATGTCAGAAGTAGTAATCTGCTATATTTCACGTACTCTGAGAAGTGGTGAATTAAAATATGGTGCTACTCAACTTGAATTTTTGGCAGTAGTATGGGCTCTTGAAAAGCTACATTATTACCTTGAATACCAAAAATTTGAGTTAATAACTGACTGTAGTGCAGTTAAGTCACTCTTAAACATGAAAACTCCTAATAGACACATGTTTAGATGGCAATTAGCTGTACAAGAATACAGAGGACGGATGACTATAACACATAGAGCAGGAACCTTGCACTCTAATGTAGATCTGTTATCTAGAGTACCTCTGCCTAATAATGATGATAATCCTGCTTATGTTCCTGAGTCAGAGATTATTAACATTTATGGCATTTATATTGTAGATCTTGAGGATGAATTTATGCAATCAATTCTTGATAATTATAATTCAGATCCTGACTTAAGTAAATTAACTACAATATTAAATGATCCATCTAATGCTTCAATGAATGTTTTAATAAAAACATTACCAATTAAGTATAAAGAGGCATTAGAGAAAGGAAAATTTTCCATTGAGGATGGTTTTATATATTACAGGAAAAAATTAAGTAATGTAATTGTACTTCCCCCTTCAATGAAGGAGTTAATGTTAAGTATATGACATGATGATATATTAGCAGGTCATTTTGACTACCATAAAACATTAACCAGAGTAAAAAACACAGCTTGGTGGATTAACATGTCTGAGGATGTTCAGAAATATGTTGAGACATGTGATTCTTGTCAAAAATCTAAAAGATTAACAGGAAAAAGAGCTGGTTTATTACAACAAATTGAGCAACCAAAAGCTCCATGGGAAATCATTAACATGGACTTTGTAACAGGTTTGCCAATAGCAGGGCATAAGAGTTATAACTCCTGCTGGGTAATTGTAGATAGATTTACAAAGATGTGTAAATTTATTCCTACCCACAAAGAGGTTTCTGCAAAGGACTTAGCTTTTTTATGGTGGACACAAATGTTAACTACAGCAGGTTTCCCCAAAGCAATAGTTTCTGACAGAGATCCTAAATTTACTTCTGAGTTCTGGACGTCACTTATGGATGTTTCAGGGTGTGAATTAAAACTTTCTACAGCACACCATCCACAAACTGATGGGCTAGCAGAAAGAATGATACAAACCTTAGAAGATATGATAAGAAGATACTATGCTTTTGGTCTTAATTTTAAAGACAATGACAAATTCACGCATGATTGGGTAACCCTTATCCCAGGTTTAGAATTTGCATATAATAGTACAGTACATTCTGTCACTGGCAAAAAACCATTTGAGTTATGGTTGGGTTATGTACCTAATACCCCTGCTAAAACTCTTAATAAGTTACCTAGATTGGATATTTATCCAGGTACTAAATCTTTTCTTCAGATGCAGGAATTATGCAGAAAACATGCTCAAGAATGTATAAATAAGGCTTTTGAGTATGAAAAGAAAAGATGGGATAAAGCCCATAAAGAACAAATGTTCAAAGAGGGTGATGAAGTCCTTATTTCAATGCTACATTTCAATTTAAATGGTAATGTTAAATTGAAGGATCCATTCATTGTACCATTTGTAGTTAAAAAGATGGTTGGTAATAATGCTGTTGAGGTTATTCTATATGCACCTTATGATAGAAAACATCCAGTATTTCCTATTTCTCTTATAAAACTATACCATTCTAATGATACTGCTCTCTTTCCAAGAAGATCAGGAAGGCATAAACAGCAACCTGAAGAAATAGTGGAAAAAGCAGAAATTGAAAAGATACTTAAAAAGAGACACCTTACAAAAGAAAAGGGAGTTGAGTATCTATTAAGATTTAAAAATAAATAAAGTGAATATGGCCAGTGGATTCCAGAAAATGAAATCTCTGATCTTAAAAATCTCTTGAAAAAATTTAAATCTAAATAATACTGTTCATTCAGTATATGTATTATAAAAATTATTTTTTTATTTTATTATTTCATTCCTTAAGATTAATTAAAATGTCTTAACATTTTTTTTATTGTTTTTTTTGGGGTGAGGGAGTGTCAGCCTAAATATCCTTAGGACTGAGTATTTCTTATGCTTAAAATAAGATAACCTTAACTAGATTAAGCTTATATCTTAAAAATAAGGTTAAAATAATAATATATATTATTTTATTATATATATATATAATTATTATTCTATTATATAATTTATAATAGTTTAAATAGCTTATCCATGGCCTAATAATACTTATTAAGGTGTTAATGGAGTCATAATATACTTATCTTAAGTGATATGAAGTAATTATTGACATACATAAGCTTATATGTATACATAAATCTCATATTCAGTGAAATATGCAGTATATTATGTATATTTAGGTATATAAGTGGGTTTTAGCCCCTTAATAGCCTATAACCTTTGTTTTTCTGCTTATTTTAGGTCATATTGACGAAATCAGTGGACTCACAACGCCTACAGAGGCATAGACACCTATATCAGGTGCATACACCCAGTTTGGACAACTAAAATTACTTCCTTGGATGGTTATTCACGGATTTATGGGTTGGAAAGATGTTTTTGGGTTAATGTGGATTCTTGGGGATGTTATTGGGGGCTTGGACATTTTATTTGTTTCCTTTATATGCTTCTAGTTTCATTAAATCTCTTTTTGATCATTTATTTTACCTGTTTCTTTATGGTATCCGCTTTTATCTGGGTTTTCTATTTATGGTATGACTCTGTGTTATTATTAATAGTGATGGAGGGTCCTTACTGGAGGTCTGGGTGTTGAAACTGCTTGAAGTGGACGCCATGGGGAGGTGATGGGCCCTCACAGTGCTGTAATTGCCGGGGATAGCAGTGACATCATCTGGATTGAAGGTCTGTACACTCCAGTGGATTTGGGTATAAGTAAGGAGGGATTTTGACGGTTTATTATCATCATTCAATTACTACACTTCAAAAAAACACTACAATACAATTATTAGTATTCAGAAATGTATTATAAAGCCCTTATAAATTGATATTATCTTTATAATAGCTATAACTATATTTTATTCTTCTATTTTCCACCACTAGCACGCATTTAAATCCAAGTATTGTGAGTTTTATTTGAGTATAACTATTCTATTAGTCTTCCCCTGAGGTTTAATCACTAAATCTTTTATTAATAAGTAGTAGGACCATAAAATAACACTATTATATCATACTTATATACTAGACTGTACTGACAGAAAGTGAGGAAGGCATGACTCTTATATGGTATGATATGAAAATTTAAATGATGTACGATGTTTTGAGTTATGAAGTGTTATGCTGTGGAGTGCTGCATATGAATGGGATGATTCTGACAAATCAGTGAAATGGGACTTGATGGTGAAATCAGCACTTTTGTTTGAGAAAGTGCGGATTTGAGTAAAATAAGTGACTTATTTCATTTTGAAATCCACCAGTATTGGGGCTAGTGTGTTTTGGAAATCTGCACTTATTTAAGTGCAGATTTGGTCAAATTTAAGTGTGGATTTGCCAGAACTGACACCCCCTAATATTCATTTTTAAAAGGGTAGAGATATTGTCTTTAATATCTTTTCTCTTTGTGTGGGAAGCAGGATAAGGCTTCTTCTTTAAACTAGGTTGTATTTAAGTTAATGGATAAGATAACGAAAGTCTCATTTCTTCTTTAACTAATCCTAGCTCATGTAACCCATGAGTAAAGGCCATAGGAAAAGATTTTATCAATTTAATGATAGAATCTTTATCCTCACCAGAACGTTGTTCTCCAAAAGAGGCATTGTAAATTTAAGATATAAGGGCAGGCATTTCTCTTGTAGATCTTCCTATATATTGAACCACAGAATCAAATTTGTTAAATTCTGGTTTTAATAATTTTTTGGGGGAGGAAATCTTAAATTTTCTCTTCACATTCATCCCCATTGTGAAACATTGGTTTGAAGGATCCAAGTTTATGCCATACTTGGTTAAAATATAATTTCCTATAATAAAACAACTGCTTAAGTTATCATTTTTCATGAAAACAAAATCACAAATAGCTCTTACAAAACCATGGTTATATTTAAAAAACACTGTGGCTTTGTATTTACCAATTGGGGACAAAACAGAGCCATAACCTCACCAATTTTCAGAAAGGATAGGCATAAGTTTTGATTTATATTCTTGATCCACTGAAGCAAGTGCTTTTTCAGATACTACACTTCCTCCAGCTCCAGAATCCAGAAAAACTTCAATGCTGGTTCCATTGATCAAGACTGGTGCTTTGAGAGGGGCAATAACAATTGAGCTATCCTCAATGTTATTTAAGATATCAGCATCCTCAACTCTAGATAAATCATTATTCCCAATATCAATATTGTTTAAATAATTTATATCCTCTTCCAGCATTAAGATTTCTTGTTGAGATTCATATGAAATATTACTGGCACAATCACTTGAAGTATCATCTAGTGCTATTGTGTCATTAGCATGATCCTAAGTTCATTCAACAAGATTTATCTTCTTGTCACAAACATGGCCTTTCTGCCAAGGCTTTTTGCACTTGAAGCAAGTGTTTGTTGCATACTTTTTAGGTGCAACAGGGGAAGAAGGTTTACCAAACTTTTCCAGAGGTTTCTGTTGGTAGGTGGAAGATTTCTCCAAAGGGGTTCTAGGAATGAATTTTCTGTCATCATACTTGTTGTTTAGCAGGATCTCATTACAATTATTAATAAAAGAAGAGGTTTCTCTGGAGAGCTCAGTCCTAGCCACTATCAAGTCTCTCAAAGACATTGGTAATTTATAAAGGATCCTTTCCTTCCATAACTCAATCTCCATATTTTGGTCCATTTCCCTCAAGATTTTTACAAGTTTTATTAAGAATTCAATAGTTTTATCAGTAGAAGAGCTATATCTAGTTTTCTCATACTGCCTTTGTTGAGCCATACTGAACTTGGAGCCACCAAATTGTGCTTTAATCAATTTCTTCCAATCTTCCCATGAATAGTCATTCCTATCCAAGAGAACAGATTCATACCACATTAGGGCTACATTGGTAAAAAAAGAAATTAACTTTGACACAATTTCCTCATCTGGGAGTTTGTAAGAATTTTTCAAGTTTCAATTCTGCAAATGAATTGCTGCCAATCAGAAGAAGAATCACCATCAAATGTTAGATACTGGTCAAGTTTTTGACAATTATTTTGATTTGAAGTAGTCTCCTTATTACAAGCTTGTTTCTGAGTGAGAAGGAGCTGTAACTTCTCCAATTGGGCAGTAATTTCATTTTTTAATCCTTCTGTGGATGATCAAGGTACATCATCAATTTTTGATGGAAACTCAGTGATATCAACAGGTATTTCTAGAACAAATTTTTCCTTGGATAAAATAGGAACAGGTAAAGTTGGGACATCCTGTACCATATGTTCCTTCAAAGAAATGTCAGAATATTTTTGATCATTAAAGAATGAATTCAGTTTCTCTTCAATGGTTGTTAGTCTGGTTTTCACTCTTGGAAGACTAGATAAACTCTCATTTATTGTTCAAAAGATAACTGGTTTTTATTTGTAAAAGATGAATAATGATCACTCAGTCTTTTCAGGCTCATCTTATCTACCTCTAGCTCCTGGAAACAGATAGACACAGTATCTTGTAGTTTAGACAAATCATTTTTGATATTTTGCCATAAAGCAACTTTCTTTTCATGAGTTACTTTGTAATGAAAAAAATCATCAGAAACTCTCTGCAACTCACTCCTCAATGCTTTATAACCCTGTTCAGTTAACAAACTATTATATTTCTGAGTCAATTGCATGTTTTTCATTATATGATTTTCTTTAGGAATAATATCCCTAAAATATTCATCATTGATTTTTGCTACATCTGGAGTGTTTCTCAATAAAGAAACAGAGTAGCTTTCCAGATTCCCATAAAACTCAAGCTCAAGTGTTTCATCAATAATAGCCATATCACAATTCATCATTGAAGTAGCAATTAAAACTTAAGGTTTAGATAAATTAGAATATTGAGTTATTTGTCTACTCTTATCAGCCTCTACTGGTCTCAAAGTTTCATCTCCTCTTCCATAATTACCTGAAGGAACTGAATCAGCAACAAGAAATGGTACTTGAGATTCAATAAAGGGGCTTACCAACGTGTGGAAAAGATCTGAATATTGTTTTTTCTTTTTCTGCCTCCTTGATAAGGGTGAGGATGTGTGGGGTTGAATTGACTGGGTCTTGACGGACCTGCCTGAGGAATTTGAGGCTGCTGATGTTGAGACAGATAATCCCACTGGGTTTTTAACAAATTCCAGAGCCACTTTGATACTTCCAACTTTTTTGGTTTCTGGGGAGCCAATTGTGGAAGATCCCTGGGGGTAGGAGGTCTCCACTTTTCTTGAAGAAAGGCATCTATTTTTCTTAACTTTTCCTCTAGTGAGTCTGTTCTTGCTCTCTGTCTTAAGTTCTCTGTCCTCAGTTCCTTTATGTGGGTGGAGAGATTCTTTACTTGCTGAGATAAAGGCATCTATTTTATTTTGAAGCCTTTTAAAAGTCCCTCCATCAACCCCCCAGAAGGCTTTTGTTCCTGAGCATTATTCTCCACTATTATTTCCACTTCCTCCATTAGCACATCCTGATTGGTCCAATAATTAATTGATTTGAGAAAATTTTGTAGTCTAGGGAGAACTTACAGAAGTAGCTTCATCATAATCAATTAAATCCGATTCCCCATCATGGCCAGCAGGAGCACCATGATCAGTCATATTGTAATTTTAACCTGAACTGAGGGAAGGAAATATTAAGATATATTAGTTTTTTTTTCTATATTAAAAGAAAAATAATAAAAAAATTAAAATTTTCAGGGAAAAAATAAACTGAAATAATAATCACAATTTTATTAATTCAAAATAATTTTATAACCAGGATTAAAAGAAATCAACTGAAGTAATAAAATTAATTTTTAATTAAAAATTTAAATTTTGATAATTGTCAGGATTAAAATCAACTGAAGGAATTTAATTTCCAGGACTTAATGTAAACTGAAAATAATTTTTATTACCAGGCCTTATTGTAAACTGAAATGATTTTAATTACCAGGACTTATTTTCAACTGAAATTTTTTAATTACCTGGACATAATGTCAACTGAAATAATTTGATATAATTAATTTAATTAATTTATAATATTATTAATTTACTGTCAGGACAATTTTTCAACTGAAAAAATAATATAAAATTCTAATTATCAGGACAAAGGTCAACTGAAATAATTAAAAAAAATTAATTTTATTAAATTAATCACTTCTAGGACTAAGAAAAGAATAGTTCTATCTTTGTCAACTAGGAAAATAAAAATTCTACTTTACCAGACATCTCCACCTGTAAAATGAGAAACTTAATGCCACTTACAGAGTGCTGAGTAAAAAGAAATACGTAAACTATGAAAAGTGAAAAGTGACCCACGAATAGTAATCAATATAACTACCACAAAAATATATGACTATTGTCAATATATAAGCTTAATTTTTGGAGCGTGGTTTGATTCCCGTTTTCAGATAAAAATAATTCACGTGTCTGATGAAGTTTGTGCTTTTCTTCATCCACCCGTCCTTATAGGTACCTTGATGGCAATGGTCCCATGGTCTCCAGCCTCAAGATATCAATTTGCTGTCAAGGATTTGGAGAGGGTTAAAAATGTTGATGGGTTTCTTGGTCTAGAAGGTTTATCTGAAGGTTCTACGAGGATTCTAAGTGGATTTTTGGACTTTCAAAGGCCAGGTACGTATCTCTTTATCTTTTTGATTATTTTACTCAAGTTAAAATAGGTAGTGCTTCAGGTATTATTATAGATTATATCTATAGAATTACGGGATTGTAAATACTAATGGTATAAAGAATAGTAATAAATTTGGTTTAACTGATGTGTTATATAAATTGGTAATTAAGTAAGGAATGACTCAAAAAGTACAAAAATGGAGGGCCTTTTATAGGCTTAGAAAGCAGAGGAACATGCTGATGAAACAATAGCACAGGATAAAACTTCAAGTGATTGTGCCAGCAATATCTCATATGAATCTCACCAGGAAACATTAACACTGGAAGAAGATATTCATTATTTAAATAATATTGATACTAAGAACAAGGATTTATCTACAGCAGAGGATTCTAAGATCATAAATGACCTTGAGGACAGCTCAATTATTATTTCCGCTCTCAAGGCACCAGTCTTGATTAATGGAAATAACATTGAGGTTGTCTTAGATTCTGGAGCTGGAGGAAGTGTAGTATCTGAAAAAGCACTTGCTTCATTGGACCAAGATTATAAATCAATACATATGTCTATGATTTCTGAGAATTGGAGAGGTTATGGCTCTGTTTTGTCCCCCATAGTTAAATACAAAGCTACAGTTTTTTCCAATATAACAATGGTTTTGTAAAAGCTATATGTGATTTTGTTGTCATTAAAAATGCTAACTTATCTAGTTGTTTCATTGTGGGAAATGACATTTTAACCAAATATGGAATAAAATTAGATCTTTTAAACCAATGCTTCACAATGGGGATGAATGGGAAGAGAAAATTTAAAATTTCCCCCCCAAGAAATTTTTAACACCAGGATTGAACACATGTCATTCTGTAGTTCAATATAAAGGAAGATCTACAAAAATAATGCCTGCCCTTGTGTCTGAAATTGACAATTCTTTTTTTGGAGAACAACTTTCTGGTGAGAATAAAGATTCAATCATTAAATTGATCAAATCTTTTCCTATGGCCTTTGCCTATGGATCTCATGAATTAGGATTGGTAAAAGAAGAAATGAAGCTTTCATTATCTTGCCCCTTGACAGAACTACCACCTACTTTAAAAAAGAAGCATTTTCCAGCTTCCCCCACAAAGAGAAAAGATATTGAAGACAATATCTCTACCCTTTTAAAAATGAATATTATTGAAAAGGTTGTTGAAACACCTAAACATTTTGTTATATCACTTGTCCTAATTTCTTATGAGAAATATAAGGCCAGGTAATGTAATGATTATAGAGAATTGAACAATTATACTGTCGATGATATCTATCCTTTACCCAGAATTAGCTCTATACATGCTACCCTACAAGGTGCTTAATATTTCATCTGTTTGGATGGTAATAAGGAATATCAACAGGTACCTGTTGAGAAGAATTCTCAGAATTTTCTGATGATTTCTAAATATATGGATATTTATTAGCATATTGGGATTCCATTTGGGCCTAAAAATTCCATTTTAGTTTTTCAAATCATTATGGCTAACACCTTCCATAAAGAAATAATTGAAGGATGGCTGATGGCTTATATTGATGATATCATTATATTCTCTAAAACATTTGATGACCATCTTAACCACCTGTGTAATGTTTTCGATAAGATGAATGAGATAAATATGACACTGGCTTTCAAGGAATGCAATATTTGTCTTCATTCCTTAAAAGTGCTTGGTCATGTTGTCTCAGGGTTACAAATATGTGTTGACCAAAATAAAGTGGCAGCCATACAACAGGTGAAGGCTCCTACCACATTTAGAGAGCTACAGAGTTTTTTGGGAATTTGTGGATACTATAGACATTATATTAAAAATTAACAAGTCATACCATTACCCCTTACCCAACTGACTAGGAAAGATGTTGCTTTTTTCTGGAACAGTGAAAGACAAAGAGCTTTTGATACTATAAAACATTGTTTGATGTCAGCACCAATTCTTGCTTTACCAGACTTTAATCAACCATTTTTTTTATACACTGATGCCAGTTTTATTGGTCTTGGTGCTGCCCTCCATCAGAATCAAGTGATGAATGATAAGGTTTCAGAAGTAGTTATCAGTTATATCTTAAGAACCTTGAGAAATAGTGAATTGAAATATGGTGCCACCCAACTGGAAATGTTTAGAAATGGTATGGGCTCTGGAGAAGCTATATTATTACCAGGATGACCAGAAATTTGAACTTGTAACTGACTGCAGTGCAGTTAAATCCCTACTAAACTTAAAACCTAACAGACATATGTTCAGATGGCAACTGGCTGTTCAAGAATATAGAGGGAGAATGAAAATAATTGATAGGGCTGGTATTGTTCACTCAAATGTGGATATTTTATCAAGAGTTATTTTTCCAAATGACAAATAAAATCCTGCATATGTTCCTGAAGATGAAATTATTCATATTCATGGAATATATGTGGTTTATATGGAGGAAGAGATATTACAGCTTATTCTGGATTCATATGATAAGGACACTGACTTAAAAAACTAATGTACCATATTAAATGATCCAAAGAATGATTCAATATAAGCATTTATTAAAACCCTTCCACCAAAGTACCAGAAGGCTTTGGAAAAAAGTAAATTTTCAATTGATGAAGGTTACCTCTATTATAGAAGAAAGTTGAGTAAGGTTATTGTTACACCTCCTTCTATGAAAGAGATGATCTTGAAAAATTTTCATGATGACATATTGGCTGTACATTTTAATCTTGAAAAAACAATGATCAGAATTAAAAACACTGCTTGGTGGGTTAATATATCTGAGGACACCAAACTATATTTTGAATCCTGTGATTCTTGTTTAAAATCAAAAAGATTGACTGGGAAAAAATCTGGATTAATGTAACGCATTTAATCTCCTGATGCACCATGGCAGATAATAAACATGGACTTTGTAACAGGACTACCCATTTCCTGGAAAGAAAGTTATAACTCTTGATTTTTATTGTGGATAGATTCACAAAATGTGTAAATTTATCCCCACCCACAAGGATTTTTCCACTAAAAAATTAGCCTTCATATGGTGGTCTCATATGGTTAATACTGCAGGTTTTCCTAAGGCCATAATCTCTGACAGGGACCCTAAATTTACTTCTGAATTTTGGATGTCTCTGATGGATGTTTGTGGTTGTGATCTGAACATTTCTACTACCCATCACCCCCAAACTGATGGATTAGCTGAAAGAATGACTCAGACTTTAAAGGAAATGATAAGAAGGTATTGTGCCTTTGGCCTTGAGTATAAAGTCAATGACAGATTTACTCATGATCGGGTTACTCTACTTCCTGGGTTGTAATTTGCTTATAATAGCACTTTTCATTCTTTCACTCAGAAAAAGCCTTTTGAGCTCTGGCTGGGATATGTTCCAAATACTCCTGCCCAAATTCTAAATAATAAAATACCTAAATTGGATTTAAATCCTGGTGTAAAATCTTTTCTTCAAATACAACAACTTTTCAGAGTTCATGCTCAAAAATGTATTGAAAAATCTTTTGAATATGATAAGAAGAGATGGGACAGATCTCATAAAGAATAAAATTTTAAAAAGGGTGATGAAGTACTGATTTCTACAGTCCACTTCAATTTACAAGGTAATAAAAAATTGAAAGACCCATTTGTAGGTCCATTTGTTGTCAGAATAATGGTTGGTGATAATGCAGTTAAAGTTATTTTGTATTCTCTATATAACAGAAAAAATTCTGTTATCCAATATCTCTTTTGAAGCCTTACACATCCAATAGTGATTTATTTCCCAAAAGGAGGAAAAGACAAAAAGAGACCCCTAATGAAATCACTGATACAGTAGAAATTGATAAGATTCTAAATGATAGGATAGTTACTTCTGAAAAATTTACTGAATAATTATTGAGATTCAAGAATAATCTTTGGAACATGATTCTTGGATACCTGGGAAAGAGATATCTAATCTTCCAACTCTGCTAAAGAAATATAAAAAGAAAAAATCATAGTATTTTTTTATTATCTTTTTAGAGTGAGGGAGTGTCAGCCTGGATGCTAGACTTACCCAGTAAAATAATTAATTATTTATTGGGATGAAGCCATGCCTTTTTTATTATTATTAATTTTATTTTACTTACTTTAAATATAAGTGTAATAAGTTAACTATTTACAAAAGAAGTAAATTTAGTTAAAATTTAAAATTAATATTAATTGTCCTATATATATTCTTTTTTATCATGTTCAAATGACAGTTGAAAGGAAATAAAAATTAAAATATTAAAATACAATATAAAAAAAAGAAAGGGTTTTAATATTTGAAATATAATTTAAAATAAAAATAAATAAGTTCAAAAATCAAATTACTTATTTAAAAAGAACAAGTACCGGATATTATAAATAAATAATTTTCTTTTGACATATAAAGTTGTTAGAATCTTCTAAAAACATTATTTATAGAAGAATATTATAATTTGAAATTTTCTTCTTCTGGGAAATTCTTCCCTTCTCCCACACACTTGTATTTACAATTTTTTACTCTGTCATTTATTTCTCCTTTGCCTATTTAAGGCCTCACTTTCTGGTTGTTTTTTAATTCATTCATTACTTACATATACTATCAAAACATTTATTACACTTAACTATTTATTACTATTTATTATTTTTTTAGTAATTAAAATCACGTAGCTCTAACTCATTAATTATAAAAATAATTAAAAAAATTTACCTCTTGAATTTGAGTAAAACAAATAAAAAGATAGATATAAGTACTGTAAACTTTGAAATTCCCAAAATTTCACTATTACTGCCGTTAGACCACCATTAAAAACCTTCTAGACCTAAAAGACCACCTGAAAAAAAGAGTAAAATGATTAATTAACACAATTATCAATTAAATATTAATATATATATTGATATATAATTATCATGACTAAGATTTAACTGAAAATTTAATTAAAAGGACTTAATGTCAACTGAAATAATTTTATAAAATTAATTTAATCAATTTATATATTTATTACTTTACTTTCAGGACAAATTTTCAACTGAATCAATAAAATTTTATTTAGATTATAAGGACAAAATTTTAACTGAAATAATTAAAAAAATAACATAAGTTATTAAAACAATTTTATAACCTCTAGGAGTAAGAATATTATTTCTCTATCTTGGTCAACTAGAAAATTTTTTTATTATTATTTACCAGGCACCTCCCCCCATAATTTGAACAATTTAATGCTACTACAAAGTGCTGAGTAAAAATATATACATGAAAGATGAAATAAGAAGAGTGAGACCTACAGATAGTAACCGATATAGTCATTACAAATATATAGGAAAAATACACCAATATAAACCTTAGATTTGGAGCGAGGTTTGATTCCCAGTTGCAGAAAAAATGGTAAGTCACGTTTCTGATGACATTTTTCATTTTCAGTTGTCCACCAAAGCTTATTGGTCCTCGTAGTTGAATATCCCTTGGTTTCCGGTGTTCAGATAACAGTGTGTCTACAAAAATTCAGAAAGGCTCCCAAATTTCATGGGGTTCTAATGGTCTAGAAGGTTTTACGTCAGTCCAAACAGCAGTGAAGGTGGATGTCAGCCAGGCTATTCCAGGAGCCCAGTAAATGATATGTTAACTTATAGGACCTGAAAGAGGGCGTATGAATTGGATTTAATGTATATAATATAATATTTTATTGCATAATAAAATTATATAAGTATCTTATTACATATAAGTGTTATATTAATTTTATTGTTTATATAAATTTTTTATACATTTAAATTAAACATAATATATATTATATTCTACAAATAATGGCGCATTTTTATGTATTTAATAATTATAAATTTATATTTAATTAATTAAAAACATATATTATAATTATAAGTGTAAAATTTACTTATAATATAATTAAATTAATTAATTATTTTTATATATTAAATATCATTTTTTATAGTATTAAACAATAAATAATGACGCTTCTTTTGACCCATAATTGTGTCAGGAAAAACTAATTAATACTAAATTGAAATTAATTACATATTTTGTTGCGTCAAAATATTTTTTGTTTCACTGAAAAATCCTTAAATCAGACTGTACCATGTGTTTTGAATTATTTTTCTCATAGTTCCTATGTTCCAGGCTTGTTTAGTTATTCACTATTTTTACTTACTGATTTGGGAAAAATTGTGGGAAAATTGGATTCTTAATTGGGGTTTTTAATTATTTGTTTCATATTTTTCTCTACATTGTTATGTTTCACTTATTCTTTTAGATTCTTGTTTCATTCTATTATATTTCTTGTATTTAAAAATATAGTAGCGCTTCAGAGGGCCCATTGCCTATAAAAAGGCCTTGGTTAATCCCCTGTAGCCCCATCACTTACTATACACTCAACAAATTTAATATACTTTGATATCACATTTATATTCTTTTTATTAGTAATAAGATTCTAATTAAAATTCTATATAACAATTTAAAGGTTTCTTTAAGTCTGATAGTAATCACAGTGTCTGCCGCGCATAGCCCTTACTTGAAATAATATTATTATTAATAAAAACCAATTTTTTGTCACCTCTCAAATTACTCGTCGTTGCTTTCTCTTCAATAAATTGAATAATTTTATTAGACTTTATTTCTTTTATTTCTCAAATCACCATTACTTCCTTGTCCTCCTCTCCTTCTTCCCCTTCTTCTTCCCTCTTCTAGACAACTGACTGACAACTGGGGACCTTTTCTAAACAACGGCAACGATTGAGCCTGGCGACAAACGACAAACGCACGGACCACCTAGCAAAAAAGAAACTTTTGCCGCCACCGTGTTTTGAACTTGGGTTTGATATATTAGGTTTATATTAAATTAATTCATATATTATTTTGAAATGATTTTTTGATCACTATAGTAAGTTCACCTTTGCACCTCTCACTCATATTACTATATTTTTACTGGAATAACAGTGATTGTGGCTTAATTGCTGATTCACTGAGTGTAAGTGTTAAATTATTAATTTTTTTTTCCTAGTTGACCATTATAGGGTGTTAAATCCTCTAAGTCCTAGAAGAATTAACATTACTATTAATACAAATTGAATTATTAAATTAATTTTTTTTTATTATTAATTATTGTTAATTTTGGTTGACTTAAAAGTACTTTGTGCTTAGTCCCATATATATTGCCGTATTTAATATTGGTAATTTAATTAATTGGTTGAATTAACTTGATTGTTTATTCCCAATTTAACTTTGCAATCCATCTTATTAATTACTTTTTTATAAATATTACTTTATATTAAAAAAATTTTTTATATATAATTTAATTAATTAAAAAATTTATTTTTCTTTGGAGCAATTATTAACTGACTTTTATTAATTTTTTTACAAGTTAATTAATCTTCCCACTATTATGTCCAAAAATTTGGCTGAAAAAATGGATAACATGCAAGTGGATGAAATTGAAATTGATTATGATGCTGATACAGTGAGTTCTTCTAAAGTTGAACATAACAAATCTTATGCTAACAAGAAAAATTCACATAATTCAGGATGTGAAAATGACAGCAGAGGTAAACAAATCAAACCCCCTTCCCCCAGCACAACAGAAGGAAGTAAAGCCTCTAGTACCTCAAGAAGGTCTTCCAAAAGGAATCAAAATAAAAAAGCTTCCTCTACCACAACAAATCAGCAACCTGTCCAGTCATATAAAAGAGCTGAAGACAGAAAACATGAGGTACAAAGAAAAAGTAGACACCTTGTGGGATCAGGTTCAAGAACTCTGGAATCAAAATCAGGCCCAGGCCCCTCCTCAGTTGCCTCCCAATCAGCCTCAGTTTCAGGCTCAACCTTCACAGCCACCCAGCTCAACCATCCAAAATACAAATACTATGGAAGTAGGGCAATGGAAATGGGATTATCTAATGAGTCAATACCAACAGAATTTGCAACACCCTCCTCATCATCAGCCTGGCCCATCCAGAACACCCAATTTCATCCACCTCCTCATCCCTACCAACAAAGCAGGAGAAAGAAGGCCCAAGCACAATCCCAAACTCAGTCTCAGGGGAAGTTTCCTCCTCTGCCATGGTTATTAATTTGGTTGATAGTAACTTGGGTATGTTTTCTAATAAAACTTCTTCTTCAGGTAATGATATTGAAGATGGTGAAATAACAGTTAAACCTGTTAAAAGACAGCTTCCTGTAACTAGTAGCCTTATTGATGTAATTAGCAAATTGTCATTTGATGAACCTTTACATTTAACTTCTACATCTTTAATTAATCCTTCTCTTGCAATTAAAAATGATTCTGTTCCCCCTGAAATATATACCTTAATTGAAAAAACTTCTGAGGAAATATTGAAAGATACCCTTGATTTTAATGTTGCGAAAGACAAACATTTGAGAGATGTGTTAATCCATGAAAATGATAGATTAAATAATTTACACTTGCAATGTAAAGTGAGTTCTTCTGTACAAGATACAGCTTATTTAAAAATCAAAGAAACCTTGAATATTGTTCTTAGTCAACAAAAACAAATAAGGAGTGACCATAGAGCTATCTCAGATAGAAATATCAATCTACATAAGACCTTGAGTGAATTGAAACCCCTTATTGAAGAAAATTATTCATTAAAAAATGAAATAAAATCTCTACAAAATGAGTTTAAAAAGCTAAAAAATGATTTCCATGCACTAAGTGCCAAACACACAGTTTCTGAGGACAGAAATGTTCTATCTCTTGCAAAAGTAAATGACCAGATGTCTGAAATTCCAAGAATAAGAAACTATGTGTCTGACCTGCAGGAAAAATTCTCAACCTTAACCATCAAAAATGAATTGAATTAGAATTCTGTCAATAAGCTGCATAAAAATAAAGGAAAAAAACCCGAGCAAAGTTCATCCTTTCTTCCTCATATTTCAACCATTAAACAAACTGACAATGAGTCTGTAAAATCTTTTGCTACTAGCAAAAAATCTTGTGATGGTCATTCACCAGCTGTTTCTGTAAATAATGAAATTTCTGAACACCTGGCTAAACTTCAGGAATTATTAATAATGAATAATTCAAACCAAAAAGTGGACCATCCCAGTAGTCAGAAAAATTGGGCTAAGTTAGAGCACTATCCTACCTTTGATGGTGATTCTTCCTCTTATTGGCAAAACTTTATCCAAAGAATTGATAATTTAAAGAGATCTTATAAACTACCTGATGAGGAAATTGTTTCTAAGCTAATTTCTTTATTTTCCAATGTAGCCTTGATGTGGTATGAATCTGTTCTTCTAGATAACAATCATTATACATGGAATGATTGGAAATCCTTGATTGAGAATCAGTTTGGTGGTTCAAAATTCAGGTTAGCTCAGTAAAGACTGTATGAGAATACTAGATATGTATCCTCCTCTGTTGAAAAGCCCATTGTTTTTCTTATGAAAGTGACAAAAATCCTAAGAGCAATTGATCCAAAGATGGATTATGATATTTGGAGAGATAAAATCTTGTATAAATTACCAAGTTCTCTTAGAGATTTGATTATGGTTAGAACTGAGCATTTAAGGGAAAATTCTTCTTTCATAAATATCTGTAATGAGGTACTACTCAACCATAGATATGAACCAAAGAATTACCTTGGTAAATCTTATAATGATCAGAATAAACCTTCTACAAAGCTCCCAGAAAAACCTGGTAAACCCTCTGCCCCAGTTGCACCTAAATAATATGCAACAAATACTTGTTATAAATCTAACAAACTGTGGGAGAAGGGTCATGTTTGTGACAAGAAAATTCATCTTGTTGAACAAAATGAAGACACTGATGAAGTTGAGCTTGATGTCAATAATTCTTCTAGTGACTGTGAAAGTAATATATCCTATCACAATGAATCTGTTAAAGATGTTTTAATGTTGGAAAAGGATGTCCATTATTTAAATAATATATCTGAAGAATGTGTATTGGATTTATATTCAGTAGAAAATGCTGAGATAATTAAAGATATTACTAACAATTCTATTCCTATATCCCCTTTGAAGGCACCTGTTATCATTAATGGTAAAAATGTTGATGTAGCTCTTGATTCTGGTGCTGGAGGAAGTGTAGTGTCTGAAAAAGCTTTAGCCTCAGTGGATAAGTAATATTTGAGTAAATTATTACCTATAACTTCTGAAAAATGGAGAGGGTATGGTTCTACCTTAATTCCTATTGGCAAATACAAAACCTCTGTATTCTTAAAATATAATGGTGGTTTTGTCAGAGCTATTTGTGAATTTGTTTTCATGAAAAATGATAATTTAAGAAATTGGGTTTTTATGGGAAATGATATTTTAACCATTTTTGGTGTGAAACTGGACCCAGCAAATAATTGCTTTACCTTAGGAATGAATGGCGAAAGGAAATTCAAAATTTCCACTTCTAGAAAACTTTCTGGGCATCTTTTGAAGTCTTGTAATTCACTAATCCAGTGTAAAGGCAGAACAACAACTGAAATGGATGATTTATTATATGAAATAAATACTGCTTCTTTTGGTGATCAGTTAACTAGTGAACAAAAGGACTCTATTATTGCCTCTATTACCTCTTTCCCTATGGCTTTTGCTCATGGTTCTCATGTCTTGGGAATTGTTCAAGAAGAAATGAAAATTACCTTATCCTGTAATTTGAGTGATATTCCTCCTACTCTTAAGGAAAAACCATATCCAGCTTCTCCATCAAAAAGAAAAGATATTGATGATAATATTGCAACATTATTAAAAATGAATATCATTGAGAAAGTAGATGTCACCCCCAAATATTGTGTCATCTCCCCAGTCTTGATTTCTTATGAAAAAGATAAGGCTAGATTATGTGGAGATTACAGAGATTTGAACTCTTATAATGTTGATGATATATATCCTTTACCCAGAATTAATTCAATACATGCTACCTTGCAAGGTGCAAAATTTATTAGTTGTCTGGATGGTAATAAAGGTTATCATCAAGTTTCAGTTGAGAAAAATTCTCAAAATTTTTTGCTTATTGCTACTCATATGGGAATATATAAGTATTTTAGGATGCCATTTGGCCCTAAAAGTGCTCCTTCAGTTTTCCAGAAAGTCATGGATAACACTTTCCATCAAGAAATTATTGAAGGATGGTTAATGGTGTCAGGATAAGGTCAACTACAAGGACGTGAACTTGCTTGAATGATCAGTTGTCTAGAGGATTTTAATGGTCCTATATGAATACTGTAGTACTAATCCATTAAGTTGTAAAATTTAATCAAAATTTAAGGTCTCAGTAATATAATTCTCACTAATTTTATATATGGCTTACAATCTTTGTAGTTGGTAGAAAAATAGATTTTATAATTCAGATACTATTCAAGAGTCTTATAAAAGTACTAATTGATATGTATTGTAATTGATTTGGTTATGTTGTGTAAATTGTAAATGATAAAGAATGCAGAAAACAAGACCAAAAACCCCCTCCTTTTATACACACTAAGTTTCCCCAATAACCACCTTGATGTACCATCCAATACAATGTTAATGACGCCTTCAAACAAGTAATAGACCTCTCCATCAACGCCCCTAGTGACAAATAACATAATTAAACAAACAACAACCACTAAAATCCTATTAATAATAAGGGAGATCCATCAAAATTAAAGAAAAGACAAAAAGAGAGTATATGTGTGGAAAAAAATATTATAAAAAAGGTTAAAGGAGACTTTTTAAGGTTAATTATAGCTTAATAATAAGGGGAATCTACAGTAGAAATGGAGGGGCTAATCCTGACATTATACTACGTGAAATTCCCATTCAAAAATAACCAAAATTGACTGAGAAACCACCCAAAAACTTAAAAAAGAGCGTGAGATGTGGGGTAACTACATGCAGTCCTTGGCAGGCGCTTGCACGGGTAAATCCTTGACTAAAATTAGGCGAATTTAAGCGTGGTGATGAAATGAAGTGCCAAGAGTGAGGTTATTAATGAAATTAGTGCATATAAACAAGGTCAATGCATTATTAATTAAGCTAGGACACTAAATAAGCACCTGTCGCCTATTTTAGTGTGTTTCCCCACAGTGGGCGTATAATGTGGGGTAATTATAGTGTGAAAAAGCTAACTTTGCTAAAAATGAAGCTATTCACACGGGAAAAAAGCAGGCAGTATGTAGCCAGTACACAGAAGCCATTTCTGGCATAAAAACACCAAATTTGAAAAGTGTTATTTTTATGCATTGAAATAGCCAAATCAATAGTTCTAAATGTGCTCAATTGATCTGTCAAAGCGCAATTTTGATATTCTCAATTTTATAGCGCATATAGTCAACTTTTAAGTGAAATAAAGCGCATTTCTTGTTTTTTGTGTAAAACAATGAATAAAACAGCTTTAAGTGTACTTAAAAATTATGTAGCTTTATACTTAAGGTTCTTAAGATTACCCTAACATATTCCAACTTAATATTAAGAACATAAGACTTATAAAAGGTGGATATATGCGTGTATATAAGGTGTTATAATGGCATTTTATGTGTATTATCCTAATTTTACTTATGTATACTGTTTGTGTACTCTCATTTCTTGTTCCCATGTATAGCTCATGTGTTTAACATAAATTATAAGCACCTTTTACTCAGTCCTGGGGATATAAAGGCTGACACTTGCCCACCCAAAAAAAACAATAAAAAAAATGATAAGTTATACATTTTATTTATTTCTTTGTAATTTTCGGGTATTCAGATTAATTCTGTAGCATTAAAGATTAAACTTTAAAGAAATAAAACATAATAAAATATTATGAGTACTGGTTTTTAACCCCTCAGCTGGTTGAACAGAAATTTATTTCTGTTTAAATTTTTTAAGAAGGGTGGATAAATTAGAAATTTCTTTTTCAGGTATCCATTTATCAAATTCATTTGATTTCCCTTTAAATCTTAGCAAATACTCAGTTCCTTTTTCTTTAGTAAGGATTCTTTTCTTGAGTATTTTTTCAATCTCTGCTTTTTCCACAATTTCTTCAGGTTGCTTTTTAGGCCTTCCCCTTCTTTTTGGAAATAAGTCAGGATCATTTGCATGGTAAGGTTTTAATAATGAGATAGGGAAAACTGGATGTTTCCTATCATATGGAGCATATAATATGACTTCCACTGCATTATTACCAACCATTTTGTTTACTAAGAAAGGTCCTGCAAAGGGATCCTTTAATTTAACATTACCTTGTAAGTTAAAATGTAGTGTTGATATGAGGACTTCATCTCCCTTTTTAAATTCAAATTCTTTATGAGATTTGTCCCACCTTTTCTTTTCATATTCAAATGCTTTTTGTATGTATTCTTCAGCATGATTTCTACACATTTCTTACATATGAATAAAGGATTTAGTACCAGGGTGTATATCTAACCTTGGTAATTTTTTTAAATGATTTACTGGGGTATTTGGTACGTATCCCAGCCAGAGTTCAAATGGTTTCTTCTCTGTTACAGAATGAGTTGTGCTATTATAAGCAAATTCAAGGCCAGGAATTAATGGTACCCAGTCATGTGTGAATTTCTCATTGTCTTTGTATTCTAATCCAAAGGCACAATATCTTCTGATCATGTCTTCTAGAGTTTGTATCATTCTCTCAGCCAGCCCATCAGTTTGTGGATGGTGTGCTGTAGACAATTTTAATTGACAACCTGATACTTCCATCAAGGATGTCCAGAACTCTGAAGTAAATTTAGGATCTCTGTCAGAGATTATGGCTTTGGGGAAAACCTAGCAGTATTCATCATCTGAGTCCACCATAATAATTCCAAGTCTTTTGCAGATACCTCTTTATGGTTAGGGATAAATTTACACATTTTTGTTAATCTATCCACAATTACCCAGCAAGAATTGAAACTTTCTTTTCCTGCTAATGGAAAGCCAGTTACAAAATCCATGTTTATAATTTCCATGGAGCTTTTGGCTGCTCTATTTGTTGTAACAACCCAGCTCTCTTACCAGTTAATCTTTTAGATTTCTGACAAGAGTCACATGTTTCAATGTATTTTTGTACATCTTCTTTCATGTTTATCCACCAGGCTCTATTTTTAGCTCTGGTTAATGTTTTGTTAAAGTCAAAATGACCAGCTAAGATGTCATCATGGCAAGTACTCAACATTAACTCTTTCATAGAAGGTGGTATTACTATAACATTACTTAACTTTTTTCTGTAATATATATATCGATCTTCAATTGATAATTTACCTTTTTCCAATGCATTTTTATACTTTGGAGGCAAGGTTTTAATTAATGCACTCATGGAGGCATTTGTTGTATCATTAAGAATGGTAGATAGTTTAGACAAATCTTTATCAGATGAATAATTTTCTAATATAGTTTGCATAAATTCTTCTTCTAAATCCACTATATAAATCCCAAATATATGTATAACCTCATTTTCAGGTAAATAAGCTGGGTTTTCAGCATCATTTGGCAAAGGACTTCTAGATAATAAATCCACATTAGAATGCAATGTTCCTGCTCTGTGAGTGATTGTCATTCTTTCTCTGTACTCTTGTACAGCTAGTTGCCATCTAAACATGTGCCTATTAGGTGTTTTCATGTTTAGCAATGATTTTACTGCACTGCAATCTGTTATAAGTTCAAACTTCTGGTCTTCCAGATAGTAATGAAGCTTCTCCAAAGCCCACACCACGGCTAAACATTCTAACTGTGTGGCACCATACCTTAATTCAGTTTTTCTTAAGATTCTGGATATATAACAGATAACTACTTCAGATAATTTTCCATTTATTATCTGTTTTTGCTGCAAGGCAGCACCTAAACCTATGAGGCTTGCATCAGTGTACAAGATAAAAGGTAAGGTGAAATCAGGCAGTCCCAAAATTGGAGCTGTCATTAAACATTCCTTTAATTTATTAAAGGCGTGTTGTCTTTCATTATTCCAAATGAAAGCTTCATTTTTCCTGATTAATGTTGTCAAAGGGGCTGCAATAGATTGTTAATTTTATATATATTGTCTATAATATCCACACATACCTAAAAAACTTTGAATTTCTTTTACATTCTTAGGTATACCAATGTTTTTTATTTCTGCCACCTTATTCTGGTCAACACAAATTTGTAATCCAGATACAACATGTCCAAGTAGTTTCAAAGATTGGAATCCAAATTTACATTTCTTTAATGCAATTGTCATATTAATTTCATCCATTCTTTGAAAGACTCTTTTCAGGTGACTTAAATGTTCATCATATGTTTTTGAAAACACTATGATGTCATCAATATAGACCAATAGCCATCCTTCAACCATTTCCTGATGAAAAACACTATCCATCAATTTTTGGAAGACTGAAGGCGCATTCTTTGGGCCAAATGGCATTCTCACATACTTATATATACCCATATGTGTGGTTATTAATAAGTAATTTTGAGAAATTCTTTCCACAGGAATCTGGTGGTAACCTTTGTTTCCATCCAGACAGGAAATATATTTTTCTCCTTGTAAAGTAGCATGGATAGAAGCTATCCTTGGTAGAGGGTAAATATCATCTACTGTGTATGTATTCAGAGCTCTATAATCACCGCATAATCTTGCCTTATCTTTTTCATAAGAGATCAATACTGGTGAAATGACGCAATACTTAGGTGTTGTGTCCACCTTTTCAACAATACCCATTTCCAACAACATTTTTATATTGTCTTCAATATCTTTCCTTTTTGCAGGAGATGCTGGGTAAGGTTTCTTTTTTAGGCTGCCAGGAATATTATCCAAATCACAGCTTAGAGAGATTTTCATCTCATGGTCTTTGAACAATCCTAATTCATTTGAACCATGAGCAAATGCCATAGGATATGATTTAATCAATCTCAAAATATTTTCTTCTTCAATTTTTGAGAGTTGAGGACTGAAAGAGGCCTTTTGGATTTCATTTTCCAATTCACCCACTTCATTGGTCGTTCTTCCACCTTGTAGTTGTTCTTCTCTAGGCTTCCACCTTGTAGTTGTTCTTCTCTAGGAGAAATGGCATACACTGAATTTTCAGAACATATCTTGAATTTTCTCTTACCATTCACTCCTATGGTGAAACAACTGTTTGCAGGATCTAGTTTAATTCCAAATTTTGTCAATTAATCATTTCCAATAATAAACCAATCACTACAGTTATTATTATCCATTACTACAAATTCACAAACTGCTCTTACATATCCATTATTATATTTAAAGAATACAGCAGTTTTGTACTTGCCAATTGGATTTAATATTGAACCAAAACCCCTCCAGTTCTTTGTCTGAACAGGTTCTAGTTTTTCCTTATACTTACTGTCAAGTTTCATTAATGTATTAATAGAAACTACACTACCTGCAGCCCCATTGTCAAGAATGGCATTCATTTCTTTTCCACATATAATAACAGGTGCTCTGATAGGTGTTATTTTGTAAGTATCATGAGATACATCTTTAATTATTTCAGCTTCTTCAATGGAATTTAAAGATGTATCTTTATGAGGTATAGCATCATTCAGGAACATTATGTCCTGTTCGAATACAAATATCTCATTCTCATCATCACTGTAAGATATTTTACTTTTACAATCCTCACTGGATTCCATATTTTCATCTTCATGATTACTTGGTTCAGAATTCTGGGAGGTTTCAATAACATTTATTCTTTTCTTACATGTGTGACCTTTAACCCAAGGTTCATTTCATTTATAAAAAGTGTTATTCTCTTGTCTTTTAGGGACAAGGGGAGCTGAAGGTTTTTTCTTCTCCACTGGTAATTTACTTGTAGTGGGTTTTACCACGTCAACACTTTGCCTGTAATTAATATACTTGGTTTCATATTTGTGGTTTAATAATATTTAATTACATATATTAATGAACCCAGAGGTATCTCTGATGGTTTCAGTTCTAGCTACAATAATGTCTCTAACTGATATAGGTAACTTGTATATTATCTTTTCTTTCCACTCTTCATAATCCATTTTTGGATCCATGGCTTTCATGATTTTTATTAAATTCATTAAAAATACCATAGGTTTATCTCCAGCATTTGGATTATATCTGGCCTTTTCATACAATCTCTGTTGAGTGATTCTAAATTTTGGGCCACCAAATTGCCTTTCAATTAGTGCCTTCCATTCATTCCAGGAGTAATTAATTCCCTCACTCAATACAGATTCAAACCATAATAAGGCCACATCTGTAAATAAAGATATTAACTTTGAATTAATTTCTTCATCAGGTAATTTGTATGAAAATTTTAAGTTATCAATTCTTTGTATGAATTGTTGCCAATCATATTTTGAATCTCCGTCAAAAGATGGGTACTGATTTAACTTAGGCCAGTTCTTTTGGCTAGTTTTTGCTTCCCTAACCTGAGGAATATTGAGTAATTCACTTACTTTAGAAAGATGATCATGTATTTCATCTTTTACTGATTTATTATTCTCAGAGCCCATGATACTATGTTCATGTTCCATCATTGGTGTTTCATTTGCATGTTTCATGAAAACAGGCATTCTTGTTACATAAGAAGTGTTATCTTTTATTCTTTCAGTATTTTTCAACATGTTTGCTACTTCTATTTCCACTCTTTGTAACCTATCCTGTATTACTGGTACATGAGTTAGGGTGTCATTTACATTTGAAAAAGATAATTTAACATGTCCCTCAATGGTAGACATAATATTCTGAGAGTGTTCTAATTTATTTTCTAAATCTCTAATCTCAGATTTTAAACCTTTATTCTCATTGACTAATTCATTATTTGAATTTTCAATAATTTTTAATCTATTGGCCGTTGCACTCAATGATTGTGTTAGCTGTAATAATACCTTTTCTGTATTATTGTTTGACTCTTTTGAGAACTTTTCCAATTTTTCAATTCTCAATAATAATTTACTTATTATCTTTGATTCCATTGGATTTTCTTTTAAAAAATATTCTATTTTTTCTGTGTCCAACTCAGAAGTCTCATCATTTGATTCCATTTTAATATTAATAGCATTATCCTGGTGATCAATAAAACTATCTACATTGTCTTTGTGCAAAGACAAGTTTAACATATTTTTTTCAAATGAATAATCCTTTAAATCATTATCAATTATATCCAATATTTCCTTATCAATATCATTACCTATAAGTAATTCATTGTTAGGTTGATGTAATTGTTCATAAGAAGTTGGATGACTCACCAAGGTCTCACTCCATTTCCCCTGCCTCTCTTTGGCTTTCCCCTGTAAGGGTGACTGCTGGATCCTTGTTGAGGAGGATTGTTGTAATTTTGGGCGTACCAATCCCATTTCCATTTGCTTACTGTAATTTTTTGGTCCTCCTCTTGGGCTGGAGGTGTTGCTATGGAATTGCTGGATGCCTTTGTTGGTGGTTGAGTCTTTATGTCCACTAGAGCTTGGTTGACTTCTATGAAACCTTGAGCTGCTCTCTTTTCCAGATTGTTGATCTGGTCCACTATGTTGTTGACTCTTATTGTCAAGGTGTTCATTAGGGTGGATAGGGAGTGAACTTGTTCTTGTAAAGTATTTTTTGACTTCTTTATTGAAACCTTCTTTAGAAGCTTTTCCCTTTCCTCCAGAGACATTTGTGGAGTCTTGTTGATTATGGGAGAGTCCTGGCCCTCCATTTGAATTTCCTGTAACAGGTCTTTCAGCTCTAGGTCTTAAGTTATAATGTTTTGCCTTATTACTTACAATGTCATTGTTGTCACACATTTTCACGTGGAATTTAAAGAATTTGAGAATTTAGATATAAAAACTTCAAAAAAAGAGTTTTATCAGTATTTATCAATACCACTGAAGACAATTTTATTGCTTACTTATTGGTATGAAGTGAATCTTTAAGTGCCAAAAGTCAAATATGCTTTTTATGTCACCACACAATATGGGGGGCGGACTTGCTAGCAAGTCCGCAACCTTGGACCCAAACTCACCATAGATTGAACACACATTGAGCTATTGATAAAGGAACCATTCAATCAGGGATGAACACCACTCAGCAGAACAGTTTTAGGTGGGTGTTCAAGTAGAGTTCAGTATGGGTTCAGTATGAGTTCAGTCTGAGTTCCATCTGAGTTCCATCTGAGTTCAGGTTGAGGACTTGCTAGCAAGTCCACCCCCTATATTGCGTAGTGTGTGGTCACTTAATTTAACTGGTCTACAATATGTAGCCGTTATGGTAAGGTAAACTCTTACAGTCGCCTTGCTGTAAGCAGAATCCGGAGGAGATATATGGATTTAGCTGAAAACCCCGTCCTTCCAATAAAAATAACAAAGTAGGTGTTCTAAATCACTAAGCTAACCAATCTACTTAGATCTGATTGATAAAATAATGAAACTCTAAAATAATTAACGCTTATTGAGATTTAAAGAAAGTGGCTGTTGATAAAGAAATACTGATAACAACAATTAAGGTGTACCAGTGAAAGATCTGAAAAGATTGACTTTTATGTTTTTATAATATTTTAAATTTATATGAGACAGCAATAATCAAGTCCCAGCGATGAAGACCTTTCTAAAGATACCCTGTATGAAGTGTTATTTAAATTGTTGAATAGTATTTCTAAAATGTTAAATATAAAAAATATAAAGTTATAAGGGTATTACAAATTTATTTAATTTGATGAGTAATAAAAAATGAGACTGTGGTGGTTAAAGATTAAGCTGTATGATGTGATCCCCCCCTCTCAATTTCGAGTTTGAGAGTCGCTTAAGTATTCCTAGTCATGTGCCTAAGTTTTCCCCTTCCAGAGCTCTTCCAGAGTCAATCCGGAGTCCGTACGGAGTCCGTACGGAGTCGAAACGGAGTCCGTCCGGACTTCCGGACTCAATTTAGAACCTTAAAACCATAATAAAAAATCTAGAAAAATTACACATAATAGAGCTACTTCCCCTTTACATACCAAACTAATTTTCGTAGTCTGCGCAGCTCTAATTACCCCGTGAAAATTCATCAAAGTTTAGTAATTTTTGAAAACGTAAATATTTCTATAAAACTTTAAAATTCATTTAAAAGTATAAAAAAAAATAGTAAAAATTCTGGGAAAATTTCCCAAGGTTCTTGAGTAACTCGACTTGATACTTATAAATTTTCAGACCGTAAAAATAAGTTTTCTCCGTAAAATAAATTGTTTTCGTGTAGGCATTCGCTCGTGACCAATTTCTTCATATTTAAAACTCAAATAATTAAATAAAACCCTTTTTAATAAAAAAAAAAATAATAACGCCAATCTTGCACGCCGTAATAACTCCATTTACATATTTAGGTGCCATACTAAACTTTAGGCTACCACATCCTCCCTCCAATCGAGAATGTCCCCATTCTTAAAACTTTGCATAAGTGGTTGAACACAATATTCACCTTTAACCTTCAACCACCATCTTCTTTAATCAACTATAAAATTCATCTTCATCAATATGTCTTCCAAAGAACTTGTCGCTCCATGTGAACTCTGCGCTCGATACCAGGTACCTTGTTTAATGTCCAACCCTAATCTTCCTGGCAGAACAGCTTGCGACTTATGCCGTGTGAAAAAAGTCAAATGCAACCGGCCAATAGTTCCTTCTAAAACAAATGTATATTTAGGACCAGCAGCTCTCCCTGATCCCTCAACTTCTAAAAAGCGATCCAAAATTCCTGTCTTCTTAAAACGAATAAGATCAAAAACAGCTTCAAAAGTTCAATCTTCATCAACGGATCCCGGCCTAATTTTGCCTTCACAAGATCCTAATCCTATAACGCCAGTACCCCCAACTAACTTTGCTGAGACTATGTTTCCTGGCTCTAAATGTAAGACCCTATTTATCTTACTAAAAAAAACTTTTAATCAAAAATTGACTAAACCTATGACTTAATAACATATTTAAACTTCTAGCTGTCGAAATAACCAACACTGATGATGTTGGTAGAGTGAAGACGGACTATATCAATCATTACCCAAATTTTCATGGCTATCTTTTTCTTGACTTTACTAATGAGTTGAAACGAAAAATGCTGGCCTATTTTCAAGAAACTCCAGCTAATAACCATGAAGACCTCATGAAAAGAAGAATTTTAATGCAAAGCTTTGATAATGATGTTGAACAATTTCAAAGAAATTATCTTTTCTAACAGTATAACTTGATAAAATTTTGTTTTTGCTTGGTCTTCTTAAACTTTCAACATAAATGATGTTTTCTTTCTTCTCTGGCTTGATATAACATAAAATAAAATAATATAAATCTTGTGATGATTCAACTACTGAGAGCAAGGTTTGAATCCCTTCAGACTCCCATATACCAGTCTTCCTTCTTGTCACAGCATTGAGAGAGTGGATCTTCCTATGAGCCGAATACTCCTGATTCCAACCTCATAGGGCCCCCCACTGAGCCGAATTCTATGATTCCAATCTTGCCATAAGGTCCTCCAAGCTTCACACCAAAAAAAAAAAAAAAAAAAAAATGGCCTAACTATGAGGCACTAAAAAAAATCATTCCCTAAAATCCAACTACCATCCTAACTTCTGATTCCTTCATCACAATTTTCAAACTTTGCTATACAGCAAACCCATAAAATACTTTTGCCAGGCTTCCAATAATAATTTTAACTTTAGACCATGTTAAAGCGCCACACATTTCACCTAATTAACCATTATGCTTTCCTTAGCATCATCACCACCTAAAATTTTAACCTCCTAAAGCTATCAGCACCCAATTCCAGAAATAATTGAATAACTAGTTTAGAGTCTTAGTGGACAGTGATAAATTAAAAGATTGAGTTGAGTTATCCAAACAAGATTGACATTCCAGTTTAAAGTCTTGGTAGACCAAACATATAATCGATTGCCAGTTTATGGTCTTGGTGGACCAAAGATCGTTTAGGTGCATAAATAACTTGATAAATTCCTAAGTAAGGCCTAGGCTTGACCAAAGATTGAATAAATTTGATAATCCAGTTTAATGTCATAGTGGACCAAACATTTGATCGACAAGTAATCCAGTATAAGGCCATAGTGGTCCAACGAATGTTGAATTATCCTGCAGATATTAATTTTCCAGTTTAAAGTCATAGTGGACTAAACAATGAATGAACTACCAGTTTAAAGTCATGGTGGACCAAACATTTAATCAATAAGAAATCCAGTTTAAGGTCATGGTGGACCCAACAGCTTGATAACAGTCCAGTTTAAGGTCTTGGTGGACCTAACATTTGATAACTCTCCAGTTTAAGGTCTTGGTGGACCTAAAAAATCCAATAAAAAATTTTAACGATAGTCTTGAAAATTAGCCAGTTTAAAGTCTTGGAGGACTAACAGCTCCAAAATTTGTATAAAACCTTAAAGAAAGTCTTGAACACTAGCCAGTTTAAAGTCTTGGAGGACTAACAGATGTCGTGAAGTAAAATCCCATAGGTATTGAGTTCCCCTAGACCCTGTTTTCTGTCTAAACTATATGAATAAACTAAAAAGAATGATAACTGAAAAATAAAACTAAGAAATATAATAATAATTTTGATTTAATTAATTAATTTTTTTTAATTTTTTTTTATTTTATTATTTTATTTTATTTTATTTTATTTTTATTTTATTTTTTTATTTTTATTTTATTTTTTTTTTTTAATTTTAATTTTTTAATTTTTTATTTTTTTTTTTTTTTTATTTTTTTTATTTTTTTTTATTTTTTTATTTTTTAAATTTATAATAAAAGATTTTAGAAAAGATAGTTTTGAAATAAAAGTTAAAATTTAATTTTTAAAGAAAGATAAATGAGTGTGAAAAGAAAGATAAAAAAAAGTAATAAAAAAAAATTTTAAAATAAAATTTTAAAAGATGCCCCCCGGCCATTTGATGAGCCGTACCCTCGACATCATACCCACATCCAAGTGCAACTTGATGTGGTTACACAATTTTGAAAAATTAAAAAGAAAAGAAAATAAATGAAAGTTTTTAGAAGATAATTTTTTTAATGATGATCACTGGGTGGGCTCCCTCCAATTTATAAAAATGATTAGAGACCACCAGTGAGCATCACCTTTACATTAATTCATAATATATATTAAAGAAAAGAAATCACAATCTAACATAAAAAATCAAAAACAAAATAAAAAAAATCTTGAATCCGGCGTTGAGAGCGGTGTCTCTTGATTCGTTCCAGTTTATAGTCTTAGTGGACTTCCTAAAATTAAAAGACAAAGCCAGAATTCAACTAGAAACAGGGAAAATTTTGGAAACGAACATTATGGGGTAATTGTGTATAGAGCAGCCAGCCCATCAATTACCCCCACACTTGCCAATATTAAATTAAGAAGGTTCCCCTGTGAACACTTCTTCCAATAAATTTTAAAAATTTTCCAACACTATCTTCACCCATATTTTAAGAATTTTTAATTTTGAAAATTTTCAATGAAGGTTTTCTTGCATTTTGTTATGTTTCATCACAGTTTCGTCGCCCATATGCAGTGTAATGATAGTAAAGTATTTTTGATAAAAATAAGAAGATAGTTTATACTCGTTGCGGAGGAATCCATAAAATTTCGTAGATATCATAGTTTATCCTCATTTCGGAGGTATAAATTTAATAAAAGTCATTAAAATTGTAGTTTATCCTCATTTCGGAGTTGATAAAATTTAAGAAATTTCATAGTTTATCCTCATTGCGGAGGAATCCATAAAGTTTCATTGATATCATAGTTTATCCTCATTGCGGAGGAATACGTAAAATTTCTTTGATATCATAGTTTATCCTCATTGCGGAGGAAGACTTCGGCACTCCTGGTGCCTCTAGGATAGAACCGTTTCACTTGATCGGCTGCTACCCTCTTCTTTAATACTACTCCATCCAACTCTTCTAGCACATATGAACCGCCGGAAACTTGCTCCTTGATTTTATACGGTCCATTCCACCTATCTGCAAACATCTTTCCCCATTGACTTTCCAAACTCCTATTATACACCAGGACCATATCTCCTGGGTTCAAAGGTTTCCTTAATCGATGTGCCAACCGCTCATCCCAATATTTGACTGATTGATTTCGGATCTTCATCATCCGCGAATATGCCTTTTCTAAATATTCTTCTTTCTTTTCTAGCTGCATCATTCTTGCACACAATAATTCTTCAGTAGTTTTGACCGTGTCCCAGTCAACTCCAAGATATGATTCAGCTTCTAAATCAACCGGTAAAACTGCTTTCTGTCCAAAAACAAGTTCATAAGGTGAAAATCCGGTCGTCCTTTTGGCAGTGATTCGATCAGCAAATAAAACTAAAGGTAAATAGTGCCTCCACTTTTCGGCACTTGTCCCACACATTTTAACTAAAGCATCCTTAATAACTTGATGCCCTCTTTCAACCATGCCTTCAGCTTCGGGATAATATGGGGTTGCTACCCTAACCTTTGATCCAACTTTCAATACGGCCTCTTTAAACTCTGTCCCAAATTCAGGACCTCCATCTACCGTTACCAACTTCATCACCCCATACCTATATACCCAATTATTCAAAAAGAATTCTGCCACATTTTTGGCAGTTAAATTAATAAGAGGCGCTGCCTCTACCCAACCAGATAAATCATCTCTGGCCACAATTAAATATTTATACCGTCCCTCTTTTATATGAACTGCATCTAAACTAACTCTCCCAAAGAGCGTATATTCACCGGTCGCGCGTCCAGGTTCTTTTGGCTTTAAATAACTTCGTCTTTGACATTCTTCGCATGACTGAACCCACTGTTTAACAGCCATCTTCATGCCAGGCCACCAAAATTGATCAGAAATTCTTCTAAATGTTTCTCCAACGCCTCTATGCCCGAGATCTTCATGCAGTGATTTCAAAACTAATTCTTGCCCCTTCTGTTGAGTTATAACTACTTGAGGATTTGGATACCTCCTCCTCATTAAACGTCGACCAGATAGGTAAAACGTAGATGACTTCCTCTTGATAGCCACCCATTCATCGTCTTCACAATCTTCTGGCCTCTCTAAAGTCAACAAATATTTGACTAACAAAAAATAAAAACCAGTCTGACCCCAGACTTCATCTTGAAAATCAATTAATATAACATCAATAGGGACTTCTCTATCACCAATATCACCTGCACATGAATGAGCCAATAATCGTTGACCCCTAAATAAATTTTTAATCGAGCTATGTCGACATTTTTCTTCAGAACCTTTGGATCCTTCGAAAACCGTATTCAAAAATACCTCTTTCTCTTTATCCACCCTTTTATTTAAATTCTCTAATTCTCCAACATATACACCATTCCTTAATTTACTACTATCCCACACTACCAATTTATTTTCCTCTACATACACCACATCTTCTTCTACCTCCTCTCTGCCGAATTTATCTACACCTTTTCCAACACCTTTATTAACATAAAAACTATTTTCCAGTTTATCCTCTTGGTGGAGGTCATCATCATCATAATCTAAACACAATAGTCCTGCCAGTTTAACCTCATGGGGGAGGTATGGAAAGTCTTCAGCTCCTTTAGTGCTGGCTTTGATAATAGGTATATCTTCATCGAACTCTTCTGAGTCTGAATCTTCTTCAGTGGGTGGTCTCCTTGATAAACCATCTGGCATAGTAAAAGTCTTGCCAGGCTTATGAACTAAATCAAATGAAAAATGTTGAATAAAAGCTACCCATCTCGTCATGGGTGCGTTCGGTAAACTTGGGGAATTAATCATCTGGATTAACGATTTCGCATCCACTTGCAACTCAAAATGTTGCCCCCACAAAATATGCTGAAGTTTCTTCAGTATTTTCGCCACACCACATAATTCCAATTTCGGTTGAGAATATCTTGATTCGACCTCAGTAAATACTACAGATTCATACCTAACTGGCCTGATGTAACCAGCTTTATCCATCTGAGACAAAACCGCCCCAGCTGCAACCTGACTTGAATCAACTGCTAAATAAATTCTGCCAGCATCTTTTCCATAATCCAACTTGTGCAGGACTAAATCCTTCCCCACAACCTCCTTCAACTTCACAAACGCCTTCTCACACTCTTCATCCCACTCCCAGTCTGCATCCTTTCTCGTTAACCGTCTCAATGGAGCTGCCAATGAAGAAAAGTCCTTGATAAACATTCTAACATATACGCAAATGCCTAAAAACCCTCTAACTTCGGTCGTATTCTTGGGTCTTGGCCAGGACTGAATTTTGTTAACTTTCTTCTTGGACATAATCCTACCCTCTCTACATACCACATGGCCTAATATTTCTAAGGCTGGCACACAACATGAAAATTTTGAACCTGAAATAGTTAAACAAGCCTCTTCAATTCGAAACAAGATTCTTTCTAAAGTAATTGCAAACTCCCAAATGAATTTGCGTATCCCGGGATTCTCTTCCAACACCTGGTTATCATAGTCGGTTGTTGGTCCCTTAATTCCTCCATCATCTATAAAGATTCCAGCATATTGTGGAATTTCATCTTGAAGGATTCAAGCCATCTGAGCTTGATAAACTGCAACCAAATTTGTTGCTCCTTGAGGTAATCTTGTTAACTGTAAACGTCCAAGTGGCGTATCGAATGTAGTGAGAGGCCTTGAGTCCGGATGTAACTCTCTCTCATCATATCCACCCATAATATCTCCCAAACCATAACACACTCTCCCTGCAAACGCTTCAACAAACTCCTCAGCACTAGGCGGTATCCCAGCATCCTTTATTGTAACCCTATTTAATTCCCTAAGATCATGAACAACTCTAAGCTTGCCATTCGGTTTCTTGATACAAAATACAGGACTAGAATAACTTGACGTTGATTGCTCATACAGTCCAGTGCGTATCCGTTCTCTGACAACTTCAATATAGGCTTCTTTTAATGCAGCTGGAATAGGAATCGGTTTCTGCTGCCACGGTTCATGACATACCACAGGAATCTTGTAAGGCTCCCCATAGGAATGCTTCAACACACCCCTCTCCTCTTCTACAAAAGCAATGGCCTTCTCTCGCCTGACCATCACATCCAACAACAACTTCTTCTCTTCTCCAGACAACCAACCATCAGGTCCAAAATTAACAACACCCAGTCTCTCAAAAGTGATTCTTGACGTCTCAGAAAATTCAGGCGGATTATTTACCAAGGGACTTTCATAAGGATCTCTTGATAACCTTGGTCTTCTCAAAGGTGGATTTAATTCAGCAGGTAGCGGTTCATTAATAGGTCGAACTTTATTTGCTACTTTCTTATATTTGGCTGCGTCCACATCTAAATAAACTTGAGGTAAATCATTTACTTTTGTATCGCCATTAAAACTTTCATCAAATGAATCTTCTTCATCGCCAGAATCAGAATAAGAAAAATTAGAAAAATATTTTATTTCATTTTTAAATTTTACCCTTTTCTCCTTTCCCTCGTCTAATTTATAAACAGATTTTCCAACACCTTTGCTTCCCTTATCCAACAGTAAATCACCCGTAAAGAAAGTTGGCAGTTTAACCTCTTGCTGGAGGACCGGAATTGAATTTTCACAAAAATTATTTTTTTGTGTTTTAATTATACCGAGATTTTTTATTTGATTTTGATGAGATTTTCGCAGTTTACCCTCTTGCTGGAGGTCCGTAATAGAAGGAGATAATTGCAGTTTAACCTCTTGCTGGAGGACCGGAATAACATTTTCACATAAATTATTTTTTTGTGTTTTAATTATACCAAGATTTTTAATCGTATTTTGATAAGATTTTTGCAGTTTAACCTCTTGCTGGAGGTCCGTAATAGAAGGAGATAATTGCAGTTTAACCTCTTGCTGGAGGCTATAAAACATACCCTTCCAACCTTTATCCAACCTAATTTGGCCCATTTTGCCTTTTTCACCATTTTTAAATTTTATAGAAAAACAGGGTAAATCCAATAAACATATAGAAAAGTCCAAAACGTATTTGCACTCCAAAGTAATATTAACAGAAAATAATTGAGAATCCACTTGAATTATCTCCAAGTGAGCTGACCTATTGCAATCCGGGATCTCATCCTGAGGAGAGATTACAATATTAGAGCGATCAGCCCCTGCTACCCCAAAAAATGAGGGCTTTCATCCCTTTCCAACAAACATAATTCACCAGAAGCCGTCCGTTTAATATGCCGCTTCTTGGTGCAAACACAACACTGGCACAGAGTAGTAATCCCTGGCCGTGTTTCCCAACCTTCATCTCCAGGAGGCGCTAACCGCATATGTAACCTCCGCATATCTTCACCAGTGATCTCCAAACTAATCCCCATGCCAGCTTGATACCCTATCCTGGCCTCAAAATCCATCAAAAAAGGACCCCCAAGAACAGTTTTGACTGCTCCTCTGGCCACATAAAAGTGAACCTTACCAACAGATCCACCAATGCCTAACCTGACATGCTCAGCAGTACCCATCAGCTCTGTTGCATGCCCTCCAATACCTCTGAGGTTTCCCCCAGTTCCACTTTTGATTGGCAAGCCTATACTCGTCGCTTGCTCCAATGAAATTAAATTAATTTGAGACCCTGAATCGACCAAGGCCTTTACTTCTTTACCATTAAGAGTTACCACCAGGTAACCCAGGGGAGCGGAAAAATGCGTATCTACATCTTCCCCAAACTTTTTAGCATTTTCACAAATATATTCCACCTCTCCAGTGGAAACCCGACGCCTCGTCAAATGCTTCTTTTGCTTTTCAGCAAGCGCCGGACTAATCGTAAATAACTCCCCCAAAGATAAGGGAATCTGAAGTTGATTCACCCTATTCAAAACTGTGTCCATCGCATTAGCTTGACCAGAAACTACTGGCCGCTCATACTGGACCTTTGATTTAACAACCTTGGCCCTGGGTTCCTCTTGAGGTCCAACCGAGCCATCTTCACCCCCCATTATAACATCTTCACTTTCTATAACCCTAACTCCGTCACCAGCTTCTTGCACTAATCCTGATCCATCGCTAGTCCTTCTCACTCCCTCCATTGGGATGGGACCGCTAAAACTTGGTCTGGGTAGAGACGCCAACGGTACGTCCTCCTCAGAATCCGAATCATCCTCTGGCATAGGCTCACCATTTAAATCAAACTTGCCATAACTAGGGGGCCCCATATCAGCAATCCCCTTCTGCATTTTATATAATTCGTCCTTAGAGTAAGGGTTCAATTTGTTGGCGGCAGTTTGAGCACTAGAATTCTTGTCCTTAGAGTAAGGGTTCACTTTGTTATTGGCCTTGCCAGGATTAGCCCTCAATTGGCTCTGAATGCTACTTTTCGCCTTAGTAGCAGCTGCTCTTCTAGCAGCATTAACATCGTATTCGCCAGCCATACAGCTACCCTCCACCTGGGCAACCGTCGCCAGCTCTAAACCACCAAAAGAAGTAGAAAATGTGGCTTTACTGACCTCTTTCTCCTTGCCCTTGTCAGCTTTACCACCATTACCATTACCATTTTTGCCACTCTTGGCATTAACATCTTCATCCGTCACCTCTTCAAATCTGGCTCTCCTTTCAGCCGTTAAACTTCTTCTGACCAAATCAGAAGGAGACTGTCCATCACTGGGCTTGATGAACGAACCATCGGGAAATTTATAAACTTTACCATCGAATAAAACTCGCCCAGCATCCATATCCTTATCAAGAGCAAAACAAACTGTTGCTCTATGCCCCCTCCTATTACAATAGGAGCACACCTTTGGCTCATCATAGCCACCTCTATATCCATTACCACCATTCCCACCATTTCTCCCATTTCCTGGGAAGCGGTTACCGTTGTTATTGCCATTATAATTTCGACGTTCATAACCTCTGGACTGATAAGAAGTCGACGTCGACGAAGAAGCGATTGGGGCCTTATTGGCCTTCTGGGTTTCTTGAACAAATATTTTTAATTGTTTGGTTAAATCGGCCAGGTGATCGACCATCTTATTATCCACATTACCCTCAACTTTAGCAGCAGGTAATCCCATTTGAGCCCTCTTGGCCTCCTGGGCTTTGACCATAATATCGTTGTTTTCGGCCAAAACCTTGCTAACCTTGCTAACATATTGAGTGCAAGACTCTTGATATTTGTCCAACGCCAATAACTTGAGATGGGCCTGAATGTTCTCTTTGATAACCTCCAGAGCCGGCAGTTTCTGCTCACCATTAGGCAGTTCCTTCATCAAATCTTTTCTTGAAAGATCCTTCAAGACGTCCATACGAATATCCCTACTGCATGCTGACCAAAACAAATCTTTTGCTTGGTTCTCATGCACTAACTCGTCCACCAGTATGAGATATTCCACCACTTCATCAAACTGAACACAGAGCTTTTTGAAGTCAGCCATAGAAGAAACACCACCTTTTGCTTGCCAGTCTCCAAAAATTTTATTGAGGTCCATCATAGTAAACCTAACACCCCATCTATCAACCATAGCTTTAGAAAGCTTAACCCAATCCTTGTCCTTAAATGCCTGCATAGCAATAACCTCTTTTTCCACCTCCCTATCAGCAATAAAAAACCTAACTTGCTTCACCATATCCACATGGGAAGCACCATCAACAGCAGCAGCAGCTTCATACCTGCTAATGAACCATTTAACCTCCTCCCCATCAAACTTTGGGCCATCCCAAGAAACAATTCTAACTGAGGGAGTAAGAGGGTTAGAAGATCCAGAAGCAACAGCAGAAGAAGACATCCCAATAAGTAATGAAAAGCGTTAACAATCGATAAAATAACAAGCCTCTTGCAGGCCAATAACAAAAATCCAATTAGAGTTCCAGAAAATAAGCCTCTTGCAGGCTAATAACGTTCTTGATCCTAGTAAGTCTTTTAAAGAAAGCTAGAGAAATCAAACCCCACGTTGGGCGCCAACTATGGTAAGATAAACTCTTACAGTCGCCTTGCTGTAAGCAGAATCCGGAGGAGATATATGGATTTAGCTGAAAACCCCGTCCTTCCAATAAAAATAACAAAGTAGGTGTTCTAAATCACTAAGCTAACCAATCTACTTAGATCTGATTGATAAAATAATGAAACTCTAAAATAATTAACGCTTATTGAGATTTAAAGAAAGTGGCTGTTGATAAAGAAATACTGATAACAACAATTAAGGTGTACCAGTGAAAGATCTGAAAAGATTGACTTTTATGTTTTTATAATATTTTAAATTTATATGAGACAGCAATAATCAAGTCCCAGCGATGAAGACCTTTCTAAAGATACCCTGTATGAAGTGTTATTTAAATTGTTGAATAGTATTTCTAAAATGTTAAATATAAAAAATATAAAGTTATAAGGGTATTACAAATTTATTTAATTTGATGAGTAATAAAAAATGAGACTGTGGTGGTTAAAGATTAAGCTGTATGATGTGATCCCCCCCTCTCAATTTCGAGTTTGAGAGTCGCTTAAGTATTCCTAGTCATGTGCCTAAGTTTTCCCCTTCCAGAGCTCTTCCAGAGTCAATCTGGAGTCCGTACGGAGTCCGTACGGAGTCGAAACGGAGTCCGTCCGGACTTCCGGACTCAATTTAGAACCTTAAAACCATAATAAAAAATCTAGAAAAATTACACATAATAGAGCTACTTCCCCTTTACATACCAAACTAATTTTCGTAGTCTGCGCAGCTCTAATTACCCCGTGAAAATTCATCAAAGTTTAGTAATTTTTGAAAACGTAAATATTTCTATAAAACTTTAAAATTCATTTAAAAATATAAAAAAAAATAGTAAAAATTCTGGGAAAATTTCCCAAGGTTCTTGAGTAACTTGACTTGATACTTATAAATTTTCAGACCGTAAAAATAAGTTTTCTCCGTAAAATAAATTGTTTTCGTGTAGGCATTCGCTCGTGACCAATTTCTTCATATTTAAAACTCAAATAATTAAATAAAACCCTTTTTAATAAAAAAAAAATAATAACGCCAATCTTGCATGCCGTAATAACTCCGTTTACATATTTAGGTGCCATACTAAACTTTAGGCTACCACACCGTGTTTTTATATTTGAAAGAAAACAACTGTTAGTAAGATTCTCTCTAGATATTTAATGAATATTACAAACCAATAAAAAGAAAATATTAAGAGTCCTGTTAAAAGAAAACAATTAATCAGTTTATTTGGTTTATTATCTGCAAAGATCACAAATTTAATTGGTCTATTGACAGACTCCCACTAATAACAATTTTATGTTAAATTAGTGGTAAAATTGTTGATTCAATATCACAATTTTTATTATATAACGGGGCTTCTTTTTCTGAAATCACTATATAAGTGACCCCAACCTGTTGTAATTATCCAAATATTTCTATAGGGATATTATTTACGTGCACCTTCTATTGAAAATTTCACTTACTGGATTATAACAGAATTCTTGAGGAAAGGTCCCCAATCGTCAGGTTAAGGTCAAGTAAAAGGACGTGAACTTGCTTGAATGATCAGTTGTCTAGAAGATTTTAATGGTCCTATATGAATACTGTAGTACTAATCCATTAAGTTGTAAAATTTAATCAAAATTTAAGGTCTCAGTAATATAATTCTCACTAATTTTATATATGGCTTACAATCTTTGTAGTTGGTAGAAAAATAGATTTTATAATTCAGATACTATTCAAAAGTCTTATAAAAGTACTAATTGATATGTATTGTAATTGATTTGGTTATGTTGTGTAAATTGTAAATGATAAAGAATGCAGAAAACAAGACCGAAAACCCCCTCCTTTTATACACACTAAGTTTCCCCAATAACCACCTTGATGTACCATCCAATACAATGTTAATGAGGCCTTCAAACAAGTAATAGACCTCTCCATCAACGCCCCTAGTGACCAATAACATAATTAAACAAACAACAACCACTAAAATCCTATTAATAATAAGGGAGATCCATCAAAATTAAAGAAAAGACAAAAAGAGAGTATATGCAAGGAAAACAATATTATAACAAGGTGAAAGGAGACTTTTTAAGGTTAATTATAGCTTAATAATAAGGGGAATCTACAGTAGAAATGGAGGGGCTAATCCTGACATTATACTACGTGAAATTCCCATTCAAAAATAACCAAAATTGACTGAGAAACCACCCAAAAACTTAAAAAAGAGCGTGAGATGTGGGGTAAATACATGCAGTCCTTGGCAGGCGCTTGCATGGGTAAATCCTTGGCTAAATTTAGGTGAATTTAAGTGTGGTAGTGAAATAAAGTGCCAAGAGTGAGGTTATTAATGAAATTAGTGCATATAAACAAGGTCAATGCATTATTAATTAAGCTAGGACACTAAATAAGCACCTGTCGCCTATTTTAGTGTGTTTCCCCACAGTGGGCGTAGAATGTGGGGTAATTATAGTGTGAAAAAGCTAACTTTGCTAAAAATGAAGCTATTCACACGGGAAAAAAGCAGGCAGTATGTAGCCAGTACACAGAAGCCATTTCTGGCATAAAAACACCAAATTTGAAAAGTGTTATTTTTATGCATTGAAATAGCCAAATCAATAGTTCTAAATGTGCTCAATTGATCTGTCAAAGCGCAATTTTGATATTCTCAATTTTATAGCGCATATAGTCAACTTTTAAGTGAAATAAAGCGCATTTCTTGTTTTTTGTGTAAAACAATGAATATAACAGCTTTAAGTGTACTTAAAAATTATGAAGGCTTATACTTAAGGTTCTTAAGATTACCCTAACATATTCCAACTTAATATTAAGTACATAAGACTTATAAAAGGGGGATATATGCGTGTATATAAGGTGTTATAATGGCATTTTATATGTATTATCATAATTTTACTTATGTATACTGTTTGTGTACTCTCATTTCTTGTTCCCATGTATAGTTCATGTGTTTAACATACCTTATAAGCACTTTTTACTCAGTCCTGGGGATATACAGGCTGACACATGGTTAATATTGATGACATTATTGTTTTTTCTAACACTTTTGATGAACATATGATTCACTTGAATAGAGTTTTCCAAAAAATGGATGAAATCAATATGACTTTATCCTTAAAAAAGGGTAAATTTGGTTTTCAATCTTTGAAGGTCCTTGGCCATGTTGTGTCAGGCTTACAAATTTGTGTAGACCAAAAAAAAGTTGCTGCCATCCAAAATGTGAAAGCACCAACTTCTGTAAGAGAAATCCAAAGTTTTTTGGGGATGTGTGGCTATTATAGACAATATATTAAAAATTATCAGGTCATAGCCTTGCCTCTTACAAAACTGACCAGAAAAGATGTTGCCTTTCTCTGAATGACTGTCAAAAAGCCTTTAATACATTAAAAAGTTGCTTAATGACAGCCCCTATATTGGCTCTTCCAGATTTTAACAAGCCATTTGTCCTGTATACAGATGCTATCTTTATTGGTCTGGGTGCTGCCCTTCACCAGAAACAAATTATTAATGATAAATCCTCAGAGGTTGTAATCTGTTATATTTCAAGAACCTTAAGAAATAGTGAATTGAAATATGGTGCCACTCAATTGGAGTGCTTAGCAGTTGTTTGCACTCTTGAGAAGCCTCATTACTATCTAGATGACCAAAAATTTGAATTGGTAACTGACTGTAGTGCTGTGAAGTCCCTCTTAAACCTGAAGACACCTAACAGACATATGTTCAGGTGGCAACTTGCTGTTCAAGAATACAGAGAACGGATGACAATTATCCATAGGGCTGGTAATGTTCACTCCAATGTTTATATGCTCTCCAGATTTCCTCTGCCAAATAATGACTCAAATCCTTCTTATTTACCTGAAGATGATACTGTTCATATCCATGGTATATTTGTAGTAGATATGGAAGAAGAGTTATTGCAATTAATACTGGATTCATATGAGAAGGATTCTGATTTAAATAAATTGGTTACTATCTTAAATGATCCTAAGAATGCTTCAATTCAAGCATTAATAAAAACTCTTCCTGCAAAGTATCAAAATGCTTTGAGTAAAGGAAAGTTTTCTATTGAAGATGGTTATATATATTATAGAAGAAAGCTTACTAATGTAGTTGTAATTCCTCCTTCTATGAAAGAAACTATCCTCAAACTTTGTCATGATGAAATATTAGCTGGTCATTTTGTTCTTGAAAAAACATTAATTAGAATCAAAAACACTGCATGGTGGGCTAATATGTCTGAAGACACAAAATTATATGTTGAATCTTGTGATTCCTGCCAAAAATTTAAAAGGTTAACAGGTAAGAGAGCAGGGTTATTACAACATATTGAAGCACCTAATGCTCCCTGGCAAATCATTAATATGGATTTTGTCACTGGTCTTCCTGTTGTAGGTAAAGACAGCTTTAACTCTTGTTGGGTAATAGTAGATAGATTCACAAAAATGTGCAAATTTATTCCAACCCACAAAGATGTATCCACCAAAGAATTAGCTTTCTTATGGTGGTCTTACATGTTTAATATTATTGGTTTTCCAAAATCCATTATCTCTGATAGGGATCCTAAATTTACTTCTGAGTTTTGGACCTCTTTGATGGATATTTGTGGCTGTGAGTTAAAATTGTCTACAGCTCACCATGCTCAGACTGATGGTCTAGCTGAGAGAATGATTCAAACTCTGGAAGATATGATTAGAAGGTATTGTGCCTTTGGTTTAGAATATAAAGACAATGACAGATTTACTCATGACTGGGTCACTCTATTGCCTGGTCTTGAATTTGCATATAATAGCACTGTTCATTCTGTCACTGAGAAAAAGCCTTTTGAGCTTTGGTTAGGTTATGTCCCACATACTCCTGCTCAGATTCTCAATAGTAAACTACCTAAGTTGGAACTACACCCTGGTGTAAAATCTTTCATGCAAATGCAACATCTATGCAGAAAACATGCTCAGAGCTGTATTGATAAAGCATTTGAATATTTAAAGAAAAGATGGGATAAATCCCATAAAGAATACACATTTAACAAGGGTGATGAAGTGTTTATCTCTACTCTCCATTTCAATTTACAAGGTAACCACAAATTAAAAGATCCTTTTGTAGGCCCATTTGTTGTTAAAAGAATGGTTGGTGATAATGCAGTAGAAGTTGTATTGTATTCTCCATATGATAGGAAAAATCCTGTTTTTCCCATTTTATTGCTTAAAACTTATACTTCCAACAGTGACTTATTTCCCAAAAGAAGGGGAAGACCTAAGAAAAACCCTCAGGAAGTCACAGAAACATCAGAAATTGATAAATTTCTCAATGATAGAATTATCACTTCTGAAAGAGGTATTGAATATTTATTGAGATATAAGAACAAATCATCTGAACATGATGCATGGATACCTGGAAAGGAGATTTCAAATCTGCCTACTCTGTTGAAAAAATAAAAAAATAAAAAATCTTAGCATTTTTTTTATTGTTTTTTTAGAGTGAGGGAGTGTCAGCCAGGCTATTTCAGGAGCCCAGTAAATGATATGTTAACTTATAGGACCTGAAAGAGGGCGTAAGAATTGGATTTAATGTATATAATATAATATTTTATTGCATAATAAAATTATATAAGTATCTTATTACATATAAGTGTTATATTAATTTTATTGTTTATATAAATTTTTTATACATTTAAATTAAACATATTATATATTATATTCTACAAATAATGGCGCATTTTTATGTATTTAATAATTATAAATTTATATTTAATTAATTAAAAACATATATTATAATTATAAGTGTAAAATTTACTTATAATATAATTAAATTAATTAATTATATTTATATATTAAGTATCATTTTTTATAGTATTAAAAAATAAATAATGACGCTTCTTTTGACCCATAATTGTAACAGGAAAAACTAATTAATACTAAATTGAAATTAGTTACATATTTTGTTGCATCAAAATATTTTTTGTTTCACTGAAAAATCCTTAAATCAGACTGTACAATCTGTTTTGAATTATTTTTCTCATAGTTCCTATGTTCCAGGCTTGTTTAGTTATTCATTATTTTTACTTACTGATTTGGGAATTAATTGTGGGAAAATTGGATTCTTAATTGGGGTTTTTAATTATTTGTTTCATATTTTTCTCTACATTGTTATGTTTCACTTACTCTTTTAGATTCTTGTTTCATTCTATTATATTTCTTGTATTTACAAATATAGTAGTGCCTCAGAGGGCCCATTGCCTATAAAAAGGCCTTGGTTAATCCCCTGTAGCCCCATCACTTACTATACACTCAACAAATTTAATATACTTTTATATCACATTTATATTCTTTTTATTAGTAATAAAATTCTAATTAAAATTCTATATAACAATTTAAAGGTTGCTTTAAGTCTGATAGTAATCACAGTGTCTGCCGCGCACAGCCCTTACTTGAAATAATATTATTATTAATAAAAACCAATTTTTTGTCACCTCTTAAATTACTCGTCGTTGCTTTCTCTTCAATAAATTGAATAATTTTATTAGACTTTATTTCTTTTATTTCTCAAATCACCATTACTTCCTTGTCCTCCTCTCTTTCTTCCCCTTCTTCTTCCCTCTTCTAGACGACTGACCGACAGTGGATAACTCAAGGATTTCAATCAAGGTACATAGATTTTTATTTTATATGATTTATTACTCAATAAAAAGTCTTGAAGGTTTTATTGTTATTACTTTTTAATTTCAGAATTAGGCTATTGTAAATACTAGAGCAACAGAGGTAGTAATAAATATGATTTTTGATTGTTTTAATAATAAAATTGTTAGTATTAAGGAATAAAGAAAATAGCACAAAATGGAAGGCTTTTTATAGGAAAAAAGGAGAGAGAGACCACACAGAGCTAAAAATCCTACATACAGAGTTTGAGAGAAAAAAGGTTTTAAATATAAGAAATTGCAAATACAAAAAATGTGCTTTAAGGATTCATCAATAAAATATATTTTACTATATATCAAATTATTTGATAAATTTTAAAATTCACTTTTAAATGTCACACTTAGTATAAAAGAATTTTAATTAAACTTTTTTATGTAATAGAATCTAAACTTTTTACATAAAGAAATTTGAATTCTTAAAATTAAGTATTAATATATTTTTATCTCTCTTCTAACCTGCTATTGAGAATGGTGTTAGGGAATAAAAGTATGAGGGACATTATTATTAATTTTATATATTTACTAAATTTACTTATTGTAATTAGTTTATTTATTACAAGTAATAATAAATTAAATATAATATAGTATTAATAAAAAATAAGAGATAAAAAATTATGGTTTCATTCCAGTAAATAATTAATTTTTTCTCTGAGTAAGTCTAGTAGTCTTGCTGACACCACACTACCACCAGCACCAGAGTCAAGAAAAACATCAACATTTTTACTATTAATGATAACTGTTTCTCTCAAAGGGGAGATTAGTATGGAACTGTCACTAATATATTTTAAAGTTTCAGAATTTTCTACTGAGTATAAATCCAAGTACCAAGTTTCAGATACATTATCCAATTATTGCACATCATGTTCTAAAATTAAAATGTCATTGAGGGCATCATCCTGATAAGAGATTTTACTATCACAGTCACTTGAAAAATCATCAAGGTAAACTGTAGCACCTTCAGGATCTTCAGTTTGTTCAACAAGATGAATTTTCTTGTCACAAACATGTCCTTTTTGCCATGATTTGTTACATTTATAACAAGTATTAGTAGCATATTTATTTGAAGAAACTGGAGCAGAGGGTTTACCAGGTTTATCTGGATGTTTTGGTGAAGTTTTTATTTGGTCATTGGAAAGCCTTAAAGGATAATTCCTTGGCTCATATGTATGGTTGAGTAGTATCTCATTACATATATTATTAAAAAAAGAATTTTCCCTCACATGCCCAGTCCTGGCTACAATCAAATCCCTCAGTGAGTTTGGCAATTTATAGAGAATTTTGTCTCTCAAAATATAATAATCCATTTTTAGATCCATAGCTCTAAGAGTTTTTGTTATTTTTATGAGGTAAATAATAGGTCTCCCATTAGAAGAGGATGTGTATTTAGAATTCTCATATAATCTTTGCAGTGCCAATATTAACTTTGAACCACCAAATTGATTCTCAATCAATGTTTTCCACTCAGCCCAATTATAGTGATTATTATACAGCAAGACGGACTCATACCACATCAGGGTAACATTTTAGAATAAAGAAATCAGCTTAGAGACTATTTTTTCATCTGGAATTTTATAAGAATTTTTTAAATTATCAATTCTTTCAATAAAATGCTTCAAGTCAGATGAAGAATCACCATCAAAGGTGTGATATCAATCAAGCTTAGGCCAATTTTTATGGCTACTTGACTGTTCAACTTTATAATTATTCATGGTAATTGATTCCTGAAGCCTGGAGAGGTGTTCAGAAATTTCATTGTTGACAGAAACAGCTGGCTCATGATTAGTATTATAAAACGTTTTGTGGTCCACAGAAGAAGTAATAGATACATTGTCAGGCTGTTTATTGGACACATTTAAAGGGGGGTAAGAACTATTTTTCTCAGGTTTTTTACCCTTATTTTCGATGGACTCATGAGCAGTAGTGTCAATGTGACAAACATGTTAATCAGGGATAAGAGTTAAGGTGGAGAATTTCCTCTCTATATCAGACATAAAATTTCTCAACATAGGAATATCAGATAGCTGACCATTAATTTTTGTAAGAGATAAAACATTTCTGTCTTCATATACTGAGAAATTATTACTCAAAGATTTCAAATCAATTTTCAATTTTTTTAATTCCTTATGTAAGGATGAACCTTCATCTTTTAATGAAGAATTTAAATTTACCACAGGTTTTAAATCATGAATAATTTTGTGCAAATTATAAAACTTATCCACAAGAGACTTATGAACATATTTCAATTGTTTTTGATGAGGAAGAAAAGTATTCAAGGTGTCTTTAAATTTAAAATAAGAAGTATCTTGAGCAGAAGAGCTCACTTTACAGTGTAAATTCAGATTATTTAATCTGTAATTCTCATGTTTCAACAAACTCTCTGTAGTCTATCTGTTATAACACCAAAATCAGGAGAATCTTTTAATATTTCCTCAGAAGTTTTCTCAAGAAAGATATATACCTAAACAGCAACAGAATGATTTTTAATAGAAAGAGAAGGATTAATTAAAGAAGTTGAAGTTAAGTGTAAAGATTCATCAAATGAAAACTTACTTATTACATCATTTGGACCACTCATAACAGGAAGTTGTCTTTTAATAGGTTTAGCAGTTCTTTCACCATGATAAACAATATTATCTGTGGAAGGAGATTTATTATTATAAATACCAACATCTTTATTAAACAAATTACTCACCATGGAAAGAGAGAAAACTTCCCCTGTGCTTTCTATTTTCTGCCTCCCTGATAAGGATGGGGCTGTTGATGGTGAATTTGTGTCCTGGATGGGCCAGGTTGATGATCTGGTTAATGCTGTAAATTCTGCTGGTAGTGGCTCATGAGATAGTCCCGTTTCTACTGCTCCACTTCCAGGGTTTTTTGATTTTTCTGGGAAAAGCTGGGGTTTTTTCAGGATTGATGAGTCTGGTTGTTATGTGTGGGAGGAGTATTTACCTGTCTTTGATTCAAGAGATCTTGCATTTTCCCCCAGAGAGTGGCCACTTTGTCTTATAGGTCATATTGTCTGTTTTTAGTTCCTTTATGTGATTGGATAAATTTTTTACCTGTTGTGAAAGTGGTATCTTTTTTATTTTTATTACTTTTAAAGGATCTTCCAGATTTATTAGAGGCTTGGCTTTTTTCAGAGTTTTTAGGGGAGGGGGGCTTACCACACCTCCCAAAATTTCCATGTCCTGAAGAATTTGATTTAAATTTTTCAGAAGAAGAATTTTTTTAAGTCATTTTACAGGAACTTAAAGATTCAACTTCAAATTCAACTTCAATTTCATACACATTTAAGTTGTCCATTATCTTAGTTATGTTACTAGACATGATATCTAAAAAATCAATTAAATGTCAACAAGAGTGAACAGATTTTTCAAAAAGTGGTTTCAATATTTTAAAACAAAATAAGTATTAACAAATTATTTGGGTTAAAAATAAATTGAAAATAAAATTATATTAAAATTATTATTTATAAGAGTGAAATAAAAATCAAAAAAAATATATTTATTATTTATGCAAGTTAATTTGACATTATTTATTATATAAAATGATAACCACAAATTTTTAAAATGGGACAAATACCAATGTATAAATATCAACCAACAATAGTAATAATACCAAAATAAATGGCAATAATTGGTACTAAGCACAGAGTGCTATTATTGTCAACCAATATTAAAAATACCAATTTAAATGGCAATATTGGGACTAAGAACAGAGTACTAGTATTTTCAACCAATAATAACAAAAATTTAATGAAAAATTAATTTAATAATTTAATCAAAAAATTAATGACCTTCCAGGACTAAGAGGGTTGCTCTATTATTGTCAACTAGGAAGAAAAATTATTAATAAACTGATCACTTACACTCATTGGCTCAGCAAAAAAGCTAAGGCACTGTTATTGCAATAAAAATTTAATAATAGAGTTGATAGGTGCAAAGGTTGACTTACTATAGTGATTGAAAAATCACTTTAAAATAATATGTATTTGTTAATATATAATCTCAATATATTGAACCCAATTTTGAAACAAAGTTGCGGAAAAAAGTCAAAAAGTTGTGCGAGGTGGTCTGTGCATCAATTTGATTGTTCAAAAAATTCATTGTCATCATTCAGAAGCACCTCCAAGTATTGGATGGTTTCTCTAGAAGAAGAAGAAATAGAGAGGAAAAAGAAGAAGGAGAAGAGGGAAAACTAAAGGATAAAAGAAGAAAGGAGAGAAAAGGAATTTAAGAGGTAAAATGACAATACATTTTGAGGATTTAATACAACTATTGACACTGGTCAAAAGTATAATAACAGTAAGTATTTTATTTATCTCTGCATAGGTATCAATTACTAACAATTAAAAGGCTCTTAAAGCAAACTGAATATATTTATTTAGTAGTTAAGGGGACAGACGTGCTAAAACAATAAAAAGGATTATAATATTTTAAAATAAGTTGAGTCCTGTAAGTGATTTATCTGAAGGGGATTACCCAAGACCTTTTTATAGGCAAGGGGTCCTCTGAAGTGCCACAAATTTGTATATACAAAATGATAACACAATTAAACAATAAAATAAAATAACATAATTGAAACCTGGTAATTGAGAGAAAAATATGAAACAAATAATTAAATTCTTAAATAAGAAATAATTTTCCCATACTAAATTCCCAACCCAGTTAATTAAAATAGTGAGTAACTACGTAAATTTTTAACATGGGAAACTATGAGTAATTTATCAAAAAAAGTCATTATAGTGAGTCTTAAAATGGTTTTAATTGAACCAATACAATCATATCATGTTTATGCAAACATTTATGTAATAAATTCAATCCCAAAACAGAAATTAGTAATTTGTTTTAATTATTTCATTTGAGTAATAACTAATTAAAGTGAAAACTAGTAATTAATTTAACTAATTAATAATTCAAAATAAGTATTTTAATATCTTTTATTAATTAAGTGTTTTAACTTATCTAATAACTTTTCTGACACAATTAAGGGTCAAAAAGCATCCAATGTTTATGTATTATAACATATGAGAAGTTTTATTTAATATATAAGTTTAATTAATTAAATTTTGATTACATTATAATCCAATTTTACAATTGTAATAATAATATATGATTATAATTAATTATTCATTAATTTATTAATATTAAATACATAAAAATGTGCCACGATTTATAGAATATGATATATATTAGGGAGTATCAAATATAGAAGTCTTAAATTTCAAAATACCTCTTTTTTCCACCAAATCAACCATGGTTATTTTTTAAAGTATGCAATATTGTGCCTCAAAAACACCTTTTTACTAAGAATTAATGTCAAGTTTGTGGCTTTCTTTTTGTGTAGTGAAATGCTTTTTAAAGAATTATGAATTTGTAACTTTGATACCCCCTATTATGTTTGATGTAAGTGTATAAATAATTTATTTAATAATAAAATTAATATAATACTTATTTTACTTGTTTTTAATAAAATGTTTATGTAATTTTATTATGTAATAAAAATTATTTTAAATACATAAAAGGCATCAATTTATTCCCTCCAAAATAAAGTATTATACATTTTACTGGGCTCCTGAGACAGCCTGGCTGAAAAAATTAGTGATTTCATTAAATAATAAATTGTTTGATTTAAAATAAATATTATACTAGTAAATTAGTTTAAACTAGTTAATAACTCATTTTTTATATTAAATTAATTAATCATATAAATTCTTTGCAATAAAATGGTATAATATTTATGTTTTACTTAAACTGATTATCATTTAAATAATTATGAAATCTGTTTTAAAATTAAAATAATTACATTCTTTTGTTTTAAAATAATTTAATGTCTCACTTAGTTTAAGGTCCTAATGGGTGGAAAAATTGGGCTCTTACTCCTGTTTTAGTCACTTTTTTCATTTCAATTTCATATTCTTGTTACACTTATTTTTATTTTGTTTTATGTTATTTTCACATTTTAAATACATATTAGTGACACTTTAGAGGGCCTTTTACTTATATAAAGGCATTAGTTACTCCCTTGTAGTCCAATTACTTACATTACTTTACCTTATTAAACAACTATTATAGTTACAAATATTAATTTTTTTTTCTCAATTTTATTGCAGTGTGACTCCCTTTAGAAACTAAAAAATATATATACAATTAAGGTTGCTTTAAGAGTGGGTTGATATTAATAATTTTTTGTTATTAGCAGAAAGAAATATAACTTGCTTATTATAGTCCAATATAAATCCCCAATAGTTAATTGTTGTTATGCATTTATTTGTCCTTTTCCTCCATTATTTTCTAGTTTCACTTTCTTCTTCTTCTTCTTCTTCTTCTTCTTTTTCTTCTTTTTCTCCTTCCTCTTTTTCTACTTCTTCTAGAAGATGGGCTAAAAGGGTAAGTGGCACTTTCTATTGGCACAACTATGCAAGTGGGTCTGGAAATCGGAATTGGAATGCCATTGACATCAATGCAGTGAGTGCATGTGGCACTAGTGGAAAAAGAAGGCTATTTGATGAGGAATACCAGAGTTGTATGAACAAGGGGCTGTGCCTCCAATGTGGATGTAGTGGTTATCTTGAAAGGGAGGGTAGGGGGAAAATAAGGGTTAGTGAGGTGGAGGATAGAAAAGGAAAGGCACAGGTATAAGACAGTGCTCAAAAGTGAGGTTTATTCCCTCCTTGTGTATATTAGAGGGAAAGGATAAGGGGTAGATTTAGTAGAGGAGTTATCAGCATGTAATCCAATTGAAGTAAATGATAATCATGTTATGCTAAATTTGCTTTTAATGACCCTTGACAGAACAACAAATATACAAGCCCTTCTGGATTGTGGGGCCACAGAATGTTTAATTTCTGACAAGTTTTTACAAAGGAATAAAATGACAAAAGAAAAATTGGACAACCTGAGGGGCTTAGTTATGTTTGATGCATTTCCTGGTGGGGTAGGAGAAGTAAAAGAAAATGTTTTTTGTAGGTTCTTGTGTGATAGAAGGGAGCCTCAGTGCAAGGCATACACAAGAAGCCTTCTGGACCAGTACAACATGGTACTGGGGTTGATGTGGATTTACCAGTATAACCCCGAAAATGACTCGAAGGAAAAGAAGGTTCAGATGGGAAGGAAAGGGGATACTGGAGATAAAGTATTGGCCCTCTGGCCCCTTCAGTGGTCAGGGGCCCATCCTGGAGAGTCTTCTGATGTTTTGCTATTATCATTTGACTTTCCACAAGAACTTAGGCTTCCTTTTGACTCTAAGCAGCAGGCTGGGTATGGGTCAACAATGGGAGTTCCAGAGAAAGCCAGAGAGGGGATGAAGCACACCAAGAGGAGGAAAAGGCACAAAAGAGAAGGGGTGAGGCGGAGGATGGAAAGGTGGATGGTGCAGATAAAGCATTTGCCCCCTGGCCCCTCCTAGAAAGTCTACTGGTGTTTTATTATCATCATCAGACTTGCCACAAGAACTGACACTTTCTCTTGATGCTAAGTTTCAGGACTTGGAGGGGGAACTTGTGGAGGAGGAGAACTGGAATGCAATGCAACAGCATGAAATATATCTTCCAAGATTGCAGCCAAGGTCCAATCCTTAAAGCCAACAAAAAGCTTCAAGAAAATGGTCTCTGAAGTCTACTTGAATTTTTTACCACTTTTTGAAGTTGGAGGAGTCAAAACCCTGCCACCTCACCAACCATACAACTTTGCCATTGATCTGATGACAGGTGCAACTCCTCAATTTAGCTGCATAATCCCATTATCAATTTTGGAGTCAGCAGTGCTAAATGAGATGATTGATGAAAATCTGAAGAATGGTTTTATCAGAGAATTGAAATCTCCCTGCGCAGCCCCTGTGATCTTTTCAGGTAAAAAGGATGGGTCACCAAGACCATGTATGGATTTTAGAAGATTAAATGTGCTGACAGTTAAGAACAGATACCCCCTTCTGCTAAGTTTTAACCATCAAAATTAAGTGGCCTAGAGTGATGAGTGACATAAGGATGGCATCTGCAATTATATGTCATGTGACTTGCTTACAAATCAATCATGGATGTGATGAGTTTGGGATTAGGAATTAGGAATGAAAATCAGGGTATAAGAGGTGGGATAATGCATTATCATGCAATCCTTATCCACTAGCCCTTGGGCTAGTGGATAAAAATTTTCTGCAATTAATAATGTTTGATCCGGGGGAAAAAATTCCTGATCCCTAATTGCGGATCCCTTAACATTGATACCCCCTAATGTTGATACCCCCTATTATTTTGATAGGAATGGAAACTTAAGAGGTTCATATCTCAACATGTCCGACTAGCTTTTCCCAAAAATATTTTTGCAAAATTTTTGTTTTTGTATCAAAAATTACGGATTTGTCTGTAACATCCTCGCTGTATTCAGTTACTGCTCTAAATTTGTTAACCCACATAAGTATACAATATAAAAATCTCATAGCAATAATAATATGAGTTGCCATTCCGTTGATCTTTCCCGCTGGATATCTTAATGTTTATATTGCGGATAATCTAGTCACTAAGAAACAAAATTGCGTTACTTGCTAACAGTTCAAAGTGCTTTTGTTGATGAGCTTATTAAGTATCTCATATGTGTTGGGTAGCCTCGGTAGTGACTATGCCCATTTTGATTGCCATTTTATCTACCTTTCACTTTTTTTTAATTTCTTTCTAGGGTAAGAGAAAGCTTTGAGAAGATATATTTTGGAGTTTGAAAAAATGACAACCATATTAATATAGGCGTCCTAATTTTTTAACTTTTAAATTTTTTTATCCTTTTTTTTTTGGCTCTCCAAAGATATTTAGAAGAAAAAAAAATTGTCCAGCTCATTCAGACCAGGATGTCAAGAGCTACGGCGTTGCATTATCAAAGGATTTTTTGGGCATTAGCGGTAAGTGTGTGACTTTTTACCATGCAGGATGATTTCAGGAGACCACTCTGGCTAATGATTGCCAGTTTTACGTTAAAAATATCATTACTTTACTAGATGGTTTCAATTTTTCTGATAGCCGCATTATTATTGGCCATGTTCCAGGCAAAAAAACAAAAAAACTCTATCGTTATAGCTTTTTTGGTGACTTCATGGCTAACGGCATGGGTGACGTTGCTGCCGATGTTTGGACGAGTGTCTGATTACTGCGTAGACTTACCATTTTATAAATCAAACGGTAAAATTTTGTTTCTCGTTGGTTGTGGTAAATACCCTAATTTTTTTTCCCCACACAGTCCCATCTGGTCCTGTCAGAACCGTTTGTAACATTAATGCAGTTTTAACATCTTATTGTGCGAGTCACCTTCTTGTTCAAGATTTCCAGTTGATTTTAACTTTTAAACATTTCAGTTTGGACTTCACTTCCTGGATTCGCCTTGGTTTTCTTGTTTGAAGTGATTCGAATCCTTTATTCAGTCTTCTCATATACAGTGGTTAGTTAGTATACATTAGCTATCTTTTTTTTAATCTAACAAGTTAATCTCCCTTTCAATGCGGTATTTAAAAAAAAACTTTCGATGAAGTCTTCCGGAGACGATGATAATAGTAGCGAATTGAAATCGAGCGTTTTGAAGAGCTGCGGTACAGTGGTTTGGCTCAAAAAACACCTGGTCCACTGTATATTTATCGTTCCGCTAGTGACGGCGCTTCCTTCGGTCACTCGAGTAGTCAAGTACCAAAGCAACTACAATTGGAAATATGTTCATGGTGAGAATAATTTTGAATTTATGCGACTTCTTTTTAAACCTACAAAACAAATTTAGGTTTTATGACCTTATCTTGAAAAGTGAACTTATTCGTGTTTTTACCATCAGCTGATCATTTCAGCTGCGCTGTTCCAGATAATGACGTCAGGTATTTCATTGCTCTTAACCAAATAATACACTTTTGTGTTGCTGCATTTCTAGGTGGTAAGAAATATTCTTCCAATATAATGGAATCATGGAAAATTCAGGTTCTTAACTCTTTATCAAAAACTCTAGCATTCGCTTTTGGTTTTTATATTGTGCTTAGGTGTAAAATGTCAATTAAAATTCATGAAAAGCTACATTATCCCTTAATGTTCCGTCTTGCTGCTTTATCGATTCTATCGGGAGTAGGAGCTGTACTGTTGTGGAATACGAACTTCCAAATCTCCCGGAGAGGTGTTTATTCTTATTTTCCACCTCTGGTAAATAAAAGACTAGCTTCTATAAAACCTATAATAAAAAATTTATTGACTGATAAGAAGGAAAATTTGGCACTTTTTTTAGTACATGAACATTTTTCCTGTTATTAGTGCGTTGCTTTTTGTAGACCGCGAGATTGTTTTCCACTGGCTTAAGTGGATTCCATTCACCTCATCTCTAAGAAGATCCACGACGGCCTCTGAATGTTCATCAAATTATTATAAACAGAAAACTTAATCTCAATCCAAGCACTTTAGATTTGGAAGTAGCTCAACATGTCATGAAATGAAATGACAGTTTCAAGTAAGATATTGGAAAATGTAAGAATACTGGCACCGTGGAAAGAAGCATATTTTTTCTCTTTTCTGTTAACTTAGCAATAGCGAACTTAGCTTATCTACCCTCAACATCTCACAGCACTTTATAAATCGACACAGGCACTTTAATTACAAAAGAAACAATTAATACATCTAAATGGACAAAAGTGCAAGAGGAAAAAAGGATAGAGAGGATCGATGGAATAATAAATAGTAAAGTAAGAGTGATAAGGTGGCATGGAATGATAAGGGAGAAACATTACAACAAGAGGACAATAGCTAAGAGTAAAAATCTAAGAAGAAAGAGAAGGACGACTACTCATAATTCTCACAAATACAAAGTAGTCATAACGGCTTATAGATTTATGGGTAATAGAGAGAATAAACGAAAAGCATTGGAAAGTGGAAAGATTATAGCAAAAAGAGTAAAGGGAGAGACTATGACTTGGGAATGTGAAAAACGACAAGTAATATCCAGTTATCTGAAATATTGTAATAGAAAAGCGTGTAAATATCATATGCATTCTAAACTAGTAGAGTATAAATAGGGCATTTCAACTGAAGTTTAGAGTAGATAGAATTCATTGTATATAATTATTATGAAGCATTTTATATTCATAGTATATATTTTGGAATATATTTGAGTTTAAATACAATTATTTTAACGCATTATCAGTACCAATCTAATATTGAAATCACAAAACAAATATGTCCGATTCCAACATAATAACAACAACAATAATAATCCTCACTGTCTCTTAAATGATAAAAACTACTTTGTGTGGTCTACAATCATGGAGGCTGAACTGGATAACGTCAATCGCCTTGATTATGTTTTAGGAAAACCCACCGATAAAATTGAACAGAGGAAGTGAAAGGCTTACAACTTAATAATAAGAACCATCAATGATGATCATGTCGCCATGATAGCTAGTAAATTGTTTGGAGAAAACAAGGGAAATGCTAGAGTCGCCTGGAACTTGCTGAAAGAAAAGTACGCCGGGGGAGATGCACAGGGAAGAAGAATGGCATTTAATGAGCTTCTAACTATTAGAAATCCTGTCGATTTCCTCAAACTTAGTCTGTCCTTTTCTGACAACCTTACATTTCACGTTAGGGGGTATCAAAGTTAGAAATCTTCATTTTCAAAATACCTCTTTTTTCTACCAAATCAACCATGATTATTTTTTTAAATATTCCATATTGTGCCCATAAACCACCTTTTTACTGAGAATTAATGTCAAGTATGTGGCTTTATTTTTGTGTTGTGAAATACCTTTTAAATAATTACAAATTTCTAACTTTGATACCCCCTATTCATTCAACTTCCATTCTAGTCTGTGATGCCTCAGCTTGAGTATGACATCCCTGCCTGAGCAAAGTATCGCCACTGAGTAGTAAAAGCGTAGATATCTCATTGATTGATAAAACTTAGAATGCTCGTTGAGAAGATATATATTGTAGTCAATATTTTCCTGTTTCCTCACTCATCTAAGATTTTATCTTTCATTTTATTTCATTTGCTTTTCTGTTTCCTTTGCATTGCTTTTTCTCAGTGTCGTCTATCTCACTCGCTCACTCCACGCTACAGGTATTCCTATTCTTTTTTCCCTAGTAGCTCTATATCTAATTTTGTGTGATCTACGTATTTGGGGTTTACATCTGTTAGACTTGCGAAGTGTTCTAATAAGACTTCTTGTCTTCTATAAAAGCTGCTACGCTCCTTGACCTTTAATAGGTTATGGGCCCAGGAGCAAATTTAATTTGAAGAATTCAACTCACGCAATAATCTTCTTTTCACTTCTCACCATGTCAAGCGATACACTTACTGTCTCCACTGGCTCCGATGTACCAGTGTTGAACAAATCCAATTATCCTTCATGGTCAATGAAAATGAAAGGTTACTTATTGCAGAATGGATTGTACCATCTAGTTGCCATTTGCTCTCCTCAATCCTCTTCCTCCAATTCTAAAGCCCCCGAAAATAACCCCGTTGCATCATCATCATCTCCTTTCTCTGAAGACACCAAATTTCAGCGACAAAAGATTATGGGAATCTTATTTCTCAAAATGGACTCCTATCACACCAATATTCTCATAGGGACCACTAATGATAAAAACCCTGCACTTGTTTGGAAATTACTCTTCAATCACTATCACTCAAGAAGCGCTTCCAACAAAGCTGCTGTCTTATACAGACTGTATAAGTTTTCCTTCAATGGTGATTTTACTACCATGTTGGAAGAAATTAAATTGCTTGAAAAAAAAATCCATCTTGTTCAAGCTGGCATGAATGAAGAAGCCCTGTGCATCATTATTCTTCATTGCCTTCCTGTGTAGTTTAAAATCATGCGTCAAACTCTTTTCACTGATTCCAATATCACAGCTGTACCTTTGACTGCCCAGTCATTGATATCAGCTCTTATGGACTTTGAGCAAAATTCTATTTCAGCTCCAGATACGTCCACCACATCTGCTCTTGCCTCTAAAAAGGGTCCAGCCGAAATCTGCACCGGCGGTAAACACAACCCTAAAACGAAACACAGGAAAAACCACTGTTTTCAACTCCATCCTCATCTTTGAAAAGAACGTGAAGGGTCTAGAAAACAAGCTAAGGCCAACTTTGCATCACAATTGGATGTCATTGATTTATCTGCCTCTAGAATGTGTCTCTCTACCTTTGCTCTCAATTGTACCCCTCTCTTCAACTCTATTCTTGAAAGTGGAGCAACTCAACACATTTTCTATGACCCATCTTACTTTCTTGACTTCACTTCTGAAACTTCTTCTGTCATTGTAGGAAATGGAAGATCTGTCAAGTGTCAAGGTACTGGCAGTGTTGTGGGAACAGTAAATGGTGTTGAAATTCAGCTCAAAGACTGTCTTTACGTTCCCTCTTTCAAGCAGAATCTTATCTACCTAATTGATATCATAAAAAAGGGTCCCAATCTGCAATGTTCTGAATCTCATTATGAAGTCAAACTACATGACAAAGTAATCATCTCAAGACATATCTCAAACAACTTACTGGAATTCAACATTTTTCTTTGTAATCAATCTCCTTACAGAATAGCTTCTGCATTGACCATTAAGACTTTGCCTTTTTCGGTTCGTCAATATCTTGGGCATCCTAGCCTTGAATATTTGAACAAACTTAAAAAACTTCAAATAATCAACTTTACAGCAGTTGCATCTCTTCCTTTCTGTGAATCCTGTGTTAAGGCTAAGCTACACAAGGTTCCCTTTTCCGGAACACTTCCTCCTTCTTCTTGACCTTTTGAATTCCTTCACAGAAAATTAAGTGGAAAAATTTCTCTGCCTTTTCTAAGTGGAGCTAGATATTATTTCCACATCACAGATGCCTACTCTAATTACAGATTAATATTTACCCTTAAAAATAAAAATGAAACTCTTCCTGTACTGAGGCACTTTAAAAGTTTTATTAGGGGGTATCAAAGTTAGAAATTTCTAAATATTTAAAAGGTATTTCACAGAAAAAAAAGAAAGCCACAAGCATGACATTAATACTCAGTAAAAAGATGTTTTTGGGGCACGAGATGGCATACCTTAAAAAATAATCATGGTTAATTTGGTGGAAGAAAAAGCATTTTGAAATCAAAGATTTATAACTTTGATACCCCCTATTGAAAAGCATCTTAATCACAAAAAAACTAACATTTTCAATAATAATGGAGTAGAGTACATAAATAATCATTTTAAGTCCTTTCTCAATGAAAAAGGTATCCAAATGATCACTACTTCACCTCATCATCCTGAGCAAAACCCGATTTCAGAAAGAGGAAATCTGTCAGACAGGCTACTAGACTTGCCAAGTAAATAATTAATTATTGACTGGAGTAGAACTTGATAGACAAGAATAGCAGGTAAGTTATATAATAAAGGACAAGATGGACTAGGGACAGAAGGGACTCGGGACTGGAGCGGACAGAGGAAAGGAAGAATTACCTGATAGACAAGAATAGCAGGTAAGTTATATAATAAAGGACAAGATGGACTAGGGACAGAAGGGACTAGGGACTGGAGCGGACAGAGGAAAGGACTTGAGGAGGAGAGTGGACACGTAAGATAAATAAATAAAGAAATGGACAAAAATAAAATAGAGGGAGAAAATGGATTCATTGCTGTAGCAGAGCATACATACAGAATTACCTGATAGACAAGAATAGCAGGTAAGTTATATAATAAAGGACAAGATGGACTAGGGACAGAAGGGACTCGGGACTGGAGCGGACAGAGGAAAGGACTTGAGGAGGAGAGTGGACACGTAAGATAAATAAATAAAGAAATGGACAAAAATAAAATAGAGGGAGAAAATGGATGCCGAATCAGAGAGGACTCGCGCATCCATACATAATGCTTAGCTATCATACTATTAGGTTAAAGATTAGGTTAAAAGTAAGTAATAATAGCAACTGTAAGTAAAATAGATCTATTTCGACACTCCCCCGTGCTCAAGACAGCAATGGTTTTAAGTCTAAGTACTTTAAGAATTGATGATGCTTAGGTCTAGATAAGGATTTAGTAAGAATATCAGCTAACATTTGATCAGTAGGAGTATATCTAATTTTAAATTCATTATTGTTTACTTGTTCTCGTAACCAACATACTTTAGTATTTATGTCGAGTTCTATGTTGATAAAGTGGATTGAGTGCCAGATTTATCCCACCTTGGTTGTCACCAAATAGAGAGGAAGAAATGAGAGATATGTTGAAATCATTGAATAGTTCTTTTGTCCAAATTAAGTCTTGTCCACATTCAGTCATTGCGTAGTATTCAGATTCAGAGGTTGAAAGTGCAACAGATTGTTGTTTTGATGATCTCCAGCTAATGAGTCCAAGATGAAAAACAAGGGTTCCAGAGGTAGATTTGGAGTCTTCAGCTTTATTGTAGTCTGCGTCAGCATAGCCAGTGAGATAACCTAATTTACTTTCACCAACATTGCCCAAAGTTAAGCAGTAGTGTTTTGTGAGTTGGAGATATCTTAATACGTGAAAGAAGGCATTAATTTGATCATCAGATGGGTCATTGAGATATTGAGCTAATGAGCTGGCAGCGAATGATAAGTCAGGACAGGTGCATAATACTAGGTAATTGAGTAACCCTATAGCACGGCGATAGTTCACTAGATGAGTAATTTTATTGGAAGAACTTTGAGTGAGATGAGTATTAGGAACTAGTGGAGTTGATACTGGACGACAATTCAAGTGATTGAACTCATTAAGAATTTTTTTGACATAAAGAGATTGGGATAAAGATACAGTTTTGTCTTTTCGGTTTCGATCGACCTTCATTCCTAGTACCCACTTCAGTTCCCCTTGATCATCCATATCGAAGACTTGAGAAATTTTGTCTTTGAAATCTTTAACGGAGGGACCGCCAATGATAAGATCGTCGACATGAATGTAGACGTAGCATGGACTACCAGTATCATTATTAAAGAACAGGCAATGATCGGCTTTACTTGCCTTGAAACCGATGTCAGCAAAGAAAGTACTCAATTTGTGATACCAGCACCTGGGACTTTGTTTGAGACCGTAGAGTGACTTTTTTAAATGTAGGCAACATTTGGTATTATTAGGATAGTAACCACTAGGGTATCGTAAGTAGAGATCTTCTTCAGGTTCTCCATGTAAAAAGGCCGATTTGACATCCATTTGATGAAGCTCCCAATCTTTAAAGGCGGCAATGCCAAGGAGAAATCGAAGAGTTGTTAATCGGCCAGTGGGAGCGTAAGTTTCATTGTACTCTATTCCTTCGATTTGGGAGAAACCCTGCACACATAGCCTGGCTTTGTATTTAACTATGTTACCTTCGGAATCAGTTTTCTTTTTGAATGTCCAGGTGGTGCCTAGGAGATGATTGTGGTCCGGGATAGGTACCTCTTCCCAGACTTGATGTTTTGATATACTTGCTAGCTCAGATTGAATAGCTTGTAACCACTCATCACTTTCGGGGGAATTGACCGCTTCATAATAGTTTTTCGGAGTGTCCCATGGAGTGACTGCTAAACAAAGGGGATTACCTCGTCGTTTTGTTTGAAGAATATTAGCTGGATCGATGTCCGACAAAATTTCTTTTGAAGGTCTGAGATCTTTTTCAACATAAGCATAATTTTTCGGTGCGGGTGGAGAAATTTCTTCAAATCTTTCAGAATCAGGAATGTCAGTGTTTAGTTCAACATTGGACTGATCTTCAAGAGAGTGGATTTCGAGGGAGGATGTGTTGTCATGATTGAAGGTGTTATTTGGAATTGATTCAAAGAAAGATGAATTAGAGAAATCAGTGTGTGTAAAGTCAAGGTCCGGAAAAACTAAGGTTTCGACAGGACTCCCTTTATTAATTTTGGGAGCGAGATTGAAAGAGTTGAGAAATTTGACATTATGAGTAATAATAATGGCATCAGATTTTGGAGAGTAAATACGGTAATTTATATGGCCCTCACAATATCCCAAAAATATTCCTTCGATTCCACTGCTGTCAAATTTTCCATTTCGATACTGCTTCTGTTGATAGTAGATAACGTCGGAGCCAAAGGGGTGGAGTTTTCTTGGTATATTATCTGAATCACCATGCCACAGTTCCCATGGTGTTTGATGATTTTTGTGAGCAGATGAGGGTAGAATGTTAAGAAGGAAAGTGGCTGTATTGATGGCCTCAGCCCACCAGTAAGAATCGAGTCCAGATTCAAGAAGTAGGCATCTGGCTTTTTCGACTAGGGATCGATTGCCTCTTTCCGCTATAGGATTTTGTTGTGGCGAATATGGAGCAGTAAGTAGGTGTTTGATACCTTTATTTTTAAGGTGATTTTTGAAATTATTGCTGGTAAACTCCCCTCCATTGTCTGACACTATGGCTTTGACAGTTTGACCTAATTGATTTTCGACTAGCTTTTCATACTCCTTATATTTTTCAAAAGTTTCTGACTTGAGCTGCAAAAAGTATACATGCCGAAAGCGAGAGTGACCATCTGCAATTTGGAAAAAGTATGATTTTCCGCCTTTAGATTCTGGGGTAACCGGACCACATAAATCCATATGAAGAACATCAAGGGGTGATTTAGGCGTAGGAAAAGAACCGGAAAAGGGCAGAATGTGAGCTTTTGAAAGAGCGCAAGTTTTACAACTGAATTGAGAGAAATTCAAACCTGGGAAAATCAATTCCATAGTTTGATTACTTGGGTGACCAAAATTATGATGAAGTAATTTGAGGTCCGGTTTGTTAGGTGAGGTTAGATTAATGTATAAAATAGGATATCTCAACAAGGGGAAACTTATAATTCTACCCTTATTTGAGCATTCAATAAGAGTTGTCCCATTCTCTTTAATTTTGAAAGTCCCATTGTCATTTTCTAGGCATAGACCGTTTTTGAGAAGATCAACAATTGCAATAAGGGTTATACTAATTGAAGGTACATAGAGAGCACAATTGATATCAAAATTCTGACCGGATGATGAGGTGAAGGAAACTTTGCCTTGTCCAAGGGCAAGAATTTCATCCCCATTTGCCAGAGTTAATGAAATTTTGGTATCTTCAAACTGAGTAAACAAGTTCCGATTATTGAAGATTGAATAAGAAGCGCCACTGTCCAGGATGGCGTGATTAAGTGGAAGATCAGAAAAAACAGATAATACTTTGTATTGTGTGTCATTTCCCTTCATCTCTCGCTCTTTCCTTCGTTTTAAAAATTCTTCTCGCTTTTCTGGATGAAGTTGAAAGCATGAGGCTTCCGAGTGAGGTGCAAGTGGGTTGTGCTTCCCTTTTGAGCAGAAGGCTTTTGTTTTGGTGTCCACAGCCAAAACAGTCCCGGCAGAATTACTTGTGAGGTTAAGAGTTTTGCGTCGAGTAACTTCAGCTTCAACATCAGCGAATATTGACTCAATGGTAGGCCTCTGGTTGGTGATGTCGTACTTGCTCAGAATAATGGTGGCGGCCGTTTGATATGATTCAGGGAGCAAGTTGAGTACGTAATTTGCCATGATGTAAGATAGAATATTTTCTTTAAATAAGTCAGGTGCAACATCTAGTAATAATTTGATAGTCCCCCTGAATTCGTCCATTGCTTCCAGAATATTGCTCTCCGTAAATTTAATCTTGAACAATTTACTGATTACGTAGGAGCAGTTTTGACTGGATTTAGAGGCATAATGATTCTTGATTCGAGTCCACAACTCAGCAGGTTCGACGGCGTCATCATCTAAAATGAACTTGTGTTGATTGGCCCGGTCCATAAACATTTTGATGATTGTGTTTGCTTGCCTTTGTTTGATTTTGAAAAGAGAGTGAAGTTCAGGATCAGATGGAATAGGGTTGTCCTCAACAAGGAATTGGTCCAGGTTACGAATTGTGAGGGCATATTTCATGTCAGTTTTCCAGGTACTGTAGTTTTTGTCATTCAACTTTTCGATGCCCTTAATTTCAGAGTAATTCGATCCATCTTGAAGATACGTGAAATCTGGAAGTGGTGAGGATGAGGGTTCAGCCATGGCGGTGTAGGTAGAGGAGGAAGAATTTCCTGGAGAACCGGATGAGGTGGTTGTTGATTCAGGAGTCGCCAGATTTGATTAAATAAATAGCTGGGGCGCTGGGCCCATAACCCTGATAGACAAGAATAGCAGGTAAGTTATATAATAAAGGACAAGATGGACTAGGGACAGAAGGGACTCGGGACTGGAGCGGACAGAGGAAAGGAAGAATTACCTGATAGACAAGAATAGCAGGTAAGTTATATAATAAAGGACAAGATGGACTAGGGACAGAAGGGACTCGGGACTGGAGCGGACAGAGGAAAGGACTTGAGGAGGAGAGTGGACACGTAAGATAAATAAATAAAGAAATGGACAAAAATAAAATAGAGGGAGAAAATGGATTCATTGCTGTAGCAGAGCATACGTACAGAATTACCTGATAGACAAGAATAGCAGGTAAGTTATATAATAAAGGACAAGATGGACTAGGGACAGAAGGGACTCGGGACTGGAGCGGACAGAGGAAAGGACTTGAGGAGGAGAGTGGACACGTAAGATAAATAAATAAAGAAATGGACAAAAATAAAATAGAGGGAGAAAATGGATGCCGAATCAGAGAGGACTCGCGCATCCATACATAATGCTTAGCTATCATACTATTAGGTTAAAGATTAGGTTAAAAGTAAGTAATAATAGCAACTGTAAGTAAAATAGATCTATTTTGACAGAACTACGCCTTTACCTCTCATTGTATTAATTATAACTTACTCCATAATTTACTTATATTATTGCAACTAAGTAATAAGTAAAAATAAAGTAAAGATATAATTAAATTTTTCCCTCATTTTTTATCCCTTGACATCATCCTCATGACAGTTGAAAAGTAAACTAAACAGTTTAAAAATAAAAAATATTAACATCAAACATTACTATTTTACATTTGACATATACATAAACAAAAATAAATCAAATAATTTTAATTACATTTGATATATACAGTTAAAAACACTCTGGAAAATTACTCTGTCTCTGTATTGAGAGATGCTCTTGATGTATCTACAATTAATGACCAATATTTGAGATATATTATTACCAAACAAAAAAATAATGAAAAAACTAAAATTGACTCAAAAATTTAATAGTTTTTTAACTGAAAGATATTAAAAAGCAGTGAAAAGTGAATTGCATAGGGTTTCTGATGAGTTGTTTAGGTACAAAGTAAATTATGAAAAGAAATTTGCTTTGTGGCAAAATATCAAGAATGATTTGTCAAACTTACAAGAGATTTTTTCTATCTTTTACCAGGAACTTGAAGGAAATAAGTAGAACTTGAAAAAACTGAATGACCATTATTCATCTCTGCAAAATAAGAACCAATTATATTTTGCAACTATCAATGATACATTTTCAAGTATTTCAAGGGTGAAAACTAAGATAAAAAGCATTGAAGAACAATTGAACTCATTGTTAATTGACTAAAGATACTTGGTCAATTCTTTGAGAGAACCTGTTGCACAAGCTACTCCAATTTCACCTGAGCCAGGTTCCTCAAAAGTAAAATTAGTGCAAGAAATTTCTGTAGATATTCATGAGTTTCCATCAAAAATTCATGATGCACCCTCTTCATCTACAGATGGGTTAAAAAATGAGATTACTGCCCATTTGGAGTAATTGAAACTTATTCTTACATAGAAACAAGTTAGTAGCAAGGAAATTACCTAAAATTAAAAGAATTGGCCCAAACTTGACCAATACCCAACATTTGATGGTGATTATTCTTCTGATTGGCAGCAATTTATTTGCAGAATTGATAAACTTGAAAATTCTTTTAAAATTCCAGATGAAGAAATTGTGATTAATGGATTTCATTGTTATCAAATGTTGCCCAGATGTGATATGAATCTGTCCTTCTAGATAATAATGATTTCTCTTGGGAGGATTGGAAGAAATTAATTAAAGAAAAGTTGGGTGGTTCAAAGTCTAGGTTAGCCCAACAAAGGCAATATGAGGAAGCTAGATATAGCTCAACTTCTACAGAAAAACCTATTGAGTTCCTGATGAAACTAGTAAAGATCCTGAGAGCAATGAATACAAACATGGACTTTGAATTATGGAAGGACAGGATCCCTTATAAATTGCCTATGTCTTTGAGAGACTTAATTGTTGCTAGGACTGAATTATCAAAGGAAACTTATTATTTTATTAATAATTGCAATGAGGTCCTTTTTAATAACAAGTATGATTCTATAAGGTTCACTCCTAGACCTTCATTGGAGAAAAACCTCCAATTACAAGCAAAAACTTCCTGAAGAATTTGTTAAACCTTCTGCCCCTTTTCCGCCTAAAAAGTATGCAACAAGCACTTGCTTTAAATGCAGAAAGCCTTGGCAGAAACACCATGTTTGTGACAAGAAAATAACCCTTGTTGAAAAAACAGAGGAACCTTCTGATGACACAGTTGCACTGGATGATACTTCAATTAATTGTGCCAGTAACATTTCTTATGAATCTCACCTGGAAATCTTGATGCTGGAATTAGATATTCATTATTTAAATAATATTGACATAGAGAAAAATGATTTATCTACAGTTGAAGATGCTAAAATCATAAGAAATCTTGAAGACAGCTCAATAATCATTGCCCCTCTCAAGGCACCAGTCTTGATTAATGGAAAGAACATTCAGGTTGTTTTGAATTCTGGAGCTGAAGGAAGTGTTTTTTCTGAAAAAGCACTTGCTTCAGTGGATCAGGATTAGAAATCAAAACTTATGCCTATCACTTCTGAGAGTTGGAGAGGTCATGGCTCTTTTTTGTCCCCCATTGCTAAATACAAATCTACAGTATTTTTTAAATATAACCATGGATTTCACCACACAATATGGGGGAGGACTTGTTAGCAAGTCTACAACCTTGGACTTAAATTCACCACAGATTGAACACACATTGAGCTATTGAAAAAGGAATCATACAATCAGGGATGAACACCACTCAGCAGAACAGTTTTAGATGGGTCTTCAAGTAGAGTTCAGTCTGAGTTCAGGTTGGGGACTTGCTAGAAAGTCCACCCCCTATATTGTGTAGTGTTTTTAAGAGCTATGTGTGGCTTTTTAGTTATGAAAAATGTTAAATTAAGTAATTGGTTCATTGTGGGAAATGATATATTAACCAAATATGGCATTAAAATGGATCCCTCAAACCAATGCTTCACAATGGGGTTGAATGGGAGGCAAATTTTAAAATCTCTTCCCCCAAAAAATATTAACACCAAGATCAAACCCATGTAATTCTATGGTTCAATATAAAGGAAGATCTACAAATAAAATTTCTGCCCAATTTTCCAAAACTGAAACAGCCTCTTTTGGAGAACAACTTTCTGGTGAGAAAAATTATTCCATGATTCAGTTGATAAAATCTTTTCCTATGGCCTTTGCTCATGGGGCACATGAGCTAGGATTGATCAAAGAAGAGATGAAACTTTCATTATCTTGCCCATTAACTAAAATACCACCTAGTTTATAGAAAAAGCCTTCTCCTGCTTCTCCCACAAAAGAAAAGATACTGAGGACAATATCTCTACCCTTTTTAAAATGAATATTATTGAAAAGGTAGTTGAAACACCTAAATATTGTGTTATCTCACCTTTCTTAATTTCTTATGAGAGAGACAAAGCCAGGTTATGGGTTATTATAGAGCATTAAATACTTATACTGTAGATGATATCTATCCTATACCTAGAATTAGCTCTATCCATGCTACCTTAAAGGGTGCTAAACGTATCAGCTGTCTAGATGGTAATAAAGGATATCACCAGGTACCTATTGAGAAGAATTCCTAGAATTTTCTGATGATTCCTACTTATATGGGTATTTATAAGTATGTTAGGATTCCATTTGGCCCCAAAAATGCCCCTTCAGTTTTTCAAAAAGTTATGGATAAGACATTTCATAAAGAAAAATTGAGGGATGGCTGATGGGTTACATTGATTATATCATCATAGTCTCAAAAACATTTGAGGACCACCTCAACTACCTATATAAAGTGTTCCATAAAATGGATGAGATAAATATTACTCTTGCTTTGAAAAAATGCAAATTTTGTTTTCATTCCTTGAAAGTACTTGGTAATGTTGTCTCAGTTTAACAGATTAGATGAAAGTTGTATAATTTTATTGTTATTCCTCCTTCTATGAAAGGAAGCATCTTGAAAATTTTTCATGATGACATACTTGAAGGACATTTTAATCTTGAGAAAGCATTGATTAGACTTAAGAACACTGCTTGGTGGGTTAATATGACTGAAGACACCAAATTATATGTTAGACTCTGTGATTCTTTCCAGAAATCAAAAGGATTAACTGGGAAAAGATCCAGATTAATGCAGCATATTGAACTCCTGATGCACCACAGAAAATCTTAAACATAGATTTTGTAACAAGATTACCCATTTCTGGAAAAGACAGTTGTAACTCTTGCTGGGTTATTGTGGATAGATTTACAAAAATGTGTAAATTTATTTCTACTCACAAAGATGTTTTCACTAAGGAATCAGATTTTTTGTGGTGGTCTCATATGTTCAATACTGCTGGTTTCCCAAAGGCCATATTCTCTGATAGAGATCCTAAATGTACTTCTGAATTTTATGTCTCTGATAGATGTTTGTGGTTGTGATCTGAAGCTTTCAACTGCCCATCACCCTCAAAACAATGGATTAGCTGAAAGAATGATTCAAACTTCATAGAACATGATAAGAAGGTATTTTGCCTTTGGCCTTGAGTATAAAGACAATGACATGTTCACTAATGATAGGGTCACCTTACTACCTGGTATGGAATTTTCTTATAATAGTACTGTTTACTATGTTACTCAAAGAAAGCCTTTTGAGCTCAGGCTTAGATTTGTTCCAAATACCCCTGCAAAAAGTTTCAATAATAAAATAACTAAATTGAATTTACATCCTGTTCTGAAATCCTTTCTTTAAATGCTACAAATTTGCACAAGTCATGCTCAAAAATGTATTGAAAAATCTTTTAAATATGAGAAGAAGATGTGGGAAAAGCCCCATAAAGAATACATTTTAAGAAAGTGTAATGAAGTACTGATTTCTACAGTCCACCTCAATTTACAAGGTAATAACCAATTGAAATACCCATTTTTTGGTCCAGTTGTTGTCAGAAGAATGGTTAGTAATAATTCAGTTGAAGTTATCCTGTACTCTCCATATGACAGGAAACATCCTGTTTTCCAATATCTCTTCTGAAACATTACACATCCAATAGTTATTTATTCCCAAGAAGGAGAGGAAGACCAAAGAAGACCCCTAAGGAAATCACTGAGACAGCAGAAATTTATAGGATTCTAAATGACAGAATTATTGCTGTTGAGAAGGGTACTGAATACTTATTGATCTTAAAGAATGATTCTTCTGAATATGATTCTTGGATACCTGAGAAAGAGATATCTAACCTTCCTGCTCTACTAAAGAAATATATAAAGAAAAAAGCATTGCATTTTTTTATTGTTTTTTTTAGAGTGAGGGAGTGACAGCCAGGCAACTAGACTTACAAAGAAAATAATTGATTATTTTATGGAGTAGAGATAGGCCTTTACCTCTCATTGTATTAATTATAACTTACTTCATAAATTACTTATAAGATTGTAACTAAGTAGTAAGTAGAAATTAAGTAATGATATAATTAAATTGTTCCCTCATTTTTATCCCTTGAAAGTGTTCTCATGACAGTTTAAAAGTAAACTAAATAAATTAAAAATATTAAAATATTAAAATCAAATTGTTCTATTTTACATTTGACATATACAGAAACTAAAATAAGTCAAATCATTTTAATTAAATTTGATATATATAGTTAAAAACTGTATGTGAGAACATTCTTTATAGACTCAACTTTAATATTGGTAATTCCTATTGTGTGGGATGGTTCTCTCTGATTTCCTCTTGTATTTTGACTTGTGGTTCCATAGTTTCTCTCTCTTTGCCTGTATAAGGCCTCTCAATCTCTCTGTTTTTGATAATCATATTTTTTACTTAAATGAATTATTATATATACAACAAATATATTAATACTGTTACTTCTCTTATTATTTCTAATTTATCAACATATTAATAATAAATCAATTTATCTTTTCATTGAGTAATTAAATATAAAAGAAATAAAATATGTACCAATATTTAAATTCTTCAGTTTTCCTACCTTCAATGCCGTTGGACTGTTGAAAAATCTTCTAGACCAAAATTAACCCTCTGACACAGTCAAACAACCACTGAAAAGGCCAATTTCCTTCTTTATACTGCCAATATACCTTTGTAGAATTGGGAAGAATCAGTCAAGACCTCATTTTTTCTTGAGAACCAATTCCCTACTAAAAGTAACAACATGCTTACACCTTATGAAAAAATTTTTAATCTCAAACCTCAAGTTGAAAACCTGATAACCTTGGGGGGTGCCGCATGGCCCTTGATCAACAAACATATCAAAAATGAAAATTTACGCCTAAAAGTTAAAAATGCATTCTTCTTGGGTATGTTGAGAATATGAAAAGTTACAGACTGTTTGACCTTCAAGAAAAAAATCATATCCTCACATCATGTTCATTTCAATGAATTAAATTTTCCTTACCTCAGCTATGCCCCTGAAATTGGCAAGCTAACTGATGAATTTTCAGAGTTTGACTTACCCAGGGCTGTTATTGATCAATCATCTTCAGGATCTAGCACCACACAATATGGGGGGCGGACTTGTTAGCAAGTCCGCAACCTTGGACTCAAATTCACCACAGATTGAACACACATTGAGTTATTGAAAAAGGAACCATACAATCAGTGATGAACGCCACTCAGCAGAACAGTTTTAGGTGGGTCTTCAAGTAGAGTTCAATATGAGTTCAGGTTAAGGACTTGCTAGCAATTCCACCCCCTATATTGCATAGTGTAGTTTTAAATCCAACTCAGACAATAACTTCGAAGATACCAGTGAAAGCTGAAAGCTGCCTGATACTTCTGAAGCCATTTCTCAAGAGCTTAATCCTCATCATTCTGAATCTGAATTTTCAGTCCCCGCAAATCAAACCCCAGCTGCTCAATGTTTTACTATGACTAATTTCCCTCCTTCTCAAGAAATTACCTCTGGAATTGATCCTAAAACCATAATGTATTAAAAGAGACCCTGAGCTAATGCTGCCTTTAAACAATTGCCTGACTTACTGGAAAAAAGTGTTCCAACACAAAATTCATCTTCTCAAGCCATAAATGGCATGTATGTTGACAGTTAGAAAGATTCTATCAATGACAAACCAGAAAAATTAAATAAAAATCTTTTTTGATAAATTTTTGAATCTCCTCCTGATTTGCGTCCCATTGGATGTAGTTGGGTTTTTAAAGTAAAGAAAAATAAACATGGCCATGTAAATAATTTCAAGGCTCTCTTGTGTTCCCAAGGCTTTTCCCAACAACCTGGAAATAATTACAACAAAACCTATGCTCCAACTGGAAATCTGACCACTCTTTGCACCCTTTTTGCTGTTTCTATAAAACAAAAATTCCTCTGTCATTAAATAGACATCAAGGGTGCTTTCTTGTATGGCATTACTGAACAACCCATTTACATAAAAATTTCTGCTGGTGTCTCTCCGCCACCATCTCTCTCTCATCCTGTATTTGAACTTAAGAAAAGTCTATATGGGCTGAAACAGTCACCCCAATTTTGGTACCAACACCTCAAAGAATTTTTCAACTCCCTCCAAATGGAACCAAGTGTCTCAGATCCTTGCTTGTTCATCAAAAAAACTCTGAAAACCCAACTTTTGTCTTTGTTCATGTTGATTATCTAGAAATATTTGATCCCAACACTTCCTGGGTTTGAGAGGCCATTCAAAAAAGGTTTGACATGGACGACTGGAATTGTTAGACATCTTCTCAAGATGCACAGTCTTCATGATGTTGAAAGCTCAACCTACTCTCTTAATCAAAAAATCTACATTAAGAATCTTTTATCTACTTATGATATGCTTAATTTTAAGCCCTTTAACACTTTCATGATTTCAAACCAACAATTAATTGAGGATTCCCCTGAAAATATTAATCAGTTTAATAAACTCAACATGTATTATAGAAGTGCAATTGGGTCTCTGAACTACTTGTTACAGTGCACTCATCCTGACCTATCCTTTGTTGTCTCTCAGTTATCTTAACACTTGGGAAATCCAAGAATTACTCAGTGGATAGCATTCAAACAAGTTCTTTGATAAATAGTGCATAAAATTGACAAAACCATTTTCTATGGTGCCACCCAAGATCCACTTCAATAACTATTTATTTTCATGAATTCTGACTATGAAGCTTTCACTGACTCATACTGGTCTTGATTCCCTCTCACCAGAAGATCAACAATGTAGACAATCCTATAGTACAAGCTGTAGGCCTTGACCAAGGGAGATGGATAAAAACAAGAGAGAAAATCCCCTGTACCTTTAGAGAAATAAAGTGAGATTTACCTGTTAAAGTAAATTGAGTCTTGATTTCTGAAACCCCTTTCAAATACACTTGAATTCTTGATCAGTCAAGGAAGTAGTCCCCAGAAAGACTACCACACCAAAGAACTGGAATGTAGACAAATGTCCACACCAGAGTAAACAAGATACTTGATGTAGGTTGAAAAGCTTCACCAGATACAGAAAGATACTTGAAAAAGCTTGCAAGACTATACCAGAGAAACAGTGAAAATATTTGAGTTAAATGAAGATCTAACCTTTCAACAAACACAGCCAATTGTGGCCAAAAAAGACTGAAAACTGAGTGATAAACAGTGATCTAATTACCAGATGGTTGTATGATAATTAAATCTTCCACAAACTGTCTTATTCAGTATGTAAACACAAACCACCAACTAAAATCTATGCTAAGTCAACTAATTCAGCCATTCTGACAGCCAAATTGCATGAAACCCCCATTGGAGCACTCCCCAGTATTCTATGACCAAGCTGGGTGGGCCTCCTTGAAGTTGCCTGGCCTCCTGAAGCCATAAAACCACTAAAAACAATTAACACCACACAATTTGGGGGGTGGACTTGCTAGAAAATCTGAAACCTTGGACCCAGACTCACCACAGATTGAAAACACATTGAGCTATTGATAAAGGAACCGTACATTCAGGGGTGAAAACCACTCAGCAGAACAGTTTTAGGTGGATGTTCAAGTAGAGTTCATTATAGGTTCAGTATGAGTTCATTCTGAGTTCTATCTGAGTTTCATCTGAGTTCAAGTTGAGGGCTTTCTAGCAAGTCCACCCCCTATATTGTGTAGTGTAAAAACCATAAAAACAACAGAAAACACCTTATACCTTAAAATATGCTAAAAAATCATAAGGACATGAAATATAGAGAACCACCATGGCTATTCAATGATAATTGCCTCATACCTATAGCTTAAATATTCAGCCTGTGAATCCAGAAAAACATCATAATAAAAACCAATGCCATTTAAGACATCACATAACAGTACCTAACTACACAAAAAAGGCCCCATCCAATGTTGGATTACCAAAATAAGTGGCTATCTTTTTATATTAAATGGAGCTGCTGTCTCATGGAAACCCAAAAAAAAAACCCACTGTTGCACTTTCCACCTCCGAAGCAGAATACTGAGGCATGTTGGAAGCAAGAAATAAAACCTTGTAACTTGTAGCCTTATTGAAAGATCTCAACATTTCATTTCCTAATCCTTCACTTCTTCAAGGTGAGAATCAGGGAGCTATGGATCTTTTCAATAATCCTCTTTTCCATGCTTGCTCTAAACACATTGAAATCTATTCTCATTGGATACAAGAGGGAGTCTTAGCCAAACACCTGGCTCTTTGATACATCCCTACTGAAAACATGGTTTCAGATTTACTCACAAATTCATTAGCTTGATCAAAATTTGAGAATTTGCTCACAAAAATGGGTCTTAAAAATGCTGTCTGAAATATACAGACAGGGGGGTATTAGAAATCCTGTTGATTTTCTCAAACTTAGTCTTTCCTTTTCTGAAAACCTTACATTTCCCATTCATTCAACTTCCATTCTAGTCTGAGATGTCTCAGCTTGAGTATTACATCCCTGCCTGGGAAAAGTATTGCCACTGAGTAGTAAAAGCATAGATATCTCATTGATTGATAAAACTTAGAATTCTTGCTGATAATATATATATTGTTGTCAATTTTTCCCTTTTTCCTCACTCATCTAAGATGTTATCTTGTTATTTTATTTCATTTTCTTTTCTTTTTCCTTTACATTAATTTTGCTTGGTGTTGTCTGTCTCAATTGCTCACTCCACACTACAGGTATTTGGGGTTTACATCTGTTAGACATTCAAAGTTCTCTAATAAGACTTCTTGTCTTCTATAAAAGATATTTGGGGACTAAATCTGTTAGACATGCAAAGTTTTAGAATAAGAATTATTGTCTTCTATAAAAGCTTCTACACTCCTTGACCTTTAATACTAACCATATAATTCAAAAATTCTGCAAAATTTGTCAAACATTTAAGAACTATCAATAGCAAGATAAACCCCACCAGACTTAAGATTGAAGATTAAGTATTGACTCTTCAAGTTTTACACAAATTTCCTAAAGAATATGATTTATTTGTTTGAGTTCTGATTCAAGGAAAAAAGTATTATGATTGGAAGAGGTGTTGAAGCAATTAGAAAAAAATAGAAAGAAATTCATATCCAAAAAGGAAGATAATGTTTCTATGCTTGCTACTAAAAATCAAAGATGGAATATGTCAGCCAGGCTACTAGACTTACCCAGTGAAATAATTAATTATTTACTGGATGAAGCTGCACCCTATCATTTTTAATTATCATTTAATTATCATTTAGTTACATTAAAATTAGTTATAATAAATTAACTAATTACAAAATGTTAAAATTAAATTAATTAATTAAATAAATAATTAAAATTAAAATTATAATTTTGTCCCTTATATTTTTCTCTAACACTGTGCTCATTTGACAGGTTGGGAAAAAATAAAATTTTATATTAAAAAATAAATACAAAGATAAAATAAGATTTAAATATTCAAATAATATTAAATATATAAAAAAAATCAAATTTCTTATTTAGGATTGACTTTTACAGTAAATATTAAAAATATTGATGTATTTCTGACATACTCTGTAAATACATCTTTTTGACGCCTTCTTTTTAGAATAACTTTATTAATTGAAATACTCTTTCTGGAATGTTCTTTTTCTCTCTCTTTTCCTACTGTTTTTAGAATTTGTTTTCCGTGCTTTGTCTCTCCTTTGCCTATAAAAGGCCTCTCTTTTTGTTGTCTTTTGATCATTCTATTTTACCAACTCATTTTATTACAACAATAACCAACTAAACACTTATTCTTATATTCTATATTATTAGTATTTACAATAGCGTAATTCTAATTTATAATTTATATTAATATTTTAATCCTACCTCTTTTATTGAGTAAAAAATTCATCTTTGAATTAAGAAATACGTACAAATTTGTTGAGAACCCATTTAAGCCTTTTAAATCCTCGTAGAACTACGTACCAAATCTTCTAGACTAAAAGTATATCTTGACAATTGGGAACCTTTCCGAAATATCGACGGCGCAACGTTACTTGAGGCGTAATCAAGAGGACCATCGGCGTAGAAGCACCTGTAAAGGACGAGTGGAGGCAAGAAAACGACGAACGTCATACGTCACGTGATAAAAGTTTTTGCTGCAAACGGGAATCGAACCGCGCTCCAAAACTTAAGTTCATATACTGACTAAAGATCGTATATATCGTGGTAATTATTGTGATTACTATTTGTGGGTTACTCTTCACTCTTCATTTGCGACGTATTTCCTTTTACTCAGCACTCTGTAAGTGGCATTAATTTGCTCATTTTGCAGGGGGAGGTGTCTGGTAATTGGAATTTAATTTTATTATTATATTTTTTTTTATTTTTCCTGGTTGACCATAATAGAGCAATAACTGTTCTTAGTCCCAGAGGTAATAAAATAATTATATATTAATATTAATTATTATCATTTTTCAGTTGACAATTGTCCTGATTAATTTGAATTTTAATTGTTCCAGTTGACAAACTGTCCTGACAATAAAATATTTTATTAAATAAAATAATTATTATAATTTTTCAGTTGACATTTGTCCTGATTAATTAATTGTTCCAGTTGACAAATTGTCCTGACAATTATATTTTTTTAATAAATAATTAACATTTCATTACTTCAGTTGACTTTGAGTCCTGGTAATCCAATAAATCTTTTTAAGTAATAAAATTCATATTTAAAGTACTTCAGTTGACATTAAGTCCTGGTAGTTAATTAATCAGTTAAAATAATTTTTATTAATAAAGATTCATATTTGATTATTTCAGTTGACAATAAAATCCTGGTAATAAATTAGTTGATTTAAATCCTGAAAATAAAAATTAATAGATATTCTAATTTATTTCTACAGTTGATTGCATTATCCTGGTTTTAAATTTTTTTTTATTAATTTTATTTAAGTTGATTTTTATCCTAATAAAATTTTTTTTTATTTTTATTTTATTTCTGTTAAATAAAAATTAAAAATAAAAGACTAATTAATTTTGTCTCTTTTCCTTCATTTCAGTAGAATCTTAAAATGACTGATCAAAGTGGTTTTACTGCACGTGAAGAAGAACTAGACTTAATTGATTATGATGAGCCTACTTCTGTAAGTTCTCCTTTAACAAGAAGAATTTCTCAAACTAATAAATCCTTGCCCCAAACAGGATGTGGAAATGGAAGAAGTAGAAATCCTAGTGGACAATACTCAGGATCAGAAACCCAGGACAAACCCACCAGAAGAGCTTCCAAGAGGCTTCAAGATAAAAAAGATGCCGTTGTCCCAGCAGATAAAGAATCTGTCAACCCACATAAATGAGTTAAAGACAGACAGCTTAAAACTAAAGGTAAGGGTAGATGCCTTGGAAGAATGGGAGAAAAGAAAAAATACTTCTCTCCAAGAGAAAAGGAAACCTCTTCCTCCCAGGGATCAACAACAATTGGCTCCCCAATCCCAAGAGATGGTAGAAGTGTCCAAGTGGCAGTGGGACTGGCTCAACACTCAGTGGGACTACTTGGCTCAAAACCAGCATCAGTTACCTCAGGTAGGTCCATCAAGGCCCACCCAGACCAATCCCACTCCTCCCCACCCTTATCAAGGAGGCAAAAGAAGAAGGAAGCCCAATATGGTGATACCCAGCAAACCCTGGTACGTCCCTCTATTGATTCTCAGGTGCCTTTTCTTGTGGCTGACTCTGTTCCTTCAGGTAAATCTGGAAGGCAAGATGAAACCTTGAGACCTATAGAGGCTGGGAATAGTAGACAGTTATCTCATGTATCCAATCCATTACTTTTAATTGCTACCTCAATGATTAATCCTGATATGGCTGTGATTGATGAAACTCTTGACCCTGAGTTCTATGAGAGTCTGGAAAGTTACTCAGTTTCCTTATTGAGAAACACTCCAGATGTAGCAAGAATTAATGATGAGCACTTGAGAGATATTATTGCCAAGCAAAATCATATAATGAACAATATGCAATTGACTCAGAGATATAATAGTTTGTTAACTGATCAGGGTTATCAAGCATTAAAAAGTGAAGCACAGAGAGTCTCTGATGAATTGTCTCATTACAAAGCAACCCATGAAAAGAAAATTGCTTTATGGCAAAATATAAAAAATGATTTGTCTAAACTAAAAGATACTGTATCTGCCTGTTGCCAGGAGGTAGAGATAGATAAGATAAATCTGAAAAGATTGAGTGACCAGTTGTCATCTTTTCAACATAAAAATCAATTATCTTTTGCAACTGTCAATGAAAGTTTATCTAGTCTTCCAAGAATGAAAACAAGACTAACACCCATTGAAGAAACATTGAACTCATTGTTAAATGACCAAAAATATTCTGACAATTCTGTGAAGGAACATATAGTGCAGGATTCTCAACCAGTACCTGTGGCTAGTTCATCTAAAATAAAAATTGATCCAGAAATACCTGTTGATAACACTGAGTTTCCATCAAAAACTGATGATGCACCAGGATCTGAAACAGAAGGATTAAACAATGAGATTTCAGCACAATTAGAGAAATTACAGCTGCTTCTTACTCAGAAACAAGCTAGTACTAAGGAGACTCCTTCAAATCAAAAGAATTGGCCAAAACTTGACCAGTACCCAACATTTGATGGTGATTCTTCCTCTGATTGGCAACAATTTATTTGCAGAATTGATAATTTAAAAAATTCTTACAAACTCCCAGATGAGGAAATTGTGTCCAAATTAATTTCTTTGTTCACTAATGTTGCCCTGATGTGGTATGAATCTGTTCTCCTGGATGGGAATGACTATTCATGGGAGGATTGGAAGAAATTAATTAAAACACAATTTGGTGGCTCCAAGTTCAGAATGGCTCAACAAAGGCAGTATGAGGAAACTAGATATAGCTCTTCTACTGATAAACCTATTGAGTTTTTAATGAAACTTGTAAAAATCTTAAGGGCAATGGACCCAAATATGGAGTTTGATTTATGGAAGGACAGGATCCTCTATAAATTACCAATGTCTCTGAGAGACTTGATTGTGGCTAGGACTGAGTTCTCCAAAGAACCCTCTTCTTTCATTAATACTTGCAATGAGATACTTCTAAACAATAAGTATGATGCAAGAAGATTCATTCCTAGGACCCCTTTGGAGAAACCCTCCACTTACCAACAAAAACCTCTGGAAAAGGTTGGTAAACCTTCTGCCCCTGTTGCACCAAAGAAGTATGCAACAAACACTTGCTTCAAGTGCAACAAGCCTTGGCAGAAAGGCCATGTTTGTGACAAGAAGATAAATATTGTGGAACAAACAGAGGAGCATGCTGATGACACAGTGGCACTGGATGATACATCAAGTGATTGTGCCAGCAATATTTCATATGAATCTCAACACGAAATCTTGATGCTGGAAGAAGATATTCATTATTTAAATACTATTGACATTGATAATAATGATTTATCTACAGTTGAGGATGCTGAGATCATAAAGAACATTGAGGATAACTCAATTGTTATTGCCCCTCTTAAGGCACCAGTCTTGATTAATGGAACCAGCATTGAAGTTGTTCTGGATTCTGGAGCTGGAGGAAGTGTAGTATCTGAAAGAGCACTTGCCTCAGTAGATCAAGACTATAAATCTAAACTGTTGCCTATCATTTCTGAAAATTGGAGAGGGTATGGCTCTGTTTTGTCCCCCATTGGTAAATACAAAGCCACAGTGTTTTTTAAATATAACCATGGTTTTGTAAGAGCTATTTGTGATTTTGTTGTCATGAAAAATGATAACTTGAGCAATTGGTTTATTGTAGGGAATGATATTTTAACCAAGTATGGCATAAAATTGGATCCTTCAAACCAATGTTTCACAATGGGGTTGAATGGGAAGAGAAAATTTAAAATTTCATCCCCTAAAAAATTATTAAAACCAGAATTGAACACATGTAATTCTGTGGTTCAATATAAAGGAAGATCTACAAAGGAAATGCATGCCCTTATGTCTGAAATTTACAATGCCTCTTTTGGAGAACAACTTTCTGGTGAGGATAAAGATTCCATCATTAACTTGATAAAATCTTTTCCTATGGCCTTTGCTCATGGGTCACATGAACTGGGATTAGTTAAAGAGTAAATGAAACTTTCATTGTCTTGCCCATTAACTGATATACCACCTAGTTTAAAGAAGAAGCCTTATCCTGCTTCTCCCACAAAGAGAAAAGATATTGAAGATAATATCTCTACCCTTTTAAAAATGAATATTATTGAAAAGGTAGTTGAAACACCTAAATATTGTGTTATCTCACCTGTCCTAATTTCTTATGAGAAAGATAAAGCCAGGTTATGTGGTGATTATAGAGCACTAAATACTTATACTGTTGATGATATCTATCCTTTACCTAGAATCAGCTCTATACATGCTACTTTACAGGGTGCTAAATATATCAGCTGTTTGGATGGTAATAAGGGATATCACCAGGTACCTGTTGAGAAAAATTCTCAGAACTTTCTGATGATTGCCACTCATATGGGTATTTATAAGTATATTAGGATGCCTTTTGGCCCTAAAAATGCCCCTTCAGTTTTCCAAAAAGTAATGGATAACACATTCCATCAAGAGATAATTGAAGGTTGGCTGATGGTTTATATTGATGATATCATTATATTCTCAAAAACATTTGAGGACCATCTTAAACACCTGTGTAAAGTATTCCAGAAAATGGACGAAATAAATATGACACTTGCTTTGAAGAAATGTAAATTTGGTTTCCATTCTTTAAAAGTTCTTGGCCATGTTGTTTCAGGCTTACAGATATGTGTTGACCAGAACAAAGTGGCAGCCATACAACAGGTGAAAGCTCCTACAACAGTAAGAGAGCTCCAAAGTTTTTTGGGAATGTGTGGATACTATAGACAGTATATTAAAAATTACCAAGTCATAGCTTTACCCCTTACCCAATTAACTAGAAAGGATGTTGCTTTTGTCTGGAATAGTGAAAGACAAAGAGCCTTTGACACTATGAAACACTGTTTGATGTCAGCACCAATTCTTGCTTTACCTGACTTTGATCAACCATTTGTTTTGTACACTGATGCCAGTTTCATTGGTCTTGGTGCTGCCCTCCATCAAAAACAAGTGATAAATGATAAAGTTTCAGAAGTAGTAATTTGTTATATTTCAAGAACCTTGAGAAATAGTGAATTGAAATATGGTGCTACTCAATTAGAGTGTTTAGCTGTAGTATGGGCTCTAGAAAAGCTTCATTACTACCTAGATGACCAGAAATTTGAACTTGTCACTGACTGCAGTGCAGTTAAATCCCTTTTAAACTTGAAAACACCTAATAGACATATGTTTAGATGGCAGCTGGCTGTTCAAGAGTACAGAGGGAGAATGACAATTATTCACAGAGCTGGTATTGGTCACTCAAATGTGGATATGTTATCAAGGTTACCCTTACCAAATGATGACTCAAATCCTGCATATGATCCTGAGGATGAAATTATCCATATCCATGGGATATATGTGGTTGATATGGAGGAAGAGCTATTACAGCTTATTCTGGAATCATATGATAAGGACACTGACTTGAAAAAGTTATGCACCATATTAAATGATCCAAAGAATGCTTCAATACAAGCATTAATTAAAACCCTTCCACCAAAGTACCAAAAAGGTTTGGAAAAAGGAAAATTTTCAATTGATGAAGGATATCTATATTATAGAAGAAAGTTGAGTAATGTTATTGTTATTCCTCCTTCAATGAAAGAAATCATCTTGAAAATTTGTCATGATGACATATTAGCTGGACATTTTGATCTTGACAAAACAATGATCAGAATTAAGAACACTGCTTGGTGGGCTAATATGTCTGAAGACACAAAATTATATGTTGAATCCTGTGATTCATGCCAAAAATCAAAAAGATTAACTGGTAAAAGAGCAGGATTAATGCAACATATTGAACCTCCTGATGCCCCATGGCAAATAATAAACATGGATTTTGTAACAGGATTACCTACTGCTGGTAAAGACAGTTATAAATCTTGTTGGGTTATTGTGGACAGATTCACAAAAATGTGTAAATTTATCCCTACCCACAAGGATGTTTCCACTAAAGAATTAGCTTTCTTATGGTGGTCTCATATGTTTAATACTGCTGGTTTTCCTAAAGCCATAATCTCTGACAGAGACCCTAAATTTACTTCTGAATTTTGGATGTCTCTGTTGGATGTTTGTGGTTGTGATTTGAAACTTTCTACTGCCCATCACCCTCAGACTGATGGTTTAGCTGAAAGAATGATTCAGACTTTAGAGGACATGATAAGAAGATATTGTGCCTTTGGCCTTGAGTATAAAGATAATGACAGATTCACTCATGATTGGGTTACCTTACTTCCTGGGTTAGAATTTGCTTATAATAGCACTGTTCATTCTGTTACTCAAAGAAAGCCTTTTGAGCTCTGGCTTGGATATGTTCCTAATACTCCTGCCCAAATTCTCAATAACAAAATACCTAAATTGGATATACATCCTGGTGTAAAATCTTTTCTTCAAATGCAACAACTATGCAGAAATCATGCTCAAAAATGTATTGAAAAATCATTTGAATATGAGAAGAAAAGATGGGACAAATCCCATAAAGGATACACTTTTAAAAAGGGTGATGAAGTGTTGATTTCTACAGTCCACTTCAACTTACAAGGTAATAACAAATTAAAAGATCCATTTGTTGGTCCTTTTGTTGTCAGAAGAATGATTGGAGATAATGCAGTTGAAGTTATTCTGTATTCCCCATATGACAGAAAACATCCTGTTTTTCCAATATATCTTTTGAAACCTTACACATCCAATAGTGATTTATTTCCAAAAAGGAGGGGTAGACCAAAGAAAACCCCAAATGAAATCACTGAGACAGCAGAAATTGAAAAAATTTTAAATGACAGAATAGTCACTGCTGAGAAAGGTACAGAATACTTATTGAGATTCAAGAATAAATCATCTGAATATGATTCTTGGATACCTGGGAAGGAGATATCTAATCTTCCTACTCTACTAAAAAAGTATAAAAAGAAAAAATCATAGCATTTTTTTTATTGTTTTTTTTTAGAGTGAGGGAGTGTCAGCCAGGCTACTAGACTTACCCAGTGAAATAATTAATTATTTACTGGATGAAGCCGCACCCTATCATTTTTAATTATCATTTAATTATCATTTAGTTACATTAAAATTAGTTATAATAAATTAACTAATTACAAAATGTTAAAATTAAATTAATTAATTAAATAAATAATTAAAATTAAAATTATAATTTTGTCCCTTATATTTTTCTCTAACACCGTGCTCATTTGACAGGTTGGGAAAAAATAAAATTTTATATTAAAAAATAAATACAAAGATAAAATAAGATTTAAATATTCAAATAATATTAAATATATAAAAAAAAATCAAATTTCTTATTTAGGGTTGACTTTTACAGTAAATATTAAAAATATTGATGTATTTCTGACATACTCTGTAAATACATCTTTTTGACGCCTTCTTTTTAGAATAACTTTATTAATTGAAATACTCTTTCTGGAATGTTCTTTTTCTCTCTCTTTTCCTACTGTTTTTAGAATTTGTTTTCCGTGCTTTGTCTCTCCTTTGCCTATAAAAGGCCTCTCTTTTTGTTGTCTTTTGATCATTCTATTTTACCAACTCATTTTATTACAACAATAACCAACTAAACACTTATTATTATATTCTATATTATTAGTATTTACAATAGCGTAATTCTAATTTATAATTTATATTAATATTTTAATCCTACCTCTTTTATTGAGTAAAAAATTCATCTTTGAATTAAGAAATACGTACAAATTTGTTGAGAACCCATTTAAGCCTTTTAAATCCTCGTAGAACTACGTACCAAATCATCTAGAATAAAAGTATACCTTGACAGAATATCAAATACTATAGCGGTAAGAGAGTTAACAATCATGAAGAAGAAACCTAACCTATAATTAAAAAAAGGAATTTGATTGGGATTTGGAGATATTCAGAGATAATGAAAAAGAGTTTTTGTATGGAAAGGATGATGATAGTGAAGTTGAGATATTTTTTGGTAACCAGAAACTCCATATGTGTAAATTCATGGGAACAAAAGAATCTAACTTGTGTCTTGGTTCTAGTGATGAGAAGCTGCTTGACTCCAGAGCCTCTGAATACATGTTCAACAAGTCAGAGAATTTTTCAAAGTTAACTTTAAGGTGAAAGTAAATATTAGACAAGAAGGAAGGACCATAGAAACTAAAGGAAAGGGAGATGCAGAGTTGTAAAATCCTGTCACCAGAAAAAAAATGTGGGCACCTAATTGCAGGTGCCAATCCTTATCTTTGATTTGGTTCAGTTCTAGCTCAGCTGTAATTCTTCTGGAAAGACCCTACAATGAATTCTGAGCATGCTAGCTCACTTGGAATCAAATCTGAGTTATTCTTCTGTCACAAATGGATTGAGGGATTGACACCTGCTAGCAGATTCCAGGTGTTTTTTTGTGGTGTGTTAATAAGAGTAAAGTTTTTTTTCATAATTCATACTGTATCCCTAATTTACCTTATTTTCTAGTTTCCCAAGCTCTAGTGTAGAGAAAAAGAGGGCTACAGTACACATCTTTCAGTAACACAGAAAAAGTCTCAAGAGTGCAGAAAAAGGCTCAATTCTCTAAAGTGCATTAATGGGGTTATAAGGAAGGATGGTTACCAAAGTGCAACTAAGGGGTCTTCAAAGAACAGTAAATGATGGACTCTCCACTCACACATTTTAGGGGAAGTATGGATGTGCAATCAGTAGTGAGTAAAGAATAGATGGAAGTGTGTACTGAATTATAGGATAAGAGAATATGGTATGAACTTGTGAAAGTTATGGTTAGTGCTAGACACATAACACAGAGTTACAAAGCAGCAATAAGACATGGTATAAAAATCAAGCTTAGATAAGAGCAATGACTTTTAGAAAAAGGGGTGTCCATCCAAGGAGTTGAAAAACACGTCAAAGAAAGAAGGTAGCACTAGGAAGACAAATAGGTTGCAAATAGCGCTCAAAGAAAGGATAAAAAATAAGATCCAAAATAGGGAAGTCATTTTCTTAGAGCAGATAGTTTCACTATTAGTAGGGACTCATGTGTTGAGCATGAGTTATACAATAGGTATGAAGGTGGTAAAGTACCTATTATTAAGTCAGGAATCTCAAGAAATGTAGGGTATGTACAGGAAAATGGAGAGTTAGGTGCTAATAGTTGTTCTTTTCTAGATGTTTTGGGCTTTATTAGAACCAATATTTATGCTAAAAAATTTCCATTACATATTGAGATACTTAGTTACATTTTGATATTTTGTATTAGCACTAAACTTGTGTAGGAAATCGAGTAGGGGAAGGAAACATAGGAAAGGGGCGCTGAACATACAAATGTATATAAGAGTAATCACTTTAAAAAGTATAGGGTGGTGAAGAAATAGAGTAGATATTTTTGATATAAATAAAAAGAGAAATAGAAATATTTTATTTTTTGTACATATTGGGTGTGCATACCAGAAGTAGCACTGCAGAGTTTTTTTATTGCTACATTAAGGATAGTATTAGATAGAGGGCTTCAAGAGGGAGTGACTGAGAATACTAACTCTTACTGAGAATAGATCTAGCCAACAGATTGATTACTTATATTAAAATATATTTCCCTTTTTTATATAGATCTCTACAAACTTATCCTACTTTCTTCTCCAATAAACTTAGATAACCAAACTTACAATCCATGCTTACATTGTCTTTAAAACTAGAGTGGCAGGCACTTCTTTTATTTATTTTTTAAAAGAGGAGAACCAACCCATCTTGAATTGTGTCTAAAGCTTAATATTATAGAAGAGTATTCTTTCTACAATTGGTGTCCCAACAGTGGCAACCAGATTGTAAGTTTGGTTATTGATTTGTTTTTCAGCGTTTTGTCAAAGAGGATGTAATCAAGCTGGCTCTTCAAAGGGAGAGTTTTACAGTCTACAACAAGTGGATTGAGCTGTTATCAGAGGATAATGTAAGGCTTTATTAGAGAATAAAGTTGGTATAAGATTTAGTGCTTATTTATTATTTTTGTTTTAGTAGTTAAAAGGTATAATGGAGCCTACAGCTACAACCTCTAAAGTTACTCAGGTGAATGCAAAATTCCCCAATTCTACATCACAGGTAGCTTATCTTTTGGAAAAATCAGCTTGTGTATCCCAGGAAGAACAAAGGGGAATCATAGTGAAGAAGATAGCGATATTATAAATATGTAATTATGGTTTTAAAACAAAAAAGGGAAAGAGAAGCACAGAAGAGTATTTAGGGTCTGTGTGCTCAGATTTTGAAGCGAGATATTGCGCACAAAGGAATTATCAACTTAAGAGTGCAAGCGCTGAACATTATGGATTTGTATTTTCCAATAATTGTGTTATGGGTTAAAGAAGGAATTATGGCTCAAGGAAGGCCTCAAGCACATAGTATACTGCACTGCGGCTAGTGTGGTAACTTATTGAATCAGGTGATGTAAGCTGCACAGGCTAACTAGTTAAGTGAATTTTCAGAACTATGGACTTAGTAATGAAGCCAGAAGGATGGGGAATTGATCACAGAAACCACCCAAGAGTGAAAGAGACAAGGATCAGTGCTGAATGGTGTCAACGCAGGAAGTAGTGTTGAAACAATGCAAAGGTACAGTCATAAGCACGCATGTGGAACATGAGTGAAACAAGTTAATACTAGTTTTAGTAAGGATAGGGTATGTTTAGGTGCTTTAGTTGTTAAAATAAGTGTATTTAGTCTTTTAATGGATTAGTTATTGTTTTACTAATGTGGTGCTAGAAACAGAACTGGAGATCCACTAGGGAACTGTGTCTGGAGCGCTGAAAAATATAAGAAGGAAAGTCTATCCAGAGAAAAGGGGAGAGTAGTTTTGAGTAGTTAGATGGAGAAAATTGATATTAAAATCACTCATTAGATTAAAAAAATTAGAGACTCATATTAATACTTTCAAAATATATTGCGATATATAGCAATTTGTCTATTTTTGTGATTACTCTGATAACAGTAAAAGATTGGATTTTTCTGCAATTAAGTTTTTAAGAATATATTAGAGATATTCTAAGTCTTTTAGAGTTGGTGCCTCTGTGTGTGTATTTCATATAGTATAGTAAAAAAGCGCAACACAGAGAGAATATTTAGATTCAGTAGGATAAACTATTATTAGAGTTATTTTATTTCTATAATAAGGCATATTCAAAGAGAGCGCTTCAAGAGGGAGTAGCTGTGGATATTAGCACTTATTAAGAATAGAACTATCCAGATAGTAATATTTTTTTTTCTTATCTTTTAACTTATCTCTCAACTCATAAACTATCTAGTCAGATACTAGTATTACACATTATACAACTTTCTTTAAAATAAGAGTGACAGGGACTTCTTTTTAGAAATTGAAAAGAAGAACCAACCCATCTTGCATTGTGTCTACTGCTTAGTACTTTGAAACTCTCTACAACGGCCTCAATACCACCTAGAGTTTTGAAAATTATTAGGTGCAAGGATGAAAGATAGCAGCTTAAGAGAATCAAAACTCAAGAGTTTTTGAGGAGGTTTAAGCAAGTGGAAGAAGTACATGGAGCATTAGATTTTGGTATGGTGTGTCAAATTTTATTTTTTGTTGAAAATAAATTTGAAGACAATCTAGAGGAAATGGATGGTCACACAAAACACAGTTGTAGGGCGCTGAAAGCGCAGATGTTAGAGAGATGGCCTAAAATTACTGAGTATACTAGGTATATGATCAAGGATTTGGATGCCTTGGTAAAAAGGGCAAAAGCTAAATAGGGTGGGGGAGATACTAAAGATTTTAAACATTTTTTGACAAGAAGTAGATCAGATAGTAGATCATTTGGTCAGTAATTAAGACTTTAGTGATACTAGTGCATTGCTACCTTGGTTTTGTGAGGCATTGTAGACAATCCTATAGTACTAGCTATAGGCCTTGACCAAGGGAGTTGGAGTAAAACCAGAAGAAAAACCCCTGTCCCTTTAGAAAAATAGAGTGAGATTTACCTGTTACAGTAAATTGGTTCCTGTTACCACAAAAGCCCTTTTCCAAACACACTTGACTGCTTGATCAGTCAAGAAAGTAGTCTCCAGACAGACTACCACACCAAGAACTGAAATTTAGACTAATGTCCACACCAGAGAAAGCAATGATACTTGATGTAGGTTGAAAATCCACACCAGAGACAGCAATGATACTTGCTATAGCTTGCAAGACTATAACAGAGAAAAAAGTTTCTAAGTTAAGTTAAATGAAGAACTCACTTGCAACAAAACACAGCAAAGTAGTGGCCAACAACAGTGATAACTGAGTGAGGAAAAAGGATATCACCGCCAGATAGTTGAATGATAATTAAGGTTGCCCCAAAACTCCCTTAATCACTATATACACCCAGACTACAAATCAAGAGCCCATGCACACCTGAAAATCCGGCGTTCCTGACCACCAAATTGCATAAAACCTCCCTAGAAGCGCTTCCAGCCCTTGAGCATTGAGGCAGGTGGTCTGCCTGGTGCTGGGAAGCCCGCCTGAGGTGGCCTGACCACCCTGAAGCCAGAAAACCACCAAAAACACTCAAACTACTTAGAAAATATACCTACAACTACTAAAACCCTTAAAACACATAATTACACTACAAAAACATTGTGACATGAAATAAAGAGAAAATTCCGCTCTTTCCAATGGTACTAAGCACTTAACCCTAAGACTTAAGGTTAGCCCATAAAACACAAAAAATAAGATTCAACAGCAATCTTTTAAAGATGAATAGTAAGAATTTATCCCCCAAATACTTATGCTATGAGAAATGTCCTCAAGACATAAAATAAAGAGAAAAAACAGGGCTATCCAATGGTAGCCTCCAGATCCCCTTAGTACCAATATTTGCTGCGTAATTCCAGAAAAATAACCAATTATTTGAGCAATGCCATTTAAGGCATACCAAAATACTACCAAATAAACCAACAAAGGGCTCCGCCAATGTTGGAAGACCACATCCTCCCTCCAATAGAGAATGTCCACATTCTCCTATACAACAACCACCATGTTCAGCTTTCTTTCTAAATCTGCTACTGACATGGGCCCCTGTCAATACTGCATTGACAATAACATCATCTGCTCCATCTCACCACCAGCTCATCCCTACAGAACCTCCTGTGATGCCTGCCACTCTAGAAAAAAGACTTGCTTCAGACCTGGTCCATTGTGTTCTGCAACTTCTTCACCTTCTACCAGTGCTAAAAGATCCAGGCCTACTACTCTGATCCCCAGACTGGTCCACAAATTAAACCCTCCAAAAAAGAGTGTTTACACTACTACTACCACTACTTCTACCATCCCTGGTCCATCTGATGGTAAACACAAAATTTCATCATACTGAACTCCAATCTGACCAAATTCCAGTTCATTTTCCTCTTGACAGCAATGATGACAATGTGGGAACCATTGAAACACCTCTGCCTAACCCATTGCCCACCATTAAGGAAAACTTTAAACAACATTCTTCTCAACAGAAGCATCTCCTATCAGACTATTTCCAATCTACTCCTGCTAAGAACCCACAGGATCTTGAGAAAAGGATGAACCTCATACACCAATTCAAAGCCAATGCTGAACATTTTGCCACATATCTTGATTCTCTTCTGCCTCCTACTCTTTATTAATCTCTTGACTTAGAAATGAAACTATTCTTGACCTCTCCAGACTTCCTGAATGTAGCCAATAATCATAAAAAAAATTCCACAGTTTATAGTATTGGGGGACTAATCCTCAGTTTTAAGTCTTGGGGGACTAACAGCCATTTTATAGTCTTGGGGGACTCAAAAACCTCAGTTTATAGTCTTGGGGGACTCAAAACCTAAATCAAAAAGACAGAACCAGAGATCAAAACATTTAAGACCCAAAGAAACAACTAACATTCTGGGGTAACTGTTATACAGAGCAGCCAGCTCATCAGTTACCCCCACACTTGCCTTAACAAAATTCAGAGACTCCCCCTTGGATGCGCTCTTCCAGAATCACACCAACTTCCTTTTTCAGTTTATATTCCTGAAAGACTCAAACATTAAACCATCCTCAGTTTATAGTCTTGGGGGACTATACCAGTGTTCAGTTTAAAGTCTTGACAGACTGACTGAATTTTTCAGTATAAAGTCTTGAAGGACTGATGCATAACAAGGGTGTCTCCGCCTCCTTGCACAATGCACTGCTGCCAAACTTCTGAATTTCCACTCTTCTACACCATCTACACATAACTGGTAAATATGTTAATTTATCCCTTTTCTTCCCACTATCTCTCCTTCACAAGTCATGGCTGGATCACCTTATTTAAACCCATTGGACCTTCCCTGCTTCACAGCTCCAAAAGACTATGTTTGCAAACAGTGCATCCACATATGCAGACCTTGCACTTTCACTCTTCCTACTCTTCAGGCCAAACTCTATAACAGGGCCTTTGATTCTTGCAACTCCAAAAAGAAAAGGTGTGACAGAGATAACAACTACCCAATACCTCCACCTTCACCTTCACATAAATATATATCCAGATCACCTACCAGGTCACCAGAGTATCGGCCTGCTTCTTCCTCCTTGTCTTCTGCTCCTTCCAGAAGTTCACAACGCTCTACTCCCAAACCCTAGCCCAAAAGACCAGCTTTATCATCCCAAGAATATGCTTTCCTTTCTGCAACTTCATCAAAAATGGCACCAAAATCAGCTCCTAGGCTACTAGACCGTGTCCAGGTGGCCCGCCCGCCTCATCAGAACACAAAAATCAGGCTCAAAACATCCAAATTCAGCCAAAAAACAACCAAATTCTTCCATCCAACACCAATAACTTAACACCACAACCTCCTAATGCTCCCAGAGCAATGCGTACCTCCGTCATTTCTTCTTCTATTAACACCAGAACAGCCAACACTGCTTCTAAACACAAAACTCCTGTTTCTCCAGGAGAAATCAAGTTCACCTCTCCTCTGGCTGCCAATTATTCTTATGAATCTACATCCAGCAGATCCCAATCAGCCGCCAGATCATTATCTCCTGGTCCTACCCTCAATCAAACTGGCACTCCTCCACCAGCATCTAGTAAACCTCCACCAAGCAATAATATAAACACTAACAACAACCACAGCCCTGCTGCTGCAACCAGAGCCCAGGAACCTCTTTCTTCACCTTCATCTTCTCAACACCATTCAAAGAATTACCCAGAAAATCCATACCTCCATCTGGTGGACCCTCCTACAATACATATTCAATACTCTTCAGCCATCCATATTCCCGCTGCATACAAATTTGAAGATCTCCCAATCTGTAAGTACCAAAATAAAATACCAAAATATAATTTCTTCAACAGATGAAAAATTCCTGAACCAATTCTTCTGATTTTAGTTGGAACCCCACTGCCTGCAACTGCATTTGGAACTGGCCAACCCCTAGAAACTACCTTGACGCTGGATTACACTGATATGAAGCAACACCTTAGCATGATGTGTTCAAACATGCTTAAAGCCTTTTCTCTTCATGGTCTATTGAATAATTTTGAGAAGAATCTAAGAAAACAACTCCTTGATGACCACTGGAAGATGTCAAAAATTATCAAGCACACTTTCCAGAACTGCATTCCTACTTTTATTTATTCCAACCCAGTTCCAGACCATTATAACCCCTATACTTTCTCCATCCGCCTGCACCACAAGGAAAACAGTTCTTCCTCTAATCCAAGCAAGAAACAAAAACGCCACAACCATCTGGACCAACCGCCAGAGGACTCTTCATCCCATCATTAAATAAAAGAATTTAAACAAAATTACCAACTAGAAAATAATAACAGCTAACAGATATATAAAAAAAAATTATTTTATTTTTATTTTTATTTTTATTTTTATTTTTATTTTTATTTTTATTTTTATTTTTATTTTTATTTTTATTTTTATTTTTATTTTTATTTTTATTTTTATTTTTATTTTTATTTTTATTTTTATTTTTATTTTTATTTTTATTTTTATTTTTATTTTTATTTTTATTTTTATTTTTATTTTTATTTTTATTTTTATTTTTATTTTTATTTTTATTTTTATTTTTATTTTTATTTTTATTTTTATTTTTATTTTTATTTTTATTTTTATTTTTATTTTTATTTTTATTTTTATTTTTATTTTTATTTTTATTTTTATTTTTATTTTTATTTTTATTTTTATTTTTATTTTTATTTTTATTTTTATTTTTATTTTTATTTTTATTTTTATTTTTATTTTTATTTTTATTTTTATTTTTATTTTTATTTTTATTTTTATTTTTATTTTTATTTTTATTTTTATTTTTATTTTTATTTTTATTTTTATTTTTATTTTTATTTTTATTTTTATTTTTATTTTTATTTTTATTTTTATTTTTATTTTTATTTTTATTTTTATTTTTATTTTTATTTTTATTTTTATTTTTATTTTTATTTTTATTTTTATTTTTATTTTTATTTTTATTTTTATTTTTATTTTTATTTTTATTTTTATTTTTATTTTTATTTTTATTTTTATTTTTATTTTTATTTTTATTTTTATTTTTATTTTTATTTTTATTTTTATTTTTATTTTTATTTTTATTTTTATTTTTATTTTTATTTTTATTTTTAACTACTAACTACTAACATACTTAAAATTTGAAAATGAAATTATGATTAAATATACAAAATAATATGACATGAATTATTATTACAAATGGTATCCCCCAGCCCATTGATGAGCTGTTCCACTGATATCTTACCCACATCCAAGTGCACCTTGATGTGGATACACAATTAAATATTTTTAAATGATTAATGATAAAAAAAATTAGAAATTAAAAGAAAATAATAAAAAAATGAAATGCAGAAATAAATGAAAAAGAAAATAATAAAAAGAAAAATAGCATTGCCCGGCCAATTGATGAGCCTTTTCCCACCAATGCTTGCCCACATCCAGGTTACCCTGATGTGGTAACACCATAATTTTTGTGATTTTCCTCTTTACATCCTAATAAACCCCATAAAAAATTAAAAGAAAAAATGAGAAAAAAAGAAAATAATCTAAAACTACTATCTAACACAACCATAAACACAGCAATCAGATGAAAAGAAAAGTAAAAGTCCAATCCAATGAAATGATCACTGGGTGGGCTCCCTTCAATAAGTAAAAATAATGGGAGACCACCAGTGATCCACCGCCACTCCAAAGAAACAAAGAAGCCACTCCAAGGCCAGTTTGAAGTCATGGTGGACTAAAACCTGAATAACAAAACCAGAACTAGGATTCAACTAGGACAAACAAAATACTTGAAACAGAAATTATGGGGTAACTGTTCTACAGAGCAGCCAGCTCATCAGTTACCACCACATTTTCCAAAATAAAATCAAGAAGCCCCACCCATGGGTACCCTCTAACAAAAATTTTCAACAAACAGATGCACAGCATCACCACAAAAAAATCCAAAATTAAAGTACCTGCCCTCTTTAATATGGACAGCATCCAGACTGACTCTTCCAAACACAGTTGATTCACCAGTAGCACGGCCAACCTCTTTAGGTTTCAAGTGACTTCTTCTTTGACATTCTTCACAAGAATGAACCCAACCCTGCACAGCCAACTTCATACCTGGCCACTAAAATCTGTCTTCTACTCTTCTGTAAGTCTCCCCAAAGCCTCTATGACCAAGGTCTTCATGGAAAGACTTCAGCACCAACTCTTGACCCTTCTTCTGAGTTACCACAACTTGAGGATTTGGATGCCTCCTCCTCATCAACCTTCTTCCTGACACATAGAACCCAGGACTTTTCTTCTTGATTGCCAACAAAGTATTATCATCAAAAATATCTGGCCTCTCTAAGGTCAACAGATATTCAACCATAATAAAATAAAACCCAGTCTGACCCCAGGTCTCATCTTCAAAATCCAACAAAACAACATCCAAGGGTACAACCCTATCATCAAAATCCCCAGTGTACACATGAGCAACATGACTGGCCCATCCGGGAAACCAATCTCTAAACTTTGATAAATCTTTACCCTTCCACTGAATCCTATGAGAATCCAGTTCACTGATAAACACACCATTCTCCAGATTTGAGCCATCACAAACAACAGCCCCATCTTTATCAACAAAAACATCCTGACACCAGAATCAAGATCAGAAATATCCAGTTTAGCCTCATGGGGGAGGAGAGAAAAATCTTCAGAACCCTTTGTTCTGGCTCTAACAAGTGGAGCATCTTCATCAAACTCTTCAGGATCAGAATCTTCATCTGTGGGCGGTCTTCTTGACAATACATCTGGCATTGTAAAAGGTTTACCTGGTTTGTGCACCAGGTCAAAAGAAAAATGTTGAATAAACGCCACCCACCTAGTCATTGGAGCATTTGGATGACTAGGTATGTTGATCATTTAAACCAAAGATTTAGCATCTACCTGCAGCTCAAAATGCTGTCCCCACAAAACAGTTTGTAGCTTTTTTAAGATCTTTGCTACACTGCACAATTCCAACTTTCTCTGAAAATACCTAGATTCCACCTCATTAAAAACCACAGACTCATACCTTACTGGCCTGACCTTCCCAGTTTTATCTTCCTGAGGCAAAACAGCACCAGCAGAAATATAACTTGAGTCCACTGCCAGATAAATTTTTCTAGCCTCTCTACCATAATCCAACTTGTGAAGAATATTATCTTCACCCACCACCTTCTTCAACTTCTGAAAAGACTCGTCACACTCTTCAGTCCATTCCCACTCTGCATCTTTCCTGGTAAACCTCCTAAAAGGTTAAGCCAACAAAGAAAAATCTTTAATAAAAATCCTGACATACACACAAACTCCCAAAAATCCTCCAACTTCAGTAGTATTTTTAGCCTTGGCCATGACTCAATTTTATTAACCTTCTTCTTTGCAACAATCCTCTCTTCCTTACATACCACATGACCAAGAATTTCCAGAGCTGGAACACAACACCAAAACTTTGACCCTGAAATGGTCAAAACTGCCTCTTAGATTCTAAACAATACTCTCTCTAGAGTAATTGCATATTTCCAAACAAATCTCCTTATACCTGGGTTCTCTTTCAGCACTTCATCTCCATAATCAGTGGAGGGTCCTTTAATTCCAACGTCATCAATAAAAATACCATCATGAGTAGGTACCTCATCCTGTAAAATCCAAGCCATTTGTGCTTGATAAACTGCTACTGAATTAGTTGCTTCTTGAGGCAACCTAGTGAGCTGAAATCTTCCCAGAGGAGTCTCAAATGTTGTGAGTGGCTGGGAATCAGTGTGAAGTTCCCTTTCATCATAACCAGCCATAATATCACCCAAGCCATAACACACCCTTCCAGCAAAGGCTTCCACACTGTCTTCTGCACTTGGCAGCATACCCGCATTCTTGATAGTAACTCTATTCAGGGCTATAAGATCATGAACCGCCGTGAGTTTTCCATTCTGCTTTTTAACACAGAACACCGGACTTGAGTAACTAGAATTTGATTGTTCATACAGTCCAGTCCTGACTCTTTCTCTAATAATCTCAACAAATTCATCAAATATAGCAGCAGGAATTGGAATAGGTTTGATTTGCCAAGTTTCATGACCAAACCACAAGAATCAAGTAAGTTTCCCCATAAGAGTGCCTGAACAAACCCCTTTTCTCATCAACAAAAGCCACCGCCTTCTCCCTTAGCACAATAACCTGAAACAACAACTTCTTTTCCTCTTCAGACAACCATCCATCAGGACCAAGGTTAAAAACCTTCAACCTTTCCACTGTCACCCTAGCAGTTTCCTCAAAATCAGGAGGATTCTACACTAAAGGAGTACAGTAAGGATCTCTTGACAACGGAGGTCTCTTCAGGGGAGGATTCAATCCTACAGGCATAGGCTCATTGACAGGCCTAATCTTCTGCGCCACCTTCTTATACTTTGCTGCTCTACCGTCAACTTGAGGGATCTTCAGGATGTCTTCTTCACTAGATCTGGAACAAAAATCAAGGGTTTCCCCATTGCTCACAGGTGTGGCCAAGGTAATGTTTTTGAAAGGCATAGAAGAAACCCTAGCGTTGCACATTTGGGAGGACTTACTTTTACTCCCAAATCTCACCACTCCAAAAATTTTCCGTAATCCCACATCTTCATCTTCTCTTCCATCTACCAAGTCTTCAAATCTTGATTCATCTTCAGAATCACTTATTCTACCGCTGTGCAGTTTATCCTCATGCAGTAGGCCCAAAACAAGATCTTGCTGATCTTCACAAAAATATTTTGAATCTTCTTTCTTCATTATCTTCAGATTTTTTTCTTTATTTTCTTTAATTATCTTGAAATTTTAATTTTATTTTCTTGGGTTTTCTTCTTGCCTACAAAAATAAACAGGGGTTTCCCCAATGCTCACAGACGTGGCCAAGGTAATGTTTTTAAAAGGTGTAGAAGAAACCCTTGTGGTGCACAATTGGGAGGACTTACTTTTAGACCCCAATCTCACCACTCCAAAACTTTTCCGTATATCTTTCAATAAAGATACATAACCAGTCTTCCCTTTTGAACTTGAGTTAAAAATAATTGAGAAACTTGAGAGAGAAAGGAGACTTGATAAAAAACATGAAGAATACTTGCAAATAAGAGAGTCATTAAAAAGAGAAAGTTGAAAATCCACCTGGTATATCTCCATGGAGCTGACCTACTACAACCTGAAATTTCCTCACCTTGGGGAGAGGTTGTAGCACTTGGGTGATCAGCCCTCATCATTCTAAAAAAGACAGACTCTCTCTAGAGCCTGCGCCACACTCCAAAAACCCTGAGGTGGCACCTACTTCCTTTCTCCTCCTACAACAATCCATGCATTGACACATGGAAGACAAGCCAGGCCTAGTTTCCAACTATCATCTCCAAGAGATGATAGTCTCATGTAAAGCCTTCTTTCATCTTCACCAGTTAACTCCAGACTATTCTCCATGTCAAACTGATAGCCAACTCTTTCCTGGAAATCCATCAAGAATGGCCCTCCTAAAACTGCTTTTACATTACCCTTAGTAATGTAAAAATGAGCCTTTCAGGAGGCTCAACCAACATCCAACTTAGCAAAATCAGAGGTACCCATCAACTCCGTTACGTGACCACCTACACCTCTTAAATTCCCACCAATTCCACTTTTGATGGGGAGGCCCAAATGAGTGGCCTCAAACAAAGAAATCAGGTTAATTTTTGAACCTGAATCCACTAATGCCCTAGCCTCCCTGCCATTCAGGGTGACATTGACATACCCTAGAGGTGCATAAAAATGTGTTTCCAATTCCTCTCCGAAATTCTCCGCAGAATCACATATGTATTCCACTTCCCCAGAAGAAACCCTTCTCCTGGTCAACAACTTTTTCTGCCTATCATCCAACCCAGGACTGATAGCATATAACTCTCCATAAGTGAGAGAAACCTGACCCTGATTCATCCTATCTAGAACAGAGTCCATAACATTTGATTGGCCAGAGACTAGTGGCCTCTCAAAGTGAGCCCTTGGCTTCACTACCTTGGTCCTAGAATTTTCCTAAAGACCAGCACCACCAACAGATTTCCCATCTACAGGAATCAAACCAGATCCCTCACCAGAACCTCTGACCCCAGCGGACCTTGGCAATGAAGCCAATGGGAACTCCCCCTCAGAGTCAGAGTCCACATCCATAGGCATTGGCTCACCACTAAGGTCCAATGCTCCAAAACTAGGGGGCCCATATTTGCAATACCCTTCTGCATTTTATACAGCTCCTCTTTGCTGTACTTCTTCCTAGCTGCACCCAGCTTAGGATCTGCCTTTGATGCCTTAGGCTTTTGAGGGGCCTGAGAACTGCTCTTAGGCCTTCCTACCTTTCCTGCCTCTACGTTATATACACCAGCCTAGCACTCACCACTGGACTGTCCTCCGCAAGAATACAACTCAAATCCACCAAAGGAAGTAGAAATGAAGCTTTGTTCACTTCCTTCCCTTTTCCCTTGCACTCTTCATCTTGCTTAGTAGAGGAATTCCCCTGATCAGGAATCTCCCCAAATTATGGTCTCCACTGATTGAGAACAGTCCTCCTCCTGACCATGTCCACAGGAGCTTGCCCCTCACTGGGCTTGACAAACTGACCATCAGGGAACTTGAATACCCTGCAAACAAATTCTACTTTGCCCTATGACACATCTCTGTTCAGAGCCCAGCAATAATTGGAATTATGTCCTCTCCTTCCACAATAAGAGCAAAACAAAGGGTCACTCCTACCAGCCCGCCTATCAAATTCCCTGGGCTTCAGAGGCACCTTATTTTCCTTCTTTTCCTCCTGCACAAAAATATGGAGCTGTTTGGTCAGATCAGCCAACTTCTCCACCACTGGATCCTGCTCCTGTTTGAAAGCCTTTACCATATTCCTCTCTTCTTTCTCCACCTTACTTTCCTCTTCAGCCAAAGCCTTACTGACTTTGCTGACATACTTGGCGCACCCTTCTTGATAGTGTCCACTGCTGATAATTTCAGATGGGCCTCCACCGCCTCCTTCACCTTGTCCAAGGCAGGCAACTTTTGATCCCCATCGGAGAGAGTCTTCATCAAGTCTTTCCTTGATAACTCTTTTAGCACATCCATCCTGAAATCCCTAGCCAGAGTGGACCAAAAAACATCTTTGGCAGGATTCTCATGTGCCAGCTCCTCCACTTCCACAAAGTATTCCACCACAGGATCAAACTGTAGCAGAAACTTCTTGTAACTGTGTAAGTTACCAACACCACCATAAGATTGCCACTCACTGAAAACATTATTCAGATCCACAATAGTGAACCTGATGCCTCATCTATCAATAATTTCCCTACACAATAACCTCCAATCTCTCTTCTTGTAGGTAGGAATGGCCACAACCTCCTTCTCCACCGCCCTATCTCAAATGAAAAAGATGACTTGCTTCAACATATCCAGGTGAAAAGCACTGTCAACACCTGCAGGAGTTTCATACTTTTCTAGAAACCATTTAAAATCATCACCATTAAACTTGGTTCCATCCCAAGATTTAATCCTAACACACTCCCTAGCCATCACCGCAGGCGGACCTTCCCCCCCACTGGCAGTCACCATGGGAATAGAAGATCCAGAAGCCATCCTTCCAGACAAAAATACCAAAAGAGCCAATCACAGTCAACAATGAATCCAAAGAACTAACAGATCCGTAACCCCACGTTGGGCACCAGAAATGTAGACAATCCTATAGTACTAGCTATAGGCCTTGAACAAGGGAGTTGGAGTAAAACCAGAAGAAAAACCCCTGTCCCTTTAGAAAAACAAGTGAGATTTACCTGCTACAGTAAATTGGTTCTTGTTTACTAAAAAGCCCTTTTCCAAACACACTTGACTGCTTGATCAGTCAAGAAAGTAGTCTCCAGACAGACTGCCACACCAAGAACTGAAATTCAGACTAATTTCCACACCAGAGAAAGCAATGATACTTGATGTAGGTTGCAAATCCACACCAGAGACAGCAATGATACTTGCTATAGCTTGCAAGACAATAACAGAGAAAACAGTTGCTAAGTTTAGTTAAATGAAGAACTCACTTGCAACAAAACACAGCCAAATAGTGTCCAACAACAGTGAAAACTGAGTGAGGAACAAGGATATCATTGCCAGATGGTTGAATGATAATTAAGGTTGCCCCAAAACTCCCTTAATCACTATATACACCCAGACTACTAATCAAGAGCCCATGCACACCTGCAAATCCGGCGTTCCTGACCACCAAATTGCATAACACCTCCCTAAAAGCGCTTCCAGCCCTCTAGCATTGAGGCGGGCGGTCCGCCCGGCACTGGGAAGCCCACCTGAGGTGGCCTGACCACCCTGAAGCCAGAAAACACCAAAAACACCCAAACTACTTAGAAAATTCACCTACAACTACTAAAACCCTTAAAACACATAAATACACTACAACAACATTGAGACATGAAATATAGAGAAAATTCCGCTCTTTCCAATTGTACTAAGCACTTAACCCTAGGACTTAAGGTTAGCCCATAAAACACAAAAAACGAAATTCAACAGCAATCTTTTAAAGATGAAAAGTGAGAAATTATCCCCCAAATACTTATGCTATGAAAAATGTCCACAAGACATAAGATATAGAGGAAAACCACGGCTATCCAATGGTAGACATCAGATCCCTGTAGTCCCAATATTTGCTGCATAATTCCAGAAAAATAACCAATTATTTGAACAATGCCATTTAAGGCATACCAAAATACCACCAAATAAACCAATAAAGGGCTCTGCCAATGTTGGAAGACCACAGCGGTAGAGCCTGATGTTGAAGATTAGGAAAAAAATTGTCTTCATAACAACAAAAAATTGGTTAGGAAGAAGAACTGGGATTATAGGTATCCAGGGTAAGAGGAAATGAAAATGACTGTGGAAGCAGAAATGAAGTTTCTTTGGGCAGAGTGCTGAGCAGCTAGGGTCTCTTTAGAGGATGTAGAGGTAATAGAGGTTTTTCCTAGTACTGGATCACCTTCCTCAGTCTCAACTCCAAAATAAAATAAAACATGAGAGGATTCAAACTCAGTGATGGAAAGAATTGAAGATTTGGAGAAGAAGTCGAGTGAAGAGGCTAAACCCAAGTCTAGATTTACTCCTCAACCATTGTGATTTTCTTCAATGGTATGTTATTATTGTAATAAAGAAGTTCATATGCAGATGATTTGTAATGCACTTCAAAAAGATAAAGAAGACAAGGTAGTCTTTGAGGATGAGAAAGCTTTTTTAATGTTAGAGAACGGAATGAAGCTTGTTTTGGATGAGGATCTAGGGATGTGAGCCAAGGTCATTTATCATATTAATTAGAAATTTATGGAGGTCAAGTCTAGTAAGGGCAAGGATCCTAAAGATAAGAACTCAAAATCAGTAAAGTTTTCAGTCACTTGTGCAGTAATGGATTTCAAGGTCAAAAAGAGGGTGGTTTCAATGCCACTCACTGTAGCACGGTTGGAGATGTTTGCAGCCAAACATAAGAAAATGGCTCCACCAACTATTAGTAGACCTAGAAGGGCTGGCCCCAAGTATGCAAATCCAGAAGAAATTGAGGAGGTAGGGTACACTATGAGAGAGAATATTCCAGTACCACCTGAGGATGTGGAAATGGAAGATGAATCTGCAAACAAAATGATAATGATATGGATCAGCATATTGAAGAACAACTGTTAGCAGTGTGGTCTTCCAACATTGGCAGGGGCCTTTGCTGTGTGATTTGGCGTTGTTTGGGCATGTCTTAATTGACATCTGTTAAGGAATTGGGTATTTTTCTGGTTTTATTCGGTGGATATTGGGTCTGCGGGTATGTGGGTACTATCATTGGATAGCCCTGGTTTTTCTCTATATTTTATGTCATGTAGACATTTTTCATATTCTGAGTTTTAAGGGGTCATTTCCTCATTTTTCATTTATAAAAGATTGCTGTTTAATTTTAGTTTTGGTGTTTTACGGGCTAACCTTAAGTCTTAGGGTTAAGTGCTTAGTACCATTGGATAGAGCTAATTTTTCTCTATATTTCATTTCTCAATGTTGTTATAGCTAAATTCCGTGTTTTAAAGGTTTTAGTAGTTGTAGCTAATTTTTCTAAGTAGATTAGTGGTTTTTGTTGGTTTTCTGGCTTCAGGGAGGCCGGGCCGCTTCAGGCGGCATCTCCGATGTCAGGCGGCCCTTCCGCCTCTGTTTTAGGAGGTTGGGGAGCGCTTCGGGAGGGTTTTTAATGCAATTTGGCAGGTACAGGCACCAGATTGGTGGGTGCGCATGGGCTCTTAGTTAGTGGTCTGTGTGTACATAGTGAATAAGACAGTTTGGGGCAACCTTAATCATCATACAACCATCCAGAGGTGATCTCATTGTTCCTCACTCAGTTTTCACTGTTTTCTGGCCACAATTGGCTGTGTTTGTTGCAAGTCAGTTCTTCATTTAACTTAACTTTGGCAACTGTTTTCTCTGTTATAGTCTTGAAAGCTATAGCAAGTATTATTTCTGTCTCTGGTGTGGATTTGCAGCCTACATCAAGTATCTTTGCTGTCTCTGGTGTGGACTTTGTTCTACATTTCAGTTCTTTGGTCTGGTAGTCTATCTGGGGACTACTTTCTTGGCTCATCAAGCAGTCAAGTGTGTTGAAAAGGAGCTTTAGCAAAACAGGAACCAACTTACTTTAGCAAGTAAATCTCACTCTATTTTTCTAAAGGGACAGGGGATTTTCTCTCTGGTTTTTCTCCAACTCCCTTGGTCAAGGCCTATAGCTAGTACTATAGGATTGTCTACATTTCTGGCGCCCAACGTGGGGTTAGAACTTGCTAGTTCTTTGGAATCTCTGTTTTCTTTGGTTGGCTCTTTTTGGTGTTTTTGGACTGGAGGAATGGCTTCTGGTTCCTCTATTCCTGTGGTGACTGTCAGTGGGGGGGATGGTCCTCCTTCTGTGATGGTTAGGGAGTGTGTGAGGATTAAAACTTGGGATGGTACCAAGTTTAATGGGGAGGATGTCAAGTGGTTTCTAGAGAAGTATGAAACTGCTGCTGGAGTGGATGGTGCTTCCTACCTGGACATGGTGAAGCAGATTATCTTCTTCATTGGTGATAGGTCAGTGGAGAAGGAGATTGTGGCCATGTCTGGCTACAAGAAGAGGGATTGGAAATTGTTGTGTAGAGAAATGGTGGATAGATGGGGTGTCAGGTTCACTATGGTGGATCTGGACAAGGTTGTCAGTGAATGGCAATCTTATGGTGGTGTTGGTAACTTACATAGTTACAGGAAGTTTCTGCTGCAGTTTGATCCTGTGGTGGAATATTTGGTGGAAGTGGAGGAGCTGGCACATGAAGATGCTGCCAAAGATGTTTTTTGGTTTTCCCTGACTAGAGATGTCAGGATGGATGTGTTGAAGGAGTTGTCAAGAAAGGAATTGATGCAGACTCTTTCTAATGGGGACCAGAAGTTGCCTGCCTTGAAAAAGGTGAAGGAGGCTGTTGAGGCCCATTTGAAGTTATTGGCTGTGGACACCTATCAGGAGGGGTGTGCCAAGTATGTCAGCAAAGTCAGTGAGGCTTTGGCTGAAGAGGAAGTTAGGGAGAAGAAGGAGGAGAAGAATTTGGTGAAGGTTCCAAAACAGGAGAGGGACCCAATGGTGGAGCAGTTGGCTGATCTTACAAAGCAGCTGCACATTTTTGTTCAGGAGGCTAAGAAGGTTAACAAGGCACCTTCTAAGCCTAGAGATTTTGAAAGGAGGGCGGGTAGGAGTGATCCTTGGTTTGCTCTTATTGTATTAGGAGGGGGCACAGGTCCAATGATTGTTGGGCACTGAACAGAGATGTGTCTGAAGGAAAAGTGGAGTTTGATGGCAGGGTTTTTAAGTTCCCTGACGGTTCTTATGTGAAGCCCAGTGAGGGGCAGGCTCCTGTGGATTTGGTCAGGAGATGGGGTGGTCTCAATCAAAGGAGGCCAAGGTTTGAGGAGATTCCTGATCAGGGGAAGTCTTCTGTTAAGGTAGATGAGGACGTCAAGGGAAAGGGGAAGGAGGTCCATAAGGTCTCATTTTCTACTTGCTTTGTGGTTTGGAGTTGTATTCTTGTGGTGGACAGTCAAGTGGCGAATGCTTGGCTGGTGTTTATGATGTGGAAGCAGGAAAGGTGGGAAGGCCTAAGAGCAGTTCTCAGGCCCAACCAAAGCCAAATGCTTCAAAGGTGGATCCTAAGCTGAGTGCAGCTAGGAAGAGGTACAGCAAAGAGGAGCTGTACAAGATGCAGAAGGGTATGGCTGATATGGGCCCCCCTAGTTTTGGTGCATTGGATATGAATGGTGAGCCAATTCCAATGGAGGTTGATTCTGACTCTGAGGAGGATGTCCCTTTGGCTTCATTGCCAAAGCCTGCTGGAGTCAGAGTTTCTGGTGAGGGATCTGGTTTGGTTCCTGTTAATGGTAAATCTGTTGGTGGTGCTGGTCCTCAAGAAGCTTCTAGGAACAAAGAGGTGAAGCAAAGAGCTCACTTTGAGAGGCCAGTAGTGTCTGGTCAAGTTAATGTTATGGACTCTGTCCTGGAAAGGATGAATCAGGGTCAGGTTTCCCTATCTTATGGGGAATTGTATGCTATCAGTCCAGGGTTGTCTGATAGACAAAAAAAGTTGATGACCTGGAGAAGAGTTTCTTCTGGTGAGGTGGAATACATCTGTGATTCTGCTGAAAAGTTTGGTGAGGGGTTGGAAACTCATTTTTCTGCTCCTCTGGGATATTTCAATGTCACTCTGAATGGCAGGGAGGCAAGGGAATTGGTGGATTCAGGTTCTCTGATAAACCTGATTTCTTTGTTTGAGGCAACTCATATGGGCCTCCCCATCAAAACTGGTATTGGTGGGAATTTGAGAGGGATCAGTGGCCATGTCACTGAATTGGTTGGAACTTCAGAGTTTGTGAAGTTAGATGTTGGAGGAGCCTCAGGGAAGATTCATTTTTACATTGCTAAAGGTAGTGTAAAAGCAGTTTTTGGTGGGCCTTTCTTGATGGATTTTCAGGCAAGAATTGGTTATCAATTTGATTTGGGAATCAGTTTGGAGTTGACTGGTGAAGACAAAAGGAGACTTCACATGAGGTTATCATCCCCTGGAGAGGATGGTTGGGAGACCAGGCCTGGTTTATCTTCAATGTGCCAGTGCATGGACTGCTGCAGGAGAGGGAAGAAAGTGGGTGCTGCCTCTGGTTTTTTGGAGTGTGGCTCAGGCTCTATTGAGAGTCTGTCTTTTTTAGAGTAATAAGGGCTTATCACCCTAGTGCTACAACCTCTCCCCGAGATGAGGAAATCCCAGGTTGTAGTAGGTCAGCTCCCTTGGAGATATACCAAGTGGATTTTCAACTTTCTCTTTTTATTGTTTCTCTTCTCTGCAAGTATTCATCAAGTTTTTTATCAAGTCTCTGTTCTCTCTCAAGATTCTTAATTATTTTTTATTCAAGTTCAAGGAAGAAGATTGGTTATATATCTTTATTGAAAGATATGCGGAAAAGTTTTGGGGCGGTGAGATTGGGGTCTAAAAGTAAGTCCTCCCAATTGTGCACCGCTAGGGTCACTTCTACACCTTTCAAAAACATTACCTGGGCCACACCTGTGAGCATTGGGGAACCCCCTGGTTATTTTTGTAGTTCTGAAGAAAACTCAAGAAAAGAAGATAAAAATATCAAGATAATTCATGAAAATCAAGAAAAAAATCTGAAGGTAATGAAGAAAGAAGATGCAAAATATTGTTGTGAAGATCGTAAAGATCTATTTTTGGGCCTCCAGCATGAGGTTAAACTGCAGAAAATTTTGAAGAATGAAGATCATCAAGATCGATTTTTGGGACTCTGCAATGAGGATAAACTATAGGACATTCTTTTTTGTTTTGGAATTTTGTGGTGTTGCAGAGCAACTTTTGTGTTGGAAACTTTTTGTTAGAAGGTACCCATGGATGGGGCTTCTAGATTTGATCTTGACAAGTGTAGGGGTAACTGATAAGCTGGCTGCTCTATCAACAGTTACCCCAGATTATCTGTTTTCAACCCTTTCTCTTAATTTGGTTGAACCCCAGTATTGGTTTCTTTTCACAGGTTTCAGTCCTCTATGACTTTAAACTGGAATTTACTCTGGTTTTCAAGTGCTGGACTCTTCACTGTTTATTGGTTTTGGTTTTTTTGTGTTGGACGTTGTGTTTTTGTTAGAAGGTACCCAGGGGGGGCTTCTAGAATTTATTTTGGCAAGTGTGGGGGTAACTGATGAGCTGGCTGCTTTGTAGAACAGTTACCCCAGAATGTCTGTTTCAAGTCTTTGTTTTTCCTAGTGGAATTCTAGTTCTGTTGTTTATTATTCAGGTTTCAAGTCAACTATGACTTTAAAATGGTTTGGGACTGGCTTCTTTATCTTTGGTTCTTTTAGATTGGTGGTGGATCACTGGTGGTCTCCCATCATTTTTACTTATTGGAGGGAGCCCACCCAGTGATCATTTCTATGGATCGGACTTTCCCTTATTGGACCATCTATGGAGCTGGACTGTCTTTGATTTTGCAGTTATGTTTTTGCTAGATAGAAGTTTTAGATTATTTTATTTTTTCTCTTTTTTTCTTTTAATTTTTATGGGGGTTGTTTAAAATTATAAAATCAAATATATAGGGTGTTACCACATCAGGGTCACCTGTATGTGGGCAAGCATTGGTGGTGAAAGGCTCATCAATTGGCCAGGCAATGCTATTATTTTATTTTTATTTATTATTTATTTCATGTGTTTCTGTGTTTCATTATTTTTATTATCTTCTGAATTTCTAAATTTTTTGAATTTTGTTTTCTGTTAACCATTTAAAAGAATTAATTGTGTATCCACATCAAGGTGCACTTGGATTTGGGTAAGGTATCAGGGGATCAGCTCATCAATTGGCTGGGGGATACCATTTGTATTATTTTTTATATTTTATTTTATTTCATTTATTTTATTTTATTTCATTTTATTTATAAATTTTCAATTTTAATATATTAGTCGTTAAAAAAAAAAAAAAAAATTCTGAAATTATTTTTATTAATTGTTTTATATTATTATTATGTTTCTAATATTTTTGCAGGAGCTCATTGTCTGGATGATGAAGCTTCTGGAGGCTGGTCCGGATTGTGATGACATTTTTGTTTTTTGTTGGGATTGTGGGTAGCACTGTGTTCTTGGAAGTGCATCCTGCTGGAGAGATGATAGGGATTGTAATGATCAGGAATTGGATTAGAGGGTAGTTCAGAGGAGGAAGAAGAAGAGGCAGGAATGGAGTGCAGGAGGATGTGCTTAATGATCCTAGACATTTTCCAGTGGTCGTCCAGTAGGCGCTTTCTCAGGGATTTTTCAAAGTCATTCAAAGGCTTTTAGCATGTTGGAACACATGGTGCTTAGGTGTTTCTTCATGTATCCATAATCCAGGGTCAAAGAAGTTTCAAGAGGTTGGCCAACTCCAATAATAGATTCAGGAGGAGGGGTGCCAACTAGACAAGAAGAATTGGATCAGTAATTATTTTTGTTGAAGAAATGGGATAATTAATTTGGTACTTACAGATTGGAAGCTCATCAAATCTGTAAGCAGCTGGGATTTGGATCTCTGACAATTTTGTAATGGTCATAGTGGGTGGATCAACTAACATGTGGATGCATTTTTTGCAGGCATAGTCCTTGGGAGCAGTGAAGCAAGGGATAGTAGAAGGGTTAACATCAGGAGATCCAGCCATGATCTGTGGTGAGAAAAGATGATGAAAAGGGATAGGAGGAGATTTTTGTCAGTGATGGGTAGATGATGAAGTGAAGGTGGAAGTTCAGCAGGTTGCCTGTAGAGGTGTTCTGCATGAAATTGGCTGCGTCAATTTTATGCAAAATTCTGTCAGTCTATTAAGACTCTAAACTGAAAAATCTATGGTATCAAGATCAGTCCATCAAGACTTTAAACTGAAATCTGGTTTCTGTTAGTCCTCCAACACTTTAAACTGGCTGGTTTCAAGATTTTGTCAAGAAGTAGTCCGTCAAGACTTTAAACTGAACACTGTGTTAGTCCCCCAAGACTTTAAACTGAACACTGTGTTAGTCCCCCAAGACTATAAACTGAGGAATGGGTTTTGTTGTTGGAGTTGGTTTTGAATATTGGGGGAGGGTATCCACAGGGGGAGCCTCTGAATTTAGCAAAGGCAAGTTTGGGGGTAATTTATGGGCTGGAAGCTCTTTTCACAATTACCCCAGAATGTTAGTTTTTTTTCTCTGTGTCTTAATGTGGTTGATCTCTGGTTCTGGGTTTATGATTTAGGTTTTGATTCCCCCAAGACTTTAAACTGAGAGTTTTTGAGTCCCTCAAGACTATAAAATGAGGATGGTCCCCCAAGACTTAAAAATGAGGGTTGTTTGTTGTTACATCCTATAGAGGGTGTGGTCAATTTTTCTTTTCTGAATCAAACTCAAGTACTAGTGGAATTACAGAGGGAATCAAGAGATAAAATGAAGTGTTCAGAATTAGCCTTGAACTGGTGAATGAGGCGTCTTCTGTTCTCAATGTCCTGTGGATCTCTAGCAGGAGTGGATTGGAAGTAGTGAAGAAGAAGTTGTTTCTGTTGAGATGTGTGTTGTTGGAACTTGGCCTTGATAGTGGGCAAGTGCATTGGTGTTGGTGGTGCAATGGATCCTACATTGCTATCATCACTATCAGAAGATGGAGGAACTGAGAAGTTATCAGTTTTATAGTTGAAGGAAGAAATGAATGTTCTTTACCATCAGATGGACCAGGGATGGTGGAACTAGTTGTTTTATGGGTTGTGGCACTCTTCTGGGAAGGGTGGAGCTTTTTGATTAATCTGGGTATCAGGATGGATGGCCTAGATCTTTTGGTGCTGGCAGAAGAAGGACCAGGTTGAGGTGGAGGTGAATCTGTTGTGGAAGAAAGTGGACCAGGTCTGTGGCAGGTCTTCTTTCTAGATTGGCAGACATCGCAGGACGTTCTGTATGAATGGACAGGTGGTGTCATGGTGCCGATTAAATTATTGTTGATGCAGTATTGGCAGGGACCCATTTCAGAGGCAGAATTGGGAAGTAGGTTAAACATGGTGGTTGGATGAAGAAATAATGTGGACATTCTCAATTGGAGAGAGGATGTGGTCTTCCAACATTGGCAGGGGCCTTTGTTGTGTGATTTGGCTTTGTTTGTGCATGTCTTAATTGACATCTGTTAAGGAATTGGGTATTTTTCTGGTTTTATTCCATGGATATTGTGTCTGCGGGTATGTGGGTACTGTCATTGGATAGCCCTGGTTTTTCTTTATATTTTATTTCTTGTAGAAATTTTTCATATTCTGAGTTTTAAGGGGTCATTTCCTCATTTTTCATTTATAAAAGATTGCTGTTTAATTTTGTTTTTTGTGTTTTACGGGCTAACCTTAAGTCTTAGGGTTAAGTGCTTAGTACCATTGGATAGAGCTAATTTTTCTCTATATTTCATGTCCCAATGTTGTTATAGTGAAATTCTGTGTTTTAAAGGTTTTAGTAGTTGTAGCTAATTTTTCTAAGTAGATTAGTGGTTTTTGTTGGTTTTCTGGCTTCAGGGAGGCCGGGCCGCTTCAGGCGGCATCTCCAATGTCGGGCCGCCCGCCTGCCTCTCTTATAGGAGGTTGGGGAGCACTTCAGGAGGGTTTTTTATGCAATTTGGCGGGTACAGGCGCTAGATTGGTGGGTGCGCATGGGCTCTTAGTTAGTGGTCTGTGTGTACATAGTGAATAAGACAGTTTGGGGCAACCTTAATCATCATACAACCATCCGGAGGTGATCTCATTGTTCCTCACTCAGTTTTTACTGTTTTCTGGCCACAATTGGCTGTGTTTGTTGCAAGTGAGTTCTTTATTTAACTTAACTTTGGCAAATGTTTTCTCTGTTATAGTCTTGCAAGCTATAGCAAGTATTATTGCTGTCTCTGGTGTTTATTTGCAGCCTACATCAAGTATCTTTGATCTCTCTGGTGTGGACTTTGTTCTAAATTTCAGTTCTTTGGTCTGATAGTCTATCTGGGGACTACTTTCTTGGCTCATCAAGCAGTCAAGTGTGTTGAAAAGGAGCTTTAGCAAAACAGGAACCAACTTACTTTAGAAAGTAAATCTCACTCTATTTTTCTAAAGGGACAGGGGATTTTCTCTCTGGTTTTTCTCCAACTCCCTTGGTCAAGGCCTATAGCTAGTACTATAGGATTGTGTACAGCGGAGCCAGAGGTAGTTCAGCAAAGATCAATACTGGAAGAAGGGATGCCTGGAGCAAAGAATAATACTCCAAAGAATCCTGGAGCAAAGTCGACTCAACCAAAGTGGAGAACACAGCGCCCAGTTCATGTGGAATATACTAGGGCAGCTGAATATCTTATTCCAGAATTTTTTAAAACAACAGTGTCATTGACATTGGGGGTGTTAATGGCAATATCGCCAGATGTAGCAAATGGCATAGTAGATAAATTTAGGAATGAAAGAGTTTCAAATTGTGTGAGTATGATTGAGAAGAACATTCATTTCAGCCAGTTGTGGAACTTTCAAGGGTACCACACTATGCAGGGTCATTAGCGTATTTAATGGTAATGATTAATGGGAAGCAGATCAGAGCGATAGCAGATACTGGTTCTCAGATCAATGTAGTTTCTGTGGAGGACAGTGTGGATTTAGGGTTTCCAGTAAAATATGGTAAAGGAACTGTGGTGGGTATTGGAAGTGGTAGGTTACCAGTTATAGGGGTGGCTGAATATGTGAAGACACAAGTTTTAGGAGCGTCAAGAGATCTAAAATTTTATTTTCCTATGAGTGTAGTGAAAGCAGTTTTGGGAATGCCGTTTTTTATGGATTATTCTGTGATAATAGATTATTGTTTGAATAAGACTATAGGAATTACGATCATGGGTAAAAATGGTATTCCAGTGACAGCAGTCTTAGTAGCACCTAAGGATTGTGGCTGGGAAACTAAGAAAGTTGGATCTGTGAGTTTAGAGAAATAAAGAGAGTTTTATGAGTATAAAGGGAGTGGGTGACCACCAGGGAGGTGCCAATCTTTTCATTAGGGGCTGAAATTCTAGGTATTACTATCTCCCAGAGTAAGAAGAACCTAGATAGTGATCAATAAGTCCAAAAAGGGATGTGTAAAGTGGGGCCTCACAGTTGTCTTGGTAATAGTACTATAAAGTGTAATATGTCTGGACTTTTTAATTTCTTTGATTATGGGTTTTGTTATGCTTTTATGAAAAAAAAGACAAAAATATGATGTAGTTACAACTCAGAGTTATATCAAAAAAGGTCTAATATTATTTAATGAATGAATCACTGGTGCTGTCTAGTTTTAAAGTATAAACCAGTAGCAGTGTGGTTTTCCAACATTGGAAGAAGCCTTTGTTAGTCTGTTTGGCACTGTTTTTGTATGTTTCAATTTACATTACTTGAAAAATTAGGTGTATTTTGGTTTTTATTCAGTGAATATTGGGAATATGGGTATGCCGGTACTACCATTGGAGAGCCCCGGTTTTCTCTATATTTCATGTCTTGATGATTTTTTTCATATTCCAAGTTTTAAGGGGTCATTCACCATGTAATATTTGGGGGGGACTTGCTAGCAAGTCCTCAACTTGAAGTCAGATAGTACTCAGATGGAAGGCAGATGTAACTCATGCTGAACTCTTCTTTAACAACAGCTTTAGCTTTTGATTAATGATAACTGAATCTTCACTAAAATAATTGTGAAACTTCAATGAACTCTGATTAGAAATTAAAGTAAGGAAAGTTTAAGAATCTTCTCAACACAAATTTCTTTTTCATTAAATATATTTTTATTTTATTTTTCAATTCTATTTTATCAATAAAATTAAAGAAAAATTGATTATTAATTCTACAGTTATCATTTTTAAATTAATTTATTATTTTAAGAAAATATTTTTCAAAACATATGAAAGCTAATATGTACCTTTTAAAGATCAAAAAAATTTTCATTGGGAATTAAAAATAGTATTATTTTAATAGAAACCATATAAACTGAAGTTGGATTATATTTCATATAAAAATTTTTAGATTGAAAAATATTATTTGTTGAACTAAAATTAATTATATGAGAAGCACATTGAACCATCAGGATTTTTAAATTTTTAGGTCTAGCACTAAGTAAAAAACAAACAAAACCAAAAAGGAAAATGGAAAAGAAAAACCTGAGTCATGTTTTATTGGTTAATTTTTAACTCAATAAAGGACTTTCATAGTTTATTTGTACTAATCAATAATCAATAATAAATAATTGGTTTTGTATCTTCAAATAATTTTAATTCTTTATGTGGTATACTTGAATCATGTTTTTGAACCTTTTTCATGTAGCAAAATTATTGAAATTTTAAGGGAAATAATTTCTATCTTCTTATAGCTATAGTGATTCCAAAAATACTTAATGAATATATAATATATCTTAACTAAATTAATTGAATGTCTGAATTTCTGAATCTTGTTTTTATTTTTTTCCATTTATTTTTTGTCAGTTTACTTTGGGTAGTAAATTGATCTTATTTTTAAAAAAAATAAATTAATAGTCAGTTAATTTTTATTTTGAAAAAAATTATACATAAAAATAATCTCAAATTTTCAAATGGAAATTATAATAAACCAATAACTATTTATTAAAATTCAATTTGAAATTGGATTTTTGCAGGAATACCATTTTTTTCAATAACATTTTTCTTCTGTAGCTCATACAAAAAATTGTACATTTTATTTTTATGTGAATATATGGAATTCAAGTTAGTATTTTATGCCATATTATTGTTCAGTGACTCTTCTGAATATTGAGTAGAAGATTTTTTTAATCATTATACCAGTTTTAATATAGAAAAATTTAATTTAAAACTTTGTTTATAATACAAATGATCAAAAATTTTAGCTCTTCCCTTAGAAAATTTATATATTAGAAAAATTATTTTGTAATTAATATAAATTCAAGAAAATATTTTAATTTTTATTTGTCTTATTTTAAGATGTTTCTTTTCAAGGTTAAATAGAGTACAAAGTTGAAAATGCACATGCTTGATTTCAGGGACAAAATACTTTACAAGGTTAAATCACATCTTAAAATTTCCACATAATTTTCAGATAAAACAATACAGTTTAAAGATTTTGTAATGCTTAATAGTAATAAAATACTAAAATTATTAATTAAAAAAAAGTAAATTTTTATTTTAACAACAAGTAAATCTATACAATACACTATATTTGATATTCTTTTGATAAAAAAAGACTACATATATTGTCAGCCAAGCTGTCCCAGGAGCCCAGTAAATAAGCATACAATTTTATTAGAACTAAAAAACAACATAATAATTTGCAGATTATGTATTTAAATTAATATTTCTTTTCATAATAATTTATATAAGTATTTTATTTATATGTAAGTAAAATAAATTTTATATAATTTTTATTATCAGATAAATTAATTATACATCATTTAATTATTATATTCCATAAAAGAGGGCTCATTTTTTATGTATTTAATGATTATAAATTAAGAATTAATTAATTATAAACTTATAATATAATTAATTATATTATATTGTAATTAAATTAAATTAAATTAATTATTAAAATATTCTTTTCATAAATTATCATCCATGATTATTTACGCTTCTTTTTTGACCCTTAATTGTGTCAGAAAATTATTAAATAAATTAAACTATTTATTTAAGATAATAATATTAAAATCCTCACTTTGAATTAACAATAAAATTAAATTAATTATTAAGTTACCAAAATAGTAAAAACAAATGATTACTTTTCCTTTACAATTGAATTAAATTAATTACAAAAATTGTTGCGTCAAAATATTCTATTTGTTTCAATTAAAACCCTTAAAACATTGTAATACCTTTTTTTAATTATTTTACTCACAGTTATTATGTTTCAGAATTATTTAATTACTCATTATTTTAATAAACTGGTTTGGGAAACTTATTCTCTTACTCATGGGTTTAATTAGTTGTTTCATGTTTTCCTCTCAATATCTATGTTATAGTTATATTCTTTTATATTCTTTTTTTACCTTATTACTATTTCGTAAAAACTCATTTGTGGAGCTTTAGAGGACCCCTTGCCTTTAAAAAGGCCTTGGATAATCCCCTGTAACCTCATCACTTAATTACTCATCATATTTTATTATTTCTTGTGGCACTTCAGTCCCCTTAAATATTAAATAAAATTATAAGGTTGTTTTAAGATTTTTAATAGTTTTTTTTTTGATATTTGAGCAGAGAGAAAAAATAAAATACTTACTAGTATAACCAGCTCACCCTGAATCATTTTTTGTCTACCAAAAAAGTTACTTCATCATCCAATCATCCTTTACTTCCCTCTTCTTTTACTTTATTTCACTTTTATCCTCTTCTTCTTTCCATTTAACCCTCTTTTTTACTTCCTTCTAGATGAGCATCCAACAATTGGGGACCTTTCCAAACAGCAACAATTGACTTGACAAATTTTGGACAAATGACAAACACACGGACCACCTCATGCAAAAAGTGAACTTTTTCCACGACCATTAATCAAACCAGGGAACTTAAATTAAGGTTTATATATTTTGTAGTTGATTTAAAAATCAGTACTTTAAGGCAACCATTGCTCCTATAAACTCTTATATTAAATTTTTTATTGCAATAACAGTGATTGTGGCTTAGTGCTGATTCACTTAGTGTAAGTTTTCAATTAAATTTTATTTTTTTCTCCTAGTTGACTATAATAGAGTTTTAATACCTCTTAGTCCTAGAAGAGATCACAAATTTTAATCTTAATATTTAAATTATTAATTTAATTCTTATTATTATTAAATTTGTTGATTTTGGTTGACTATAATAGTACTCTGTACTTAGTCTTAGTAACTGCCATATAAATTCTGGTATTAATATTGTTGATTGAAATTAAATCTCTATTTTTTAAGTCCCAATAATTTATTTAGATCAAATATAACTTTCTTTAATTATATTAAATACTACTTTAAATTTGAATAATTGTACTTATTTTTAAAATAATATTTTAATATAAAAATATATTTTTGTCATCTAAGCTGACATATTTATTTGTTTAAAGGAATTATATATTATTTATTCTCCCACTTACATGTCTATTAAATTGACTGAGAGCATAGATAACCTGCATGTGGATAAAATTGAAGTGGATGTTGATAATGAATCTGTAGGTTCTTCAAAATTAACTTGCAGGAATTCTTCAGCTGAAAAAAAACCTTCATACCCTTCAGGACATAGAAATGACAGGAGAAGTGGCAAACACCCCTCACAAAAATATTCAGAAAGAAGTCAAACCTCTGGTAAATCAGGAAAATCCTCTAACAGGTATAAAAATAAAAAAGGTTCCTCTTAACCAGCAAGTCAACAATTTGTCCAGCCACATAAAGGAGAGGAGAGCAGAAAGTATGAAATACAAGGCAAGAGTGGAAACCCTTTTTTCCCAGATGCAGGAGCTTCTATCTCAAAAGCAGGTTCAACTTTCTCCCATGTTATCAACTCAGTCTCAGCCTCAGCCCCCTCAAACTCCCACCTCCTTCCAGAAAAACCAAAATACTCTGGAAGTGAAACAATGGAAATTGGATTATCTCATGAGTCACTATCAACAGAATGTGAAAGATCCTATTTCTCATAAGCCTGGCCCATCCAGAACACCCAATTTCCATCCTCCTCCTCATCCTTACCATCAAAGCAGGAGAAAGCAGGCCCAAATACAGTCTCAAACCCAGGGGAAGTTTCCTCCTCTGCTATTGTGAGTATTGTGGTTGATAAAAATTTTGGAGTGTATTCTAATAAGCCTTCATCTACAGGTAATCTTATTGAAAATGGTGAAAAAACAGTTAAACCTATTAAAAGACAGCTTCCCATAACTAGTAACCCTAATGATCTGAGTAAGCTTTCTTTTGATGAGACATTACATTTAACCTCTACTTCTTTATTTAATCCTTTTCTTGAAATAAAGAATGATTCTGTTGCTCCTGAAATTTATGTTTTACTTGAAAAAACTTCTGAAGAAATATTGAGAGACTCTCCTGATTTTGGTGTTATCAAAGACAAACTTTTGAGAGATTTTTTAAAACATGAGAATGATAGATGAAATAATTTACATTTACATTTCAAAGTGAGTTCTTCTGTTCAGGACACAGCTTATTTCAAATTAAAAGACACATTAAATAATGTCCTTGCTCAGTAAAAGTCTATTTAAAGTGATCACAGATCAATCTCAGATAAATATAATCATCTACGTAAACTTATTGATGATCTGAAGCCTCTTCTTGATGAAAATACTTCTTTAAAAATGACTTTAAGCTTCTGAATAGTGAATTGACAAAATTGAAAATTTATTTCCAGAATTTGAGTAATAACTGCTCAGTAGAAGAGGACAGAAATGTTCTATCTATTGCTAGGATTAATGATCAACTATCTTATATTCCTGATTTAAGAAAAAAATTGTCTGATCTTGAGAAATTTTTTTCTGAATTACAGGTTGTTCATAGTGACCATTGTGATTAGTTTAGATATATTCCTCAACCTGCTGTTAATTATAAAAATAAAGAGCCTGAAAATGGTGTTTAGACTCTCCCTTGTAATGTACCAATTAAGCAAGCTGAAAATTTGTCTATGAAATCTTTTGCATCAAATAAAGAATATTTTGATACTCACAATGAGCCATCTGCCTCTGTGAGTAATGAAATTTCTGAAAACCTTTCAAGACTTCAAGAATTTTTTTTAACCTTAAATAGTTCAAACCATAAGGCTGACCATCCTGGTAGTAATAAAAATTGGCCTAAGCTGGACCAATATCCTACCTTTGATGGTGATTTTTCATCTGATTGGCAAAACTTTATCCAAAGAATTGATAATTTACAGTGATCATATAAATTTCCAGATGAGTAAATTGTTTCTAAGTTAATTTCTTTATTCTCCAATCACCACAGAAAAAATGGGGGGGTATTGCTAGCAATACCCCTTGCTTGAACTCCGTTGAGCCACAAATCTATGCTTGAATTATGCACACATCATCACCATGTAGGAAATTGTTTGGCCTTACATTTAGTCAGAGATTTGTCACAAATTGAGCTCAAGATGAACCTACATTGATCACCGTTTGATCTTGTAAAATCCTAATTTGATCATCAGTTAAACTCCCTTTGATCTCACTTTGATCTAACATAAGCTTTTGCATATCCAATATGTCAGCTATTCACTTTCAAAAAGATTCGTAATGAATTTCACATGGAATATTAGAAACAAAACCAGTAATTTTGAGTAAATATCTCATCAAAATGATTAATCTACAACAAAATACCATCAAAATTCAATCTGATTACTGAAAACTTTTGGTAAAATGACTAATAGATATTTAAATTGGAAAATAATATTCCATTTCTCAATTTCAAATTCAAAATATAAATCCTCGTTTGAAATGTGAATTTTGTAGATTCCTTGCCTTCCTATATTATGAGTAATATTTGAGGTATTTTACACCTTTGTAAATATGGTGTTGTGCTGCTAGAAATTATCTCTGTTTCAATTCAACTTTATTGAAGCTTGATTCCAGAATGATACATATTTTATAACTATTTTGAGAAAAAAGTCACTAGTAATGAATTTAGCCTTTTATCTGTCCTTTATTAAACCTCACTTAATCCTACTTAAATCCAAATTGACCCACAAAAACCTTATTTGGGATATTTTTTAGCCCAGGATGATTCAATATTGGAGCAAAATATTATTTTAAATATCCAATATGCCTATTGATTAAATTTCTTCAAGCTTACTTTAAATTCACATTAACATTAACTTTCACAGGAAATATTAAACACAAATCTTGAAAATATAGTATTTAAAATCATAATAAATATAATATAATATGCTTACAACAAAATTTTCTTTCTGGATTAATTGAAACAAAAAATTGTTCATTTGTGAAAATAGAAAAAATACTATCCATCCTGAATTTAGAATTCATTTTTAAAAATTTAATGCCCCCTCACTTTCAAGTTTATCATGTATTTCGAAAATTATATTTTTAATAATTTTGTGAATAGTACACCTGAGATATAAACTTGGGGATATCAAAAACTAAAACATCAGCAAATTGAAATGTTTTTTATTGTTATGAATGGAAATAATGATTGAAAAACACCATTAGAGCAAGTTTGATTTTGAATAATAGGCATACTTTCTCATGTAAATTTCAATAAAAATAATTTTTATTCTTACATAAGTTGCAGTGGATACATTTGAGCTCAAAAAGAATTAAAATTGACAAAATAAGACTTCTATAATTCATATTCAAAAATGAAATCACCCTTCATTATCTACCTGTAAACTATTTTAAATTGAATAATTTCAAAGTCAGTATATACTGATGTTATTTTTTCTTCTAAAAAATTTATTATATAGATTAATAGTCATAAACAGTTGACATAGATGTTAAATTTATATAAGCAATCTTTAATTCATAAAATGATAAAACTATCTTTTATGTAAAAAGTGATGAAGGAAAAAAATATTATTAAATTTTTGATGCACTATCAATAAAATTGAAGATAGAGCATATCAAAAGTTTAAACTAAATTTCAATTTTGATATCATCATTTTATTTTATTTTACTTGAGTAGAAAACAGATTTTAAATCTCAATATAATTTTAAATCCCATTAGTTTGTAGATTTCAACATTTGAAAATATGAAATAAATATTTATGAAAGAATTTTACAATATTTGCCCTTCTAAAAACTCATAAATCCAACTTCAAATCTTCTAACCTTCACAAGTAACCACAATGCATTCTGAAAATACTCTATATTTAAATAATTAAAGGTAAATAAAATTATGTTTTTATTCTTTATTTCAATTTTTGATAAATAATATATATATATACATATATATATATATATAATTTCTTAAAAAGTCTAAGAGGGAACTTAATAGTGGTTTTGGCATTAGATATATAGATTCAACTTTCAAAAAATTTGTTTGGAATAAATTACAAAGACAAAAAGGATATATTTTGATGAAAGAATACTGATTTAGGTTCTCTTAAAATATTATTAACCATTTTTATGGAATATTAATCCATGGTTATCATTCTTTATGATATTATCATATAATTTTTTCTTTTTTTAATATAATGATTTTCTATTGTGTGGTATGTAGGCTAAGATAAGTTTAAAAGATTTATTGAAGATATATATACCAGAAACAGTATAATCTGTAAATTTATAACTATAACTTACTTTTCTGATGTTTTACATCATTGATAAGTAGCTCATGCATTACACAAGTAAATAATTATAGTCTCTGGAAATAATTCCTTGTGAATTTCAAATTTTTTGTTATTCTTAAAATCATTACTCAAATAAACTAAAAATTTCTTCAAATATTTATTGAAAGAAGGAGTTACAAAATCTTATTTTGTAGTTATAAAAGTTTGAGTTATTTTTCATATTATCAAGTATAATGAACATTTGTAAATTTTAACTTGAAAACTAGTGATCATAGCAAAGTAATACTGGAAGAATCAGATAAAAAGGGTGGAATTAAGTCATAGCACAACAGGAAATGATACAAAATTGTTGATTTTTATCTCATAAAATTCAACTTATTTTTAACATATTTTACCACCTTTAGATAATGTTTAGTGGATTTTAACATTATTATAACAAGCAAACTTAACAATGTTTTGATTTTTTTAACAAAAATAAATATTGTTAGATCATTTTTTTAAAAAATATGACTTATTTTTATGCTTTATCTACAATAGTTAGTAGTTTTTTTTGCAGAAATTACTTGTTTTGATATTCTATTTTTGAATTTTTTAAGAGACTTCATTGCATTAAAGTTTTGTAATAATTTTTCATTAAAGCATCATATTTTAAATCTAGAGAATTGGTTTTGAAATAATATATATTTTCATGTTAATTGACTCATTATTTTTGGATTGATAAATTATGTTAAAATTGGGACTGCTTATTTCTAGTGAGTGTACATCATAGTTTGTTTTCAAATCAAAGATTAATAAATGGTGAAATTTGGTAAAATTCTAAATATCTTTTAAACCTTTTTGATTTAAATAATGTTTAATTTTATGTAATCATTCTATAAGTAGAACACAGTTAAAATCTGATAATGGTACATTGCTTTCAATTTCTAATACTAAAATTCTATTCTACTTGAAACAATGTAAACTAAAGCTTGGTATCTCATAAGAAACTCACAATTTTCAAAAATCATATTTCCAACTTTTTAAACATGATACACATTAAAATATATTTTTAGAATAATTTCCTAATTAGTTTCAAATACTAGAAAATAATGACCTCAATTTATTTTAATACTTAAACCATTCTGATGAGTGAATTTCGCAATCCTCTAAGTAACATATGGTTACCATTTATACACATATGCATGATTTCTCCTTTTGTTTAATTTTAGCTGAATCTAAAAAGTAAAATCACATGTTGAATATCATCTATAGATAAACTTCTTATATTAGAAGCTAATATTTCATATGAGAAATTCGTTATTGAGTTTGGGAAACATTAATAAGTGTTGGGTATTATAATTGAGCCATTTATTCAAGTAAATAAAAAAGGATGACCTTCTAAATATTTCATATATATATATATATATATATATATATATATAATAAAAATTAATTATATAGTAGCATTTAACCATGTTTTTATACTAATGTCATATAAAAAAAGGGATTGAACTAAAACTTTCAGTAAAGAAAATAAAAATAAGATAAGTTAATATTCTTGTTTATATTCTCATATTTTTGAAATGGCTTACTTAAGGGAGAAAATTATTTGGTTTTAGAGTACAAGAATTTCTAGATAAAAATCTTCACAATATAGTTTGACCCTCTCAAAAAGAAAATTCCTCAAATTTTACTATCACATTTTATATATTTGTTAATTAATAGAAAATGGAGTTGTGTCTTTGACAATGAAGCATTAGAAAATGAAATAAATGATTTAAATTTATAATATAATTTTTGAAACAATAAATCATGTATTCAAAAAAAATTATATATCTTACAATCAAGATAACAGTATTAATTAAGCAACTCTAACAACTTTGGAAAGAAAACAAGAAAAAAATAATTAGTAAAATGCATAAGTTATTTTTAGAATTTAAGGAAACTTAATAGCTCTACCTGTAAACTAGCCTTAAAGCAGGTTTGGATTTAACATGTGGAAATTCATACATAGTACCCTTCCATCATTAGAGAAGAATAAAATTTATGTAGTTTTATTTTTTTAATTTATAATAGTATTTTTATTTTTGGCTTTTTCATTAGTATAACTATATATTTTTTAACTTTTTTGTTTTTCATAACATAAGTTCAAAGCTGCACATCACTACTTCAAGATGAAACTCCATATAATGTAATCAATGAATGATATATTATAATGAATTTTACTAGAGACTTTTCAAAAATGGTGATTAAGAATACTTATTATAATTTTTTAAATTTTTATTATTATTTTATCTCTTGAAAGGAGATGGCCATATCTCAATTTAATTAGTTTTTCCTCAGAAAAATTTATTCTTGATCTAAATAAAATTGCATCACTATTAACTAGATGTTATTATACAATTTTAACAATTTTTTTATCTGAACATAGTTGAAAGTATGTATAAATTAAAGTGTTTCCACATAGTCTTACTATTATCTCACCATTATTTTCACATTTAGATTTCATTATAACTGTAAAATAAGTTTTTCAATAATTTTAATAATACCTTAATATTTAATAATTTAGTTACATAGTAGATTTTTTATCCTTTTTTTTATATGAGGCTTATTATATAAACACCACTTTTAGATTTTATCCATTTTGATGTCTGAAAATTTAAATTTTCATTTAACTACCCAAAAAAGTATATTTTTTTAATGTACTCTTTTTGATATACTTATCATTTCTTATAGGTTATTCTTCAACTATTTATTGTAATTAATTACCCACTCATTTATGGTCTGTTATTGTTGTTCATTACATACAGACAAAATAAGGATACTCTCATATTATATTGGAGTTTTAAATTAAAAAGTAAATACTAGTGGCTGGTATTAAATATGAAGTTGTTATAACTAAGTTGAAAATTAATTAATTATTAAATGGCATTTTATATTACAAATTTAATTGAATGTACATAAAAATAACACTCAAGAAATATATATAAGATATATATATAACCATTGTATATCAAAAATGAAGTACTTATCAACATGGTCTTTTTAAATGATTTTCAAATTTACTTAAAGAGACATTAATATTACCAATTCAAATTTTATATCAAATACAACAATATTATTATTTCATTTTTAATTATTTTACAAAAAATTTGAGTTTCAAAGTAATTTAATTCAGTATTTAATGAATGTTTTTGAAAAATATTTTTAAAAATAGAAATAACCCCTCACAAAAAAAATATAATTTTTTTTACTTACAATTTGCACCATATTTCTACCCTTAAAATATTTGTATTCTTCTAACAAAAATATTTTTTAAATAAATTTAAAGTTTTTTTCATTATTCAATTACAAAATGTCAAATTTATAATTTATTTTACCTTACTAAAAAATTTAGTTGAAAATTTAATTTTGTATTTCCAAAAAATAAACTTAAATGTCAAAAATTAAAAAAACAAAATTATAAATATAATTATGAGAAAGAGGTAGATTAAATTTATAATATTCATATAAAAAAAATTCATATATTTTATGGTGTTTGAATTTTAAATTTAATGTATTAAAAAATAATTATTAAATAACCAAGCCAAATGAAATTGGCTTGGATTTTTGGTATCACTAGAACTTATTTTTTTTCTTATACTCACATTTTAATTTTTAATTTTTTTTTTCTACATTTCTCATTTTTTTTTTATGATTTTTAATGTTTTTAAGACTGAAGTTGCTTTCAAACAACTTCGGTCTAACGTTTCTCTCACTTTCCCACCAGATTGCACCTGGTAGGGAAAGTCGCTTCCATTTTAGAGACCAAAGTCCCTTGCAGGGACTTTGGTTTCTCTGTGTGCATTGCACAGCCAGAAAAAAACTGGCTGTGCAATGCACTGCATGCAGCACATGCAGCCTGCATTGCTGCTGAATGCAACACGCGTTTCTGCTGCATGCAGCGCGCATTGCACATGCTGCGCATATCTCATGCAGCTGACTTGATATCAGCTGCATGAAATATGGTAGCGATTGTGCAACGCGCGTTACTTGCAGCAGTAACGCGCGTTGCACACTGCTTTGGCCACCTCCCAGCCTAGTAAATTAGCTGGGAGGGTGGCAAACATTACAGCAAGCAATTGAAGTTGCTTTTAGCGACTTCGATTGCTTGAAAGAGACACTTCCAGCCAGGTTTCCCCTGGCTGGAAGTACTAAATTGCAATGTAAGGGACCCAAGCCAATTTCAAAGGCTTGGGTCATAAATTAAGGTTTCTAAAAAGCAGCCAGTATAAATCTGGCTGCAATAAAAAGTAAATTTTTTAAATAAAATACATAAAAAAATAAAAATTTGTTCAAATAAAATATACAACACTCTTCAGCCAGTAAGAAACAGCCTTCCATTGTTACACATAGAAACAAAATCAAATGTTTCTTTCATCAACATTGGCCATGTTTCAATATTTTGAACCAAGTAAGATCAGGAAAAAGGTCACGGCAAAAAAATTGCATAATTAAAAGTCTCCCAATTTAATATGGTGCGGAGGTTCATATTTTAGAAATAGGTGGTGCAAATTATAGTTTCCTTTAAAAAAATTCAAAAATGAATTAATTTTGGCGCAATGTAAATTTAAATGTGATGAGTGTATGTTTTTTAGCTATGTGAAACATGGTAGCTAGAATTATGTGGCGTCAATTTTTTTTAGATGTGAAATTCAGTGTTCCACAAATGTGCATCTGTACAACATGCAGCCAAGTAAATTCTAGCTGGAATTAGTATATGCATAGGAAAAAATGATCATGCTGTGTACAGTGCCTTGGCAACATCATTCTTGGAATTTAGATGAAGTTTATCATATGACTTGGAGAGCTGCATTTTTTTGAAAATGTGATCAGTGAAAATTCATGATATATACATCTGTTTGCCACCCAATTTATTTTTCCTTTCTCTTTCTCACTTACCTTTTTCAAAAATTATCAATCATATTTTTGCTTTATCATTTTGAATTATTGGTACTATTTTCTTGACCTTATCTGATTACCGGTAAGCAAATTTTTCTTGCTATTGCATTTCATATCATTTTGGTTTGTTACACTTTTTTACACTTTTGACAAGTTAATCTAATGATTCTAATTCTGAATTTATTTTTATGGTATCTTTTACTGTACCCTTTCGATTCACTATAAAATAATTCTTTTTCAGTTAACTTAAAGTTTTTTTATTTGTTTGTCAATTTACTTTTCTTTATTCTTTATCAAAAATGTTCAATTTATTTATCTAACCATTTATTTTTTAAAACAGTGATTATAAAATAAACTTTATAATTAATTTTGGTCAATCAGCTACAAATGGAAGAAGATTTTATAGACATGTAAGCTCATGTTTTGCTTATCATTTTTCTATATTTCTTTAATACTTTCTCAACCATTATATTATTAATATGAAAAGTAAAACATCATCTCGTACTTGCTGAAAGCATACAGGATAATGTTTTGCTTTTCATAATAATAATTAGATTGTTTGTACTTTACCTTTAATTTATTGATTTTTAAGTTGTTTCAAAGTCTCGTACTTGCTGAAAGCATACAGGACAATGCTACAATTTAAAAATTAATAATTTATTGAAGTATAACTTTCTAAGTCAATATATTGATCAGAGCAAGATTTTTCATTTTATATATGTGGATATTATAATTCCGTAAATTTTTTAATATTACTAGTGTATTGGAGTTATACTTTCATTATATTATTAATATTAAGTGTAGAGCCAAATCTCGTACTTGCTTAATGCATACAGGATAAAGCTATACTCTTTATATGTATAATTTAATAAAGTATACCTTTGAAACACTTTCTTAATATTTGAAATAAAGAAAAAGTATATAAATTTACTAATATGTAGATATGCTAACTTTTGTATTTCTAATATTGAAGATATGATAAAGTTAAAGGTATCATTGACTGATAATTGAAATTATGTTACTATTTTCTAATTTTTGATTTTTTTCTATTTTAAATCAAAATTGAATTCTCTTAGGATTGAACCATCAATGAGTAACGATTTGAAAAAAAAAAAAACGGCCAGGGAAGAACTCTAACAATAGGTGGGCGAAAGACATTGCTACTGGAATGAAACTTGTAAACGCTCTTGGAATGGATACAAATGGGAAGAAGCCACATTTCTATGCACGATCGTATGCAAATAATATGACAGATTGCAATAATTATTACAATTTTTTTCCTGGATGTAGTATTTATAAACCAAAAGGTGTCTTAATACCTAATGTTCTTGTGCAGACTTTTGAAATTCATGAGCTCAAAGAACTAGATATGTTAGAAGCTACGGTGCGATACATTAAGGATCTTTCTTACTGCGAACATGAAATTAAAAATAATGGTTATCATCAAAGAGCTGGTGGTTTTGGAAAAATGTTTGGTGGTGGCTTTATTTTATATAGAAAGAAATCTTTACATATTCGTAAGTATCACTTTTTTTAATTTAAATACTGAATTTTTGAATGCTTTTCCTTGCAGATGAATACACTGATGATATTGTAAAAACGGATGAATATAAAAAACGAATGAAGAGGATTGCAATGTACTTTGAATATTTTTTTAAAAAAATATCATATGTAAAGTACAATGAGGCAACTAATCTTTGCGCAAAACTTGGTATTCCTGGATTTTCAAAAGTTTCTAGTGAAGAAGAGGGTGTACCGTTTGCTAGTAATTTTACTTGGACATCTGGAGGGAATGGTAATGGGTTCTCTAATGAGGTTCATCTCGATAAGGATGCAAGTGAGTATACTTTAGGAATATTTTTTCCTAAAGATACAGAAAAAAACACCATTCATATGAAGTATGATAAGACCTAACCACGACCAATAGGTGGAGAACTTATGTTTCCCGAAATTCGAAGTAAAATCAACTTTGAAGCAACTAATGGAATAAAAGTGACATTATGGCCTTCCAATCAACTAAGGCATTTCACCTCAAGATGTCATGAAATTCCTGGCTTCACTAGGATAGGTTCTTCTATTCAAATCAGCACTAGACTTTTTCATGCTATAGAAAAGCTTAATGTTTTTGATATTGATATTTCAGAATACTTAGAAATTAAAAAAGAAAAATTTAGGTTAGAATATTTGATTAGTGCTTTGAGAGTTTTTTTGAAAAGAGATGACTTAATAGAGGAAGAAATAGAATCAGCAAAGTATTATTTATCTAATGTTAAGACAAATCTAAAAAATCTAGATATATAAATATTAAAAATTTATATTATATATACACAACTTAATGCAAATTTAAACATGATAAATACTGGGAGTAGCTGTAACATTTTCAGTTTTGATAATTATAGTATTATCTATTTTTTTATTTGTGAAATAAAATAATTTTTTTTCATAATATTATAAGAAAATTTGATTTACTTTTGAGGAAATATATAAGTTGTGAAATCTTTAAATGTCATTTTTATTAAATTGGTAGCAAAGGTTCTAAAATAAAAAAACTATAATAAAGAATTTGAAATATATTAGCCATAAAAATGTGCTTTTAATGCTACCAAATTAACTGTATAGTATTTTAGGTCAAACAGGCTTATTAATAAAAAAGTTAATAATAAAGAGTTGAAGAAAGAATTTTGAATCAATAATAGATTAAATTGTATTTTTTTAAGAATGTACTCATTTAATTATTTAAATTGTTCTACTTCTGATTAAAAATGTTACAATCAACGAAAATATTTGTAATAATTAATAGATTATATAATATTAAAGGTAAAGTAACAAAACTAGAGCAGTTATCATATTTTTATATAAACAATAAAATATTTAAGAATTTAATACAAGTATTTGAAATCATATAAGTAGATTTTAAAATCTTTGTTATTGCTGGACTTACAATAATTTTTTTTAATAATTAATTTAGAAAATCATGTCAAAGGTTACTTAATAAATTTCAAAGATGGTCACATTTTTGACGTATTTGAAGGAAAATAACTTGAATTATACTAGATATATCATATAGACAGAACTTTATCTATCTACATGTTGGAATATTAATTTATTGAAAGGCTATGTTTAGCAAAAAAAGGTGATACTGGCTGAATGGAGCTCCAGTGATTAAGAAAATCTGCAGAAATAGCCCTAGCAATTCCCGGAGGACTTGGGGTATCAAATTTTGAAGGAAATGGATCACACTTGCCTATAAAAGGTTTTATTAATGTTAAAACATAGTTATTTAAATTTTTCCAAATTATTTCTTCCATCAAATGATTTTTTTTTCATGTAAATTAAGAAACTTAACTTCTGATATTACCTCCAAGCAATCAGCTGCGGAAGCCAATCTATGATCTTGAGAGCTCAGAAATAAACCACGGACACCATCAATTATATAGAATGTGAAAGATTGATATCGGTGGTGGGAGTATTCAGAATTTATTTTGTTTAGTGCAGCCTTTTGTTTCTCTCTCATTATATTCAGTTCAGTATTTTCGTTTTTCTCACTTGATTGTTGAGCTTCACTACTCTTGCCACTTGATATTGTTGCAGCACAATATTTTGATTTTAGAATGATAATTGACATAATTATATCAATGATAATATTGCTGATTTGAAGAAGAGTTGACATTGATATATCACGGGTTTGAAGTGCAGTGGGACCAACTTCTAAGCCATCAGAAATCGGACTCTTCAGATTTGAAAGGTGAGCTAGAAGCTGAAGACCACGTTCAATTGGACAATCTGAGTTAATGTTTTGATGTGATGGAAGCTGGCTGAATTCATGTGCGGTCAGATAAAGTGAAGATGATATAAGAGATACCCATGAAGAACGGCAGTGGTCACTTGGGATCATTAATCTCATGAGCATTCGGATAAGATTGGATTCAGGGTGATCCGTTTTCTTTGTTGAGGAAAGAATTTCAGTATTTAAACCATCAGGATCACATAAATCTTCCATTTTTTTGAAATCAATATTATCGAGTACCCATAGCTGTGAGCTATCAATCTCTAAAAAAATATTTGCTACAAAAGGAAAAAAAAAATAAGTAAAAGAACAAAATTCAAGACTAAAAATTATGGTAACTTACATAACTCAGTAAGTTTTGAAAGCCAATCTTCTCCACAAGATTTTTCCCAATGAAAAGTAAACATTGGAATATTTGACATGGGTTCTTGGGAAGAAGTAGAAGAGCGTAATTCGAGGAGAGTAACAATATCCAACCACGACCTGAGAACCTTTGCCGTGCTGATTCTACCTTTATAAAAATTATGAATTTTACAGAATTCCTCCTGCAAATCAGATTCTTTTAGAACTGAGGGTGAATAAGTTAGAGGTTTTTTCGATATCTTGATTGCAGTTGATTTCATTGGTAGAGAAGCTTTCAAGGAGGTCAAAGTAGGTAATTTAGGAGGTGATGGGTATTGCTTCTTAGAAATGAAGGAATTTGGTGATGAGCTGTTTTAATCATCATCTTTATCAAACATATCAACATGTCTTGAAGAAGATTTTAAACTTTGCTTTTTTTGATGAACAAGCATAGCTTCATATTCTGACAGTTGATCATTGCTATTTTCATTGCTCTTTTCATCATCTTCATCAGGGAGAGGGCGTTTATGGATGGAACAATCTACAGCAGGTGAGTTTCTGGTACAAAATATCAAAAGAAAGATAAAAAGTACAATATGTAAGCAATAAAAGAGATATATGATTGAATTTTAAAGATAAAAGAATAACAATAAAAAAAAAGGAAACAAGAATATACTCATTATCAAAACCTTTGCTTTTTTTTTGAGATTTATTATTTGATACATCAGAAAATTCATTAGCAGAAGCTGGTTTAATACGTCGAACAAAAGAGGAGCCTTGGGATAATCTCTTTTTCTTGGAGCGGATAACAGTTGTTTCAAGATTTTCCTTAGAAGTTGAAGCATGAGTTGAAGCTGATGGTTCATCTGTCTCATCATCATCCCTAATGACAATGACTTCATCAGGAGGAATCATACCCTCCTCATAAGCTACAAATATATATGAAGAAAAAAAAATATTAATAATCTTATCTACTAATTTAAAAGGAGACAAAAAAGGTGATGAACATACATTTTTCAAGGCTTTTCACATATTGGAGTAAGTCATTACAAGCGTTAGATAAATATGAAGGAGAAGGATTATTGTTAAGGATCTTGACAAGCTCTTCTGTTTCATCTCTAGCCAATTCAAGTAAATTGCGATACTGAACTCTTGTTATTTCCTGCCTCTCATTGCTAAGTACAGGAGGGTTAGGTGCCATGCCATGTGGCAGACATGGTGCAAGCTCAAAAGCTTCAAAGCGAGTATCAATCAGAGAGTGGGATGAAACACATTTGGGTGCTGGAAAATCAAATTTTTGAAAAAAAAAAAGATATAGAACATAAGTGAAATATATAAATTAAGAGAGAGGAACATGATATACATACAAAGTGGAGGTGTAGGATTTTGTATACTAGACATATTGATTAATGAATATTAAAAAAAAGTATTCGATATCAAAAAATTATGATGTAATATGATGAATAATTATAAGAAACTCTATTCTAGAAAATTGAAGTTGATAATTTAATAGGATAAAAAATTGAATAAGATTAAAATTAAAGTGAGGATGAAAGAAACAGAAAACATAAAGAGGGGGATTTTATATTATTTGAGCTTTTTTTAACATGTATTATTCATAGTGGGGTAAACTGAGTAACATGCTAAATCACAATCTGTTTATATTGAAGCGAAATTTGATGTAGCTAACAGAAAATACTAGTAATTCTTTGGGGACTTTTAGTGTGAAAAACAAATAATAACAAATTTATATCCCATATGCGAATTGCCACGGGTAAATACAAAATTTTTTAAATTAGAATTTACTCCTAAACAATGGAGATACACTTAATTAGTATATTATATGAAAAAAAAGGATAATCCTTTATGAATATTTGTTAAATTTACTTTCAGATGACAATGCGAGATTCACATATATACTGATATGCCTCATCAAACAAGAAATGAATTATAAATATAAAATTGGTAACATTAGAATTTAAGATAAGAATTTGTTTTTTAAGTGACAGGAGGAGTGTCAGGCTATGGTGTGGGCACCGTGACCAAACCTTTGATAAACTTGGATACAACTAAGGGAAAAAAAAAATTGAATAGTTTTATTTTGCAATATATCTTAGTCTGCACAAGATATTGCATTGTTGTCCCTAACTATACCAAAATTGTTACTTTTCAAAAGTTATAGGACTACTAAGTTGATAAAATATTATTATGAATCACCCAATGAAATACCTTAAGCAACATTCAAAATTATTAAAATATTAATATTCAATTTGAGATTTGGATTAGCTAATTTTTCACAGCTTACCACAGTTTTGATTAATATAATAAAACTTGAAAAAAATTGTTGAGATAACCTAGAAATGGGTGCAAGAAAATGATGAAACATATGACTTGAAACTTAACTCATACACTATTGATAAACTTCATTGATCCTGATTAATTTCTATCGAAATTAATTTTGAGACTAGCATATTGAATTTTAGCTATGACCAAGTACTGTAAGTGCCATGGTTTGTATTCAATATATTGGTGTTGAAATTAATTTTGATAGGAATCAACAAGTATCACATGGCACCATGGATGAAACACTGACAGAAACCATCAAATTTATGAGGCAATGAACCTCATAATTTCGATCGAAATTAATATAGACCCCTGCATATTGAATACAAGCCATTTCACATGGACTACACAGACATAGATAAAATTCAACATGCATGGCTTAAAATTAATTTTGATCGAAATTAACCAAGGCATTAAAACATCAATTTTTATATGGTGTACTTGATCAAACCAGTTTATCTAACTGCTTAGCTTACCTATACTTATAGGAATTTTATGCATAGTCCATGTCCATATTAATTTCAATCGAAATTAATGTTGACTAATACATAATGAATACATGCTATGCCAATTTCACTTGCCAGGCATAGCTACCATTAAATATGCCAGTATCAAAAATTAATTTCGATCAAAATTAATGAGCATGATAATCATGAATTTCTGGAGTCAACTGCTTATTTTTATGCATGGTGCCTTGCCAACATTAATTTCGATCAAAATTACTTTTGATACTGGCATATTGCATGTATATATGCCTGGAAAGTGTAAGTGGCATAGTGTGTATTCATTATGTATTGGTCAACATTAATTTCGATCGAATTTAATGTTGACATTTGCATATTGAACCCAAGCCAGAAAACAACCCAGAAGATTCTTCATAAAACTTCCCATTAATTTCGATCGAAATTAAGGCTGACCATATACATATTGAATGGTAGTTATATCTTGTCTGAGTAAGCAGAGATTACTTATATTCAATATGTATTGGTCAACATTAATTTTGATCAAAATTAATGAGCATTTTGATCATGAACTTTTTCAGTCAGTTAGTTGTTTCAATGCATAATGGCATGCCAACATTAATTTTGATCAAAATTAATGTTGAAATGATATAATGCTTTTTTGCATGACATGTAAAGGACGGCAAGTATTTTTAAGTATTGAAATTTACTATACATGTTGAGGGTAAATATAAAATTTACATATCCATATTAATTTCTATAAAAATTAATGTTGACCAATACATAATAAATAGTAGATATGCCTGGCTAGTGTAAGTGGCATAGCTTTTTTTCAATCTGCACTTGGCAACATTAATTTCGATCGAAATTAAGGTTCATGATTATCATCAATTTATTCAGTCAGTTGCTTACTGTTATGCATGGTAACATGTCAACATTAATTTTAATAAAAATTGAATTTGACATGCCACCAAGCATTTTTATGTAAGATGAAAAGTAGGGCACTCTATTCTTAAGTAAACACATTACAATGCATATTGAGCATGTAAATATCATTTACACATTAATATTAATTTCAATCAAAATTAATGTTGACCAATAAACATTGAACACAAGCTTTACAACTTACACACACCAGATATAACTACCATTCAATATGTATATGGTGCTCACTAATTTCGATCGAAATTAATGAGCAGTTTTATGAAGAATTTTTTGGGTCGTTTGCTGGTTTGGGTTCAATATGAAAATGTCAATATTAAATTCTATTGAAATTAATGTTGACCAATATGTAATGAATACACACTATGCCACTTACACTTTCCAGGAATAGACACCATGCAATATGCCAGTATCAAAAGTAATTTCGATTGAAATTAATGTTGGCAAGGCACCATGCATAAAAATAAGCAGTTGACTCCAGAAATTCATGATTATCATGCTCATTAATTTCGATCGAAATTAATTTTTGATACTGGCATATTTAATGGTAGCAATGCCTGGCAAGTATAAGTGGCATAGCGTGTATTCACTATGTATTGGTCAACATTAAATTCGATTGAAATTAATATGGATACATAAATGTGACATAAAGAGGTATGGACCATCAATTTGTTGAAAATACATTTTTATATCTCATACATTATTTTTTTTTCTTAAATAAAATGTTACTCTCTCTCAATATCACTTTATAACATTTACCAAGCTGCTTTGAAAAAAAACAGAATACATAAAATTCAATATAAGATAGCTATATTACACAGAAGATCACCGTTATACCTAAGTTATGATGATGTTGATGCTCTATTAATTGATTCCCGAATCTTTACCAGATCAATATCAGCTCCAACCCCAAGTGACTCACGTTCATTCACAGATAATCCTTGCAAAAATGTTGCTGAATAGCAATTCTTGGGGAGGTATTTGGGAACATTGAATATACCATTTTGTGCAACTGTCCTTTCTGATGACTGTGAATATGTTTTTAATGCTGATTTTTTTTGAGCTGGTGTATGGGCTAAGTCCTTTGTCATCTTATCCATTTTTTTAAACAAATCATTGAGTTCAGGGTTTCGCCATCCAGGAATAGCTCAGATAGGTGCAGTTGGGGCTGGTGCTGGGCCTTCCTCGATATCAGAGATGCACCTAGTATCATGAAAAAGCACAACAAAACCTGGCACATCACTTCAGAGATCTCTTGCTAACTTGTAGCGTGCACTAGCAATCTGAATTCCAACTAAATCAGCTTCATAATAACAAAAAGCAAAGTAAAATAAAAAACTTACCTTGGTCCGATAACGTTTTACTTGTGCCCTTGCCCTCCTTTCAATCTTTTCTCTTGCTACCCTTTCCTCTTCTTGCCCAAACAACCTTATCATCTCCTTCCCCTTATTAACTACCCATTTCTCAATAACACATTGAGTGAACTGAAGCTTTGACTGATCGATTGTATTCAAGGTGGTGAGCCATCTGGTACAGTGGTCGCATACTATGCTTCCCATGACTTGATTCCAAGTTGATTCTGAGAAATCACAGCAAGTCCAATCAAACGCGAATTTCCGAAAACCTTTTTCTTGCAATTCACGCTCTAAGTTTCTTTTGACAGAAAGTGGGATCGGTGCTCCTCCTTTTAGTCCTCGAGGCTCAGGTGCTGGAAAAAATTCGGGTAGTCGAATTTTGGATCGCAAGAAGGCTATAGAATTGGTTATCAGAAATTGTCTATCAGCTGCAGAATTGGCACGGTTAGAAGATTGGACTTGGGTTAGGACAGTTTGAATTGGCTCCAATCTTTCCAATTTTCAATCTCCAAAGGTGTTGGGCTCGCAGGATATTTTGATATTAGTGTTGGTCCCCCAAGACAATACTTCAGAAAGTGGTAAATATTTCTATTTAGACTGTCCGAGCTCCTGGGAACATCATTCCTTCTAACTAAGCCTCTTACAGCCCTTAACCCCCGTTCTCGCTCATGAGACTCTGCTGAATTGAGTCTGTGGTAATCACTGATACCCATAATGATTGAGGGATTCACTAACAATTCAAATAAGTTAATTAAATTGGTTATTTTTCAATAAAAGAATACACTACAAATTTGACTTACCTGCTCCACTTGTGCTTGCTCCTTGGTTAGGCTGAGCAGATGATGATTGGTCTCCGAAAAATTCCCTCAATACTTCACTAGCCCAATCTCTTCCTAGCTGATCAGCTTGCTGATTAGCACTTTCAGAAGCAGAAGGATGATTGGGATTAAAATTTCTCGGTTCTGAATGAGACTCTTGGCCTGGATTGGGATTAGGTGGTGGGTTAGGATTAGGTGGTACAGATTGAGATGCATCTGGAGGTGGATCAGCAGAGGGTGGTGGAGGAGTATTTCCAGTATTAGTATGTTGAGGCGGAAAACAATCAGAATCGGTTGGGTCAACAGACATCCCTTCAAAATTATCATCCATAATGAACTGTAATAAAATAAAATAAAATAAAAATAATCAGTTGTTAAAATTTATACCTATCAAAGCTAAAGTAAAAAAAGATACTATGTATATAGTCTTGTAAACGTGTATGTTCTCTTGTCGAAAAATAAAGTGAATAATATATAGCTATCAGCTAAAGTTGGAAGGTCAAACTATTTATAGTAGATGAATGAGCAAGAAGATCATTCATTAAGTAAAAATTTTATCATATTTCTCATTATCATGATTTTATTTCTTTCATTCATACATTTAAGATAAAAATGACTCATTGAAAGCATGGGTTCTCTCGCAATAAAAGCAACCAAAGTAATTGTTCACTGATTTATGATAAGGTAAGTTGGATGCATTGCATTTTTTAATCGAGCATTGAATTATTTCTTTCACCATTTACAAATATCACCAATCCTACAAATTTCCCCAATCCCAAATTAACACAAAGATGTTAGTCAACAGAAAATAAATTTGATTAATTTTTTCACTCACTACTGTCTGCAGTCCAATGGCAGTGACAACCTTGTCTTTGATTCCAAACATTCCTTTTTTGTGCTCGACAGTAGCTGCATGTCCAATTATTGCATCTTTCTTAATAACAATTTGAGTTGCTTTGGCTACTCTTACTAACCGACAATGCACTTGTGGGAAAAGCTCATAGGGATCCTTTGATGTTTCTTCTGGACGGAGCTCTTTGAAAGGACTTACTATTAAATATATTTGATCAATCTCTTCCTTTGATCTGAAAAGATCATCAATTTGCCCAAACTGGCTATCTTTTCCATAGTAGAATTCAATTGTTGAATTAGCAATGTGTCGATGGTAACTAGTAAGCCTCTTTCCATGTATCAATATGCTTGCTACATTTTCAACTACCCGATCCCCACTTTTCTCCGATGGTGTCAAAGCCCGTCTTGAAGTTTCTTTTCCCATTCGTGCCTTTACCCATTTAGTAAATAATGACATACTTAGATGGATCCATTTGTTTTGTTTATCGAGATCAATATGGATTTTTTTAGTCTCACATTGATCATTATCTTCAGCTTCACCAAGATCTAATACCCTAGACTTCCGATACCAATGTTTGAGCATTGTTAGCAGTATCTCTCCTGTGGTAAATATTAATAAATTAGCACAGCTTAGTTTTTAAATCATTGCTTACAAACATTACATACATGGATGGTGATTGTTTGGAATTTCAGATAATATATGATTCACCCGCTTTCCAGACCAAGTAGCTGTACCTGATGGTGGACCAAGACGCTTTATCATTTCAGGATAATGTTGAGTGATATGCAGATTTGGCTTTGCATTAATATTCTTCCAACCCTCTTCAAGGCACTCACGATACTCTAACAGAAATTGATCTAGATCTTTAAGCTCATTACTCTGTATATTTTTTAATGTCAAAAAATTGGTGATCGAGCATAATGTTACAAGTGACTTGAGAAGATAATATTCTCTTGGTTTATCAGCTGAGGAAGCTGAAGATTCAGATTCTTTAAATTTTTCAAACCAAAGGGGTATAAGTGACAAAGGGAAGTAGAGAGTATACAGCATGTGCCATTCTGCTGCCTTGAGGGATCCTGCCTTTTTAGATCCTACTGATTTTGGAACTCGTGTTAGCCAGGAAGGTCTTCTTACTTGATCAATCATCTTCCATACAACCTGTAGCTCTGCTGCTGTGATTTGTGGATTACTACTACCTTCATTTTCTTTCTCCTTACCTTTCCTTTTATTTTCTTCATCTCTAGCTGTCTCATTTGATGAGTGAGATCCTTCACTCTGTGATATGCTAATGCTTCTTTGCCTTAAGTTATACAATGAATTCCTACTGTCACTGCTGTGAGACTGTATTGAGGCCACATCGCTATATGGAGGAATAAATTTGGAGCTGGATGACCTACTCTGGCTTCTTGATCGATTTGTTCCCAATCCTTCATTATCTAGTCCATGATGACTTGATGACTGTCTTGAACTCGTACGTCTTTGCCGCTTGTGCTGTCTCGTGTGTCCTGTATCATCATAATCATTATTCGTGGTGCTTAAGCTACTTCTACGTTTTTTCGAATGTTTGTGCAGTGAAGTATCAGAAAAGAAATCATCATCTTCTTCTCTTACATGCCAATTTTTATCCTTTTCCAGCTTTCTTTCTAGATCTTTTGCTGCATTTTGGATTTGAAAATAGCTTAGACTGTGATCTTTTAGGTTGCCAAGCATATGTGAATGCATAACATCAATTGAGCAATATTCAGTTGGACGCCAATATTCAAGGTTATTCAGCTCACTCCATCGTACCCCATGATTTTGAACAATTGATACACGCTCCCAATGTGACTTAGAATTTTTCCACTTTGTTGCCCAGCACATATGATCCTCATGATTCCGTAATGAAAAATTTCCCACATTCTTTTCACTAATTTCATCTTTAGAGATATTACAGAAAGAGCAGAACATTTTTGCAGAGTGACTCGAAAAGGCAGCCAATTTTCGTATTGCAGGAATGTCACCTATCAAAGAGAACAATGCAACTCTTAATTTCCGGCCTCGTGGATAAAGATGTGTCTTTTCAATCAATATACCATCCCATAGAGTTTGTAGATCATTAACCAGTGGTTTTAGAAGGTGATTAAGCTGTTCACTTGTGGGTTCTGTTGGTCCGGGTATAATAGAATACAAAAAAAGATTTTCCATTTTGTATCTATCTTCTTGAGGTAGGTTCATACACACCATCATAATATTGCCTACAGACTTCTGATGACCTCCAATCCTATTGCCACCAGGCCTAAACCAGTCGACATATAAAGTAAACATTAAGTTGCCTGAAGTTATCGTATATTCATCATCATTGCTATCCAGAGCTGGAGTGGTTATGGGAAAGTTTTTCCAAATTGAACCATCACAAACATCCTTCATCAAATCACACTCTACACGTTCTGCCACAGGGGTTTTCTTCTCAATCAGAAGCTCAAATTTGAACAGTTTGATCTTTTCCTTAAGCCAGTCGATAAAAGAATGGTGATGAAATGTTTTAAGAGATAAGTATTTTACATGTTCTTGATGTTCCTCCATCAAATACAGCCTTTCATCACATTTAACTGCAATTTGTCCTGCTCCAAACATTTTTAAATAGCGCTTTGATGATGAAAGAAACGGTTGATTGCAACATAGTATAGATGGTTGAGATTTAGAGTTATACTCATAAAGAGCAAAGCATTTAGGACAGCATGTTTTAGTGAAAAATGATTGATTGAGCTTTAATCGACTAAAAACTGTATCTATCAAGCGTGGGACCAGGAGGACAATGCTATCAGAATCCAGTATTCCACTATCACCTAGAAGTTTGAGCTTCTTAATTTCTTCATCCAAAAATTGAGTACAACCTTCTTTGCTCAAATGATGAATCAGAGAAAGCTTTGCTGCCTGCCACATAATTATTTGGCTATACCGTTCCCCAAGATTTGAGTTTCTAGAGACTGTTGAAGATACTTCTGCCCCCAATAGCAACTGCCCCTATGTAATAAATCATTGAAACATCATAAAGACTTTAATTCTAACATTAAACTATAGATATACAGCTTACTGTTTCTGTGGAGCGGGAACTTCCAATGTTAAGTGGATTGTTGGAAGAAATAACCATCTGGGCCTTCCTATTTCTTTCCTCTTGATGTTTTGCATAAGAATTAGAGCTTTTGAAAGCCATACAAACTTCAAAGGATCCAGAAGAAGTTTGATACTTTCTATTGACACATCCAAGATCTTGACATTGACATACATGAAAAAATGGAGGCATTATAATTGTGATAATTGTAGGAATAAGTTAGCTATTCGAAGTTACCGATTGAAGGTATTCCTTTTTTTGAAAGGCACTAGCTAATATAAGCTACATTTTTTTATCAAAAGAATATTATGGAATATGTGTTGAAATTATTTATGTTTAAATGTTTAATTTTAAATCGGATAAATTATATATTAATTTAAAGTTATGCAGTCTACTTTATTTGTATTCTGTATACTCTCTGCATTTGTACAACAATGCATGCATGTTTATCAGAATATTTTCTATCATAGAAAAAATTCTGTTGTACGCACAAGCATCTTAATTTTTTTTCTATCAAATGCCTTCTGAATTATATCTAACTACCCTATAATTATTTGATTTTGATAAAAATTCTTAGTTATGGACTATAAGAAAAGTAATCCATATTTTTAACATAATTTTTAAAAAATTACCCCAAAAATCAAAGTTAAACCCAAAAATAAGTTTAATATTTTGTAAAAAACAATCACAAACATATTTCTTTCAATTTGAAAATTTGTCTGTACTAGGTAGAATTTTCTATAAAGAAAAAATCAAAAATACTCAAATAATAGATGCTACAAAAGTGTAAACCTTAAAGAATTACATAAAAGCTGAAACCTTGTATAACTTTTCATACATAAATGTGATGAAGTGACACTCTAGTCTATTTATTCAGGTTGAAAAAAATTACTCAATAGAATATGTATTACTATCATATTGGACCAAAAATAATTTTTTGGTAATAAAAAAATGAACATAGCCTCAAATTTAACAAATTATTTTTGTTGAAGAATTTTTTGAAAAGAAAAAAAAATCCGTTTCTTAAATGAGTCTGCTTTTATCACATAATCATTCTCTTTATTTTATACCATTCCTTTTGAGTTCAAGTTGCATATAAAAATATAATTTATGCATATTATAATTCCATAAAGTCGAAATATTTCTTATTCTTAATTTTTGTGATATTTCTCCTTAAATCAACTTTGATCATAAAGTTTTGGAGCTCAACAATTTATCCTTCCTCTTTGTTTAATTTAATTGAACACTTTCTTAATCTAATTATTTATGAACCCTAGTAGCTCTTACTTTCCTCATGGAAACCTGCCCACAAACACAAGAACACTTAATAGAATTTTTAATGAGACTTTGCCTCCATTCAATTCTCACTTTTGTAGATCTATACACAATTTTTGTCGTTCACTTTTGTATATGTCACCAGAATCAAATGGATGGAAACAAAACCCTACTGAAGAGCAATTAGACAGATTTTCATCATTCGACATGAATTCTTGCAACATTGCCTTTGAACTACCTCATCCAGAATCAAATTCAGCAGTTTCAGAAAAGTTTCCACCAATTTTCCGTGAATCTTTTATTGAGCACCTTTGCATGTGTGGTTTCCCAGGATCAACTTTCGCTTGGAACCTAGATTGGTTTGACAAATGGAACCAGGTCTTGGAAAATATTCTCATTAAACACTGGGACAATGCCTTAAAAACCAATAATTTGATTGCATATCCAATTGACTCAACTCAAATTAGCTTCTGAAATCAAATAGGAGTTCTTCACCGTTGGTTTTTAGGTCATGCTGATAGATTAAGACTTGGGAAGGATTCTCATAGCTCTCAAGAAATAATCAAAGTGAGAAAGCATAAATATAGAATAAAAAAAAAGTATGAAAATCCCTTTTTTTCAACCGTTTTTATTTATGATCTTTATTTCAAATAACAAAGATTCTTAGAATTCAGTTAACCGAACTAAACTTCTTAAACAACTTCCACATTGTTAAGCTTATCACAACCTTTTCACAAACATCAAGTGTTGTTCAGACACCGAAATTGATAATGATGGATCGTTAAGACGTATCTTAATGCAATGGAGGTCTGAAGATTTTTCTAAAGTTGCACAATATCTTGACCAACAACACTTTGATATTTGAGATAATTCAACCTACTCTGGAAGTGTGCTAAAGGACTTGGCCTTGTACAAAAGAATCAGTTTGGTTTCAACATTATCCCCTAACCTTAATCCTTCTCATGTCCCCCGGGGTTAGCCGAATGACTGTTATTCTCCCTTATATCTTGCATCTCTAAATCCTCAACAACTCAGACTTTTAAATCCTCAAAATCCCATAAATTTACCTGCTCTCCTTGAAATTCTTTCTTCCTCTAATGTGAGTGATTGACAAACTCCCTTAATAATAGGTTTGCACACTCATACTCCTCATTTCCACTTTTTGGGACACTTAGCCTTGAAAACAAAAACATAATTTTAATGATTACTATTATCATTAAAATTTATAGAAATGAAATTTGGCTTACATTGTTAGCTCCATTTTTTTCCTTTGAATCTTATACATTCTGAATTCTATACTTCCTTGTACAAAATAATTCAAAACATTTACTTCATTTTGCTGCCCCATTCTATACAGCCGATCAACAGCCTGTTGCTCAACTGCTGGATTCCAATTTGGCTCCTATTTCAACATTGAACATATAAAAAATTTAATATTTTTGTTCTTAATATGAAATAAAAGACATTGAGCTCACCATTATATATACATTTTGAGCACACCTGAGATCTATACCCACTCCTGCAGCCTGAATCGTTCCAACCAAAACTTGGCAATTTTTATTAAAATGGAATTCATGCATATTTTTGTCTCGCTTTGTCCTGCTGAGTTCACCCGTAAGCTGGGTATACCTAATATTGTGGTCATCTAAAGCCATTTTTATTCTATTTTGAAATATTAGAAAATTGTTTTTAATAAGCCAACACAATTTTGTAAAACAATTCATTATAGAATCACTTACATCTGCAAAAAGTCTGAAAAGTTGGAGAATATAACAGCTTTTGGAAAATTTATATCCCTTTCACCAGACAAAAAGTTTTTTAAGTGGCCTATAAGATGAAAAATCTTTGCGGAATGCTGCCAGGTGAAATCAAAAGTTGGAGTTTCATCCAGATTTTCGTAGATTGGATGGTTGCAGAATTTTCTTAAAATCATCAGCTCTCTTAGAAACTCAGATGAGTCCCAAGGGAAGTCAGTGCTTCTGGAGGGCCCATATCGCTCAGTGAATCCTTCTTGAAGCACATCAAGTTTAGACCTCCATGGATCTGCTAATTGAACCAATATCCCCCTTTGAATCTTTTTTGGAAGAGACAAAATTGCATCCTTTGTTCTACGTAGGCTTATGACTTTCATTAAGTGATTGATTGATTTAATAGAATTAGCCTTTCCTTTTTGCAAACCTGGAAAAAGGAAATTCTTCCATAACCAGTCTTCTTGCCACTTTTCGATTCTAAGAAAAAATATGAGACTTTGAAGGTCAGTGGGCCTGTTCTGAAGTGGAGTTCCAGTCAAGCATAGTCAGTGTTGGGATTCCAAGTCAAATATTGTTTGAGCCCTCTGCGAGTAAGGATTTTTAATGTAACTAAAAGAATATTTATAAAAATTGATTATAAAAATTAAGTTTTAAGTTTTAGATATAGAAATGGGCACTAACTGAGCTTCATATAAAACAACTCTATACCAAAAGAGCATTTGAGTCACCGGTATCTTTTTTTGGCTTTGATTTTTTGACATCGTTGGGCTAGCTATTTCATAGGTCGTTAAAACAATAGCAGTGTCCTGTAGCTCATTGACATTAGTATTTTGACAATCCTTCCCATAAAGAACCTTGAAAGGAAGCGCATTATCTTCAAAGTGCACACTTATTTCATTGATCCAATTCGATAGTGTTGCCAGGGGGCATATAATCAGTGTGGCTGAACTCCAATTAATACCTTCTTGATTTTCTGATACCTGGAATTGTCTTGCTTCACCTTGAGTTGCACTTATAAGAGAAAGAGTTGAAAGTGTCTTTCCCAAACCCATATCATCAGCAAGTATTGACCCGTTTCCTTCAGGAGTTAATTGATTGTTAGTAAACTGATCTTTATAGTCATTGAATCCAGTTCTAAGCCAATGGTTGTCCTGGTGCCTCCACATGATATCCAACTTTTCCTTTAACATTCGTTATGGTAAGGTAAACTCTTACAGTCGCCTTGCTGTAAGCAGAATCCGGAGGAGATATGTGGATTTAGCTGAAAACCCCGTCCTTCCAATAAAAATAACAAAGTAGGTGTTCTAAATCACTAAGCTAACCAATCTACTTGGATCGGATTAATAAAAAAATAATGAAACTCTAAAATATTTAACGCTTATTGAGATTTAAAGAAAGTGGCTGTTGATAAAGAAATACTGATAACAACAATTAAGGTGTACCAGTGAAAGATCTGAAAAGATTGACTTTTATGTTTTTATAATATTTTGAATTTTTATGAGACAGCAATAATCAAGTCCCAGAGATGAAGACCTTTCTAAAGATACCCTGTATGAAGTGTTATTTAAATTGTTGAGTAGTATTTCTAAAATGTTATATATATAAAATATAAAGTTATAAGGGTATTACAATTTATTTTAATTTGTTGAGTAATAAAAAATGAGACCGTGGTGGTCAAAGATTAAGCTGTATGAAGTGTCCCCCCTCTCAATTTTGAGTTTGAGAAGCGCTTAAGTATTCCTAGTCACGTGCCTAAGTTTTCCCCTCCAGTGCTCTTCCAGAGTCAATCTGGAGCCCGTACGGAGTCCGTACGGAGCCGGAACAGAGTCCGTACGGAGTCCGTACGGAGTCAAAGCGGAGTCCGTATGGAGTCCGTACGGAGTCGAAACGGAGTCCGTCCGGACTTCCGGACTCAATTTAGAACCTTAAAACCATAATAAAAAATCTAGAAAAATTACACATAATAGAGCTACTTCCCCTTTACCTACCAAACTAAGTTTCGTAGTCTGCGCAGCTCTAATTACCCCGTGAAAATTCATCAAAGTTAAGTAATTTTTGAAAACGTAAATATTTCTATAAAACTTTAAAATTCATTTAAAAATATAAGAAAAATAGTAAAAATTCTGGGAAAATTTCCCAAGGTTCTTGAGTGTCTTGACTTGATACTTATAAATTTTTTAGACCATAAAATAAGTTTTCTCCGTAAAATAAATTGTTTTTTGTAGGCATTTGCTCGTGACCAATTTCTCCATATTTAAAACTCAAATAAATTAAATAAAACCCTTTTATAAAAAAATAATAATGCCAATCTTGCACGCCGTAATAACTCCATTTACGTACTTAGGTGCCGTACTAAACTTTAGGCTACCACATCCTCCCTCCAATCAAGAATGTCCCCATTCTTATAACTTTGCATAAGTGGTTGAGCACAATATTCATCTTTAACCTTCAAGCACCATCTTCTTTAATCAACTAAAAAATTCATCTTCATCAATATGTCTTCCAAAGAACTTGTCGCTCCATGTGAACTCTGCGCTCGATACCAGGTACCTTGTTTAATGTCCAACCATAATCTTCCTGGCAGAACAGCTTGCGACTTATGCCGTGTGAAAAAAGTCAAATGCAACCGGCCAATAGTTCCTTCTAAAACAAACGTATATTTAGGACCAGCAGCTCTCCCTGATCCCTCAACTTCTAAAAAGCGATCCAAAATTCCTGTCTTCTTAAAACGAATAAGAACAAAAACAGCTTCAAAAGTTCAATCTTCATCAACGGATCCCGGCCTAATTTTGCCTTCACAAGATCCTAATCCTATAACGCCAGTACCCCCAACTAACTTTGCTGAGACTATGTTTCCTGGCTCTAAATGTAAGACCCTATTTATCTTACTAAAAAAAAAAAAAAACTTTTAATCAAAATTGACTAAACCTATGACTTAATAACATATTTGAACTTCTAGCTGTCGAAATAACCAACACTGATGATGTTGGTAGAGTGAAGACGGACTATATCAATCATTACCCAAATTTTCATCGCTATCTTTTTCTTGACTTTACTAATGAGTTGAAACAAAAAATGCTGGCCTATTTTCAAGAAACTCCAGCTAATAACCATGAAGACCTCATGAAAAGAAGAATTTTAATGCAAAGCTTTGATAATGATGTTGAACAATTTCAAAGAAATTATCTTTTCTAACAGTATAACTTGATAAAATTTTGTTTTTTGCTTGGTCTTCTTAAACTTTCAACATAAATGATGTTTTCTTTCTTCTCTGGCTTGATATAACATAAAACAAAATAATATAAATCTTGTGATGATTCCACTACTGAGAGCAAGGTTTGAATCCCTTCAGACTCCCATATACCAGTCTTCCTTCTTGTCACAGCATTGAGAGAGTGGATCTTCCTATGAGCCGAATATTCCTGATTCCAACCTCATAGGGCCCCCCACTGAGCCGAATTCTATGATTCCAATCTCGCCATAAGGTCCTCCAAGCTTCACACCAAAAAAAAAATGGCCTAACTATGAGGCACTAAAAAAAATCATTCCCTAAAATCCAACTACCATCCTAACTTCTGATTCCTTCATCACAATTTTCAAACTTTGCTATACAGCAAACCCATAAAATACTTTTGCCAGGCTTCCAATAATAATATTAACTTTAGACCATGTTAAAGCGCCACAAATTTCACCTAATTAACCATTATGCTTTCCTTAGCATCATTACCACCTAAAATTTTAACCTCCTAAAGCTTATCAGAACCCAATTCCAGAAATAATTGAATAACCAGTTTAAAGTCTTAGTGGACAGTGATAAATTAAAAGATTGAATTGAGTTATCCAAACAAGATTGACATTCCAGTTTAAAGTCTTGGTGGACCAAACATATAATTGATTGCCAGTTTATGGTCTTGGTGGACCAAAGATCGTTTAGGTGCATAAATAACTTGATATATTCCTAAGTAAGGCCTAGGCTTGACCAAAGATTGAATAAATTTGGTAATCCAGTTTAATGTCATAGTGGACCAAACATTTGATCGACAAGTAATCCAGTATAAGGCCATAGTGGTCCAATGAATGTTGAATTATCCTGCAGATATTAATTTTCCAGTTTAAAGTCATAGTGGACTAAACAATGAATGAACTACCAGTTTAAATTCATGGTGGACCAAACATTTAATCGATAAGAAATCCAGTTTAAGGTCATGGTGGACCCAACAGCTTGATAACAATCCAGTTTAAGGTCTTGGTGGACCTAACAAATTCTCTATCCTTGAACCCAGATTTTGCCACCAGCTTTCTTCATCCTAGTTTCAAGCTTTCTTCTTCAAAAAAATATCTCCTAACAAGATGAAACCTTCTGACTTCATTGCTTCAGCTGATCAATCTTGCAAATACTGTGCCTTCACCCATAGGGAATGTATCTTCTCTTTTAACTGGCAAAAGCAAACTTATAACAGGGCCTGTTTATCCTGCTATGAGAAGAAAAGAAAATGTTCTGGCTTGAACTGTGGTTCTTTCCCCATCACTGCTACTAGCTTCGCCGCCTTCTGCAATCCTCCTCCTTCTTCTTCACCTTCTACTCCACCACCTATTCCATCAACCTCTAAAGATCCCATCCCTTTTTCTCCATCAGCCTATTTAAATCTTTCTCCATCACCTAATCCTCTGGGTCCTTCTCTCCAATCTAGACTTGCTGCTACTCCCCCAAGAACTCTTGCTGCTCCCAAGGCCATGCTTCAACCTTCTAACAATTCTTCTCCTTCTTCCAACATCTTGAAGCACAAAAGGTCCTATAATAGCCAGCAGTCTTCATCTTCTCTTGTATCATCCAAAAGGCCCAGAACATCTACTTCAAACACCAAATCCAACACCAGTCCTCCTCATCTATCAAAAATAAAAAATCCTTTCCTAAACATAAAAAATCCCACTCCATTACCAAGTAAGCCGTTTATCTATGATCATGATAGTGTTGACACAGGTTAGTTGTCTCTTTTTATTTTCTTAATCTTCAGGTTTTAATTTGCTGATATTTTAATTTGATAAGCGTCCACCGGTTCTCCAATTTCATATTCTGCTTATGAACTACCAGAACTTAATCCAAGCTTTCCTAGAGTTCCCATTCACCTAGTGTCTGAAAAGCTTTTTGCCAATTTTAATAACCTTATCGCTTATTTCCAACGATACCCGCCCTCTGATAGATCAGAATCTTGGATGAGAGAGCAACTGTTAAGAGACCTTTTCAAAATAGCCAACTGGCTTCAACACTATCGTGACCGTGAAATAAGATTCGAATCCCAGGAAATCGATCAAGGTCCTTCTAAATTTTCTAATTTCGATTCTTCAAAAGATAACAACCCTTGATGGTGCTCTTCCTGGTATGTAGCTTTCTTGAATAATGTTTGAAAAATAAAATATAAACATCTAAACTACCTAAAACTAAAATACCTTTTATTATTTTTTTTTTTTATTATTTTTTTTTTTTATTTTTTTATTTATTTTATTTTATTATTTTTTTTTTTTATTATTTTTTATTTTTTTTTTTTAGTTTATTATTTTTTTTATATTTTTATTTTATTTTTTTATTTTAATTTTAATTTTTTAATTAATTAATTTTTTTTTTTTTTTTTTTTTTTTTTTTTTGACTTTTAAATTTAAAATAAAAGATTTTAGAAAAGATAGTTTTGAAATAAAAGTTAAAATTTAATTTTTAAAGAAAGATAAAAAAAGTAATAAAAAAAAAGTTTTAAAATAAAATTTTAAAAGATGCCCCCCGGCCATTTGATGAGCCGTACCCTCGACATCATACCCACATCCAAGTGCAACTTGATGTGGTTACACAATTTTGAGAAATTGAAAAGAAAAGAAATTAAATGAAAGTTTTTAGAAGATAATTTTTATAATGATGATCACTGGGTGGGCTCCCTCCAATTTATAAAAATGATTAGAGACCACCAGTGAGCATCACCTTCACAATAATTCATAATATATATTAAAGAAAAGAAATCACAATCTAACATAAAAAAAAATCAAAAACAAAATAAAAATAAAAAAAAATCTTGAATCCGGCGTTGAGAGCGGTGTCTCTTGATTCGTTCCAGTTTATAGTCTTAGTGGACTTCCTAAAATTAAAAGACAAAGCCAGGATTCAACTAGAAACAGGGAAAATTTTGGAAACGAACATTATGGGGTAATTGTGTATAGAGCAGCCAGCCCATCAATTACCCCCACACTTGCCAATATTTAATTAAGAAAGTTCCCCTGTGAACACTTCTTCCAATAAATTTTAAAATCTTTCCAACACTATCTTCACCCATATTTTAAGAATTTTAATTTTTGAAAATTTTCAATGAAGGTTTTCTCGTATTTTGTTATGTTTCATCACAGTTTCGTTGCCCATATGCAGTGTAACAATAGTAAAGTATTTTTTTATAAAAATAAGAAGATAGTTTATACTCGTTGCGGAGGTATAAAATTTGATAAATGTCATTTAAAATTGTAGTTTATCCTCATTTCGGAGTTCGTCCATATAATTTCATAAATGTCATAGTTTATCCTCATTGCGGAGGAATCCATAAATTTAATAAAAGTCATTAAAATTGTAGTTTATCCTCATTTCGGAGTTGATAAAATTTAAGAAATTTCATAGTTTATCCTCATTGCGGAGGATCCATAAAATTTAAGAAGTTTCATAGTTTATCCTCATTGCGGAGGAATCCGTAAAATTTCGTAGATATCATAGTTTAACCTCATTGCAGAGGAATCCATAAAATTTCATTGATATCATAGTTTATCCTCATTGCGGAGGATCCATAAAATTTAAGAAGTTTCATAGTTTATCCTCATTGCGGAGGAATCCATAAAGTTTCATTGATATCATAGTTTATCCTCATTGCGGAGGAATCCATAAAATTTAAGAAGTTTCATAGTTTATCCTCATTGCGGAGGAATCCATAAATTTTCATTGATATCATAGTTTATCCTCATTGCGGAGGAATCCATAAAATTTTGTAGATATCATAGTTTATCCTCATTGCGGAGGAAGACTTCGGCACTCCTGGTGCCTCTAGGATAGAACAGTTTCACTTGATCGGCCGCTACCCTCTTCTTTAATACTACTCCATCCAACTCTTCTAGCACATATGAACCGCCGGAAACTTGCTCCTTGATTTTATACGGTCCATTCCACCTATCTGCAAACATTTTTCCCCACTGACTTTCCAAACTCCTATTATACACCAGGACCATATCTCCTGGGTTCAAAGGTTTCCTTAATCGATGTGCCAACCGCTCATCCCAATATCTGACTGATTGATTTCGGATCTTCATCATCCGCGAATATGCCTTTTCTAAATATTCTTCTTTCTTTTCTAGCTGCATCATTCTTGCACACAATAATTCTTCAGTAGTTTTGACTGTGTCCCAGTCAACTCCAAGATATGATTCAGCTTCTAAATCAACCGGTAAAACTGCTTTCTGTCCAAAAACAAGTTCATAAGGTGAAAATCCAGTCGTCCTTTTGGCAGTGATTCGATCAGCAAATAAAACTAAAGGTAAATAGTGCCTCCACTTTTCGGCACTTGTCCCACACATTTTAACTAAAGCATCCTTAATAACTTGATGCCCTCTTTCAACCATGCCTTCAGCTTCAGGATAATATGGGGTTGCTACCCTAACCTTTGATCCAACTTTCAATACGGCCTCTTTAAACTCTGTCCCAAATTCAGGACCTCCATCTACCGTCACCAACTTCATCACCCCATACCTATATACCCAATTATTCAAAAAAAATTCTGCCACATTTTTGGCAGTTAAATTAATAAGAGGCGCTGCCTCTACCCAACCAGATAAATCATCTCTGGCCACAATTAAATATTTATACCGTCCCTCTTTTATATGAACGGCATCTAAACTAACTCTCCCAAAGAGCGTATATTCACCGGTCGCGCGTCCAGGTTCTTTTGGCCTTGAATAACTTCGTCTTTGACATTCTTCGCATGACTGAACCCACTGTTTAACAGCCATCTTCATTCCAGGCCACCAAAATCGATCAGAAATTCTTCTAAACGTTTCTCCAACGCCTCTATGCCCGAGATCTTCATGCAGTGATTTCAAAACTAATTCTTGCCCCTTCTGTTGAGTTATAACTACTTGAGGATTTGGATACCTCCTCCTCATTAAACGTCGACCAGATAGGTAAAACGTAGATGACTTCCTCTTGATAGCCACCCATTCATCGTCTTCACAATCTTCTGGCCTCTCTAAAGTCAACAAATATTTGACTAACAAAAAATAAAAACCAGTCTGACCCCAGACTTCATCTTGAAAATCGATTAATATAACATCAATAGGGACTTCTCTATCACCAATATCACCTGCACATGAATGAGCCAATAATCGTTGACCCCTAAATAAATCTTTAATCGAGCTATGTCGACGTTTTTCTTCTGAACCTTTGGATCCTTCGAAAACTGTATTTGAAAATACCTCTTTCTCTTTATCCACCTTTTTATTTAAATTCTCTAATTCTCCAACATATACACCATTCCTTAATTTACTACTATCCCACACTACCAATCCATCTTCCTCTACATACACCACATCTTCTTCTACCTCCTCTCTGCCGAATTTATCTACACCTTTTCCAACACCTTTATTAACATAAAAACTATTTTCCAGTTTATCCTCTTGGTGGAGGTCATCATCATCATAATCTAAACACAATAGTCCTGCCAGTTTAACCTCATGGGGGAGGTATGGAAAGTCTTCAGCTCCTTTAGTGCTGGCTTTGATAATAGGTATATCTTCATCGAACTCCTCTGAGTCTGAATCTTCTTCAGTGGGTGGTCTCCTTGATAAACCATCTGGCATAGTAAAAGTTTTGCCAGGTTTATGAACTAAATCAAACGAAAAATGTTGAATAAAAGCTACCCATCTTGTCATGGGTGCGTTCGGTAAACTTGGGGAATTAATCATCTGGATTAACGATTTCGCATCCACTTGCAACTCAAAATGTTGCCCCCACAAAATATGCTGAAGTTTCTTCAGTATTTTTGCCACACCACATAATTCCAATTTCGGTTGAGAATATCTTGATTCGACCTCAGTAAATACTACAGATTCATACCTAACTGGCCTGATGTAACCAGCTTTATCCATCTGAGACAGAACCGCCCCAGCTGCAACCTGACTTGAATCAACTGCTAAATAAATTCTACCAGCATCTTTTCCATAATCTAACTTGTGCAGGACTAAATCCTTCCCTACAACCTCCTTCAACTTCACAAACGCCTTCTCACACTCTTCATCCCACTCCCAGTCTGCATCCTTTCTTGTTAACCGTCTCAATGGAGCTGCCAATGAAGAAAAGTCCTTGATAAACATTCTAACATATACGCAAACGCCTAAAAACCCTCTAACTTCGGTTGTATTCTTGGGTCTTGGCCAGGACTGAATTTTGTTAACTTTCTTCTTGGACATAATCCTACCCTCTCTACATACCACATGGCCTAATATTTCTAAGCTGGCACACAACAGGAAAATTTTGAACCTGAAATAGTTAAACCAGCCTCTTCAATTCGAAACAAGATTCTTTCTAAAGTAATTGCAAACTCCCAAATGAATTTGCGTATCCCGGGATTCTCTTCCAACACCTGGTTATCATAGTCGGTTGTTGGTCCCTTAATTCCTCCATCATCTATAAAGATTCCAGCATATTGTGGAATTTCATCTTGAAGGATCCAAGCCATCTGAGCTTGATAAACTGCAACCGAATTTGTTGCTCCTTGAGGTAATCTTGTTAACTGTAAACGTCCTAGTGGCGTATTGAATGTAGTGAGTGGCCTTGAGTCCGGATGTAACTCTCTCTCATCATATCCACCCATAATATCTCCCAAACCATAACACACTCTCCCTGCAAACGCTTCAACAAACTCCTCAGCACTAGGCGGTATCCCAGCATCCTTTATTGTAACCCTATTTAATTCCCTAAGATCATGAACAACTCTAAGCTTGCCATTCGGTTTCTTGATACAAAATACAGGACTAGAATAACTTGATGTTGATTGCTCATACAGTCCAGTGCGTATCCGTTCTCTGACTACTTCAATATAGGCTTCTTTTAATGCAGCCGGAACAGGAATCGGTTTCTGCTGCCACGGTTCATGACATACCACAGGAATCTTGTAAGGCTCCCCATAGGAATGCTTCAACACACCCCTCTCCTCTTCTACAAAAGCAATGGTCTTCTCTTGCTTGACCATCACATCCAACAACAACTTCTTCTCTTCTCCAGACAGCCAACCATCAGGTCCAAAATTAAAAACACCCAGTCTCTCAAAAGTGATTCTTGACGTCTCAGAAAATTCAGGCGGATTCTTTACCAAGGGACTTTCATAAGGATCTCTTGATAACCTTGGTCTTCTCAAAGGTGGATTTAATTCAGCAGGTAGCGGTTCATTAATAGGTCGAACTTTATTTGCTACTTTCTTATATTTGGCTGCGTCCACATCTAAATTAACTTGAGGTAAAACTTTTACTTTTGTATCGCCATTTAAACTTTCATCAATTGTATCCTCTTCATCGCCAGAATCAGAATAAGAAAAATTAGAAAAATATTTTATTTCATTTTTAAATTTTACCCTTTTCTCCTTTCCCTCGTCTAATTTATAAACAGATTTTCCAACACCTTTGCTTCCCTTATCCAACAGTAAATCACCCGTAAAGAAAGTTGGCAGTTTATCCTCTTGCTGGAGGACCGGAATTGAATTTTCACAAAAATTATTTTTTTGGGTTTTAATTATACTGAGATTTTTAATTGGGTTTTGATATGATTTTTGAAGTTTAACCTCTTGCTGGAGGTCCGGAATAACATTTTCACAAAAATTATTTTTTTGTGTTTTAATTATACTAAGATTTTTAATCGGGTTTTGATACGATTTTCGCAGTTTACCCTCTTGCTGGAGGTCCGTGATAGAAGGAGATAATTGCAGTTTAACCTCTTGCTGGAGGTCCATAATAGAAGGAGATAATTGCAGTTTAACCTCTTGCTGGAGGCAATCAAACATACCCTTCCAATTTTTATCCAACCTAATTTGGCCCATGTTGCCTTTTTCACCATTTTTAAATTTAATAGAAAAACAGGGTAAATCCAATAAACATATAGAAAAGTCCATAACGTATTTGCACTCCAAAGTAATATTAACAGAAAATAATTGAGAATCCACTTGAATTATCTCCAAGTGAGCTGACCTATTGCAATCCGGGATCTCATCCTGAGGAGAGATTACAACATTAGAGCGATCAGCCCCTGCTACCCCAAAAAATGAGGGCATCCATCCCTTTCCAACAAACATAATTCACCAGAAGCCGTCCGTTTTATATGCCGCTTCTTGGTGCAAACACAACACTGGCACAGAGTAGTAATCCCTGGCCGTGTTTCCCAACCTTCATCTCCAGGAGGCGCTAACCGCATATGTAACCTCCGCATATCTTCACCAGTGATCTCCAAACTAATCCCCATGCCAGCTTGATACCCTATCCTGGCCTCAAAATCCATCAAAAAAGGACCATCAAGAACAGTTTTGACTGCTCCTCTGGCCACATAAAAGTGAACCTTACCAACAGATCCACCAATGCCTAACCTGACATGCTCAGCTGTACCCATCAGCTCTGTTGCATGCCCTCCAATACCTCTGAGGTTTCCCCCAGTTCCACTTTTAATTGGCAAGCCTATACTCGTCGCTTGCTCCAATGAAATTAAATTAATTTGAGACCCTGAATCGACCAAGGCCTTTACTTCTTTACCATTAAGAGTTACCACCAGGTAACCCAGGGGAGCGGAAAAATGCGTATCTACATCTTCCCCAAACTTTTCAGCATTTTCACAAATATATTCCACCTCTTCAGTGGAAACCCGACGCCTCGTCAAATGCTTCTTTTGCTTTTCAGCAAGCGCCGGACTAATCGTAAATAACTCCCCTAAAGATAAGGGAATCTGAAGTTGATTCACCCTATTCAAAACTGCGTCCATCGCATTAGCTTGACCGGAAACTACTGGCCGCTCATACTGGACCTTTGATTTAACAACCTTGGCCCTGGGTACCTCTTGAGGTCCAACCGAGCCATCTTCACCCCCCATTATAACATCTTCACTTTCTATAACCCTAACTCCGTCACCAGCTTCTTGCACTAATCCTGATCCATCGCTAGTCCTTCTTACTCCCTCCATTGGGATGGGACCGCTAAAACTTGGTCTGGGTAGAGACGCCAACGGTACGTCCTCCTCAGAATCCAAATCATCCTCTGGCATAGGCTCACCATTTAAATCAAACTTGCCATAACTAGGGGGCCCCATATCAGCAATCCCCTTCTGCATTTTATATAATTCGTCCTTAGAGTAAGGGTTCAATTTGTTGGCGGCAGTTTGAGCACTAGAATTCTTGTCCTTAGAGTAAGGGTTCACTTTGTTATTGGCCTTGCCAGGATTAGCCCTCAATTGGCTCTGAATGCTACTTTTCGCCTTAGTAGCAGCTGCTCTTCTAGCAGCATTAACATCGTATTCGCCAGCCATACAGCTACCCTCCACCTGGGCAACCGTCGCCAGCTCTAAACCACCAAAAGAAGTAGAAAATGTGGCTTTACTGACCTCTTTCTCCTTGCCCTTGTCAGCTTTACCACCATTACCATTACCATTTTTGCCACCCTTGGCATTAACATCTTCATCCGTCACCTCTTCAAATCTGGCTCTCCTTTCAGCCGTTAAACTTCTTCTGACCAAATCAGAAGGAGACTGTCCATCACTGGGCTTGATGAACGAACCATCGGGAAATTTATAAACTTTACCATCGAATAAAACTCGCCCAGCATCCATATCCTTATCAAGAGCAAAACAAACTGTTGCTCTATGCCCCCTCCTATTACAATAGGAGCACACCTTTGGCTCATCATAGCCACCTCTATAATTACTACCACCATTCCCACCATTTCTCCCATTGCCTGGGAAACGGTTACCGTTGTTATTGCCATTATAATTTCGACGTTCATACCCTCTAGACTGATAAGAAGTCGATGTCGACGAGGAAGAGATTGGGGCCTTACTGGCCTTTTGAGTCTCTTGGACAAATATCTTTAGCTGTTTCGTTAAATCGGCCAAGTGATCGACCATCTTGTTGTCTACATTGCCCTCAACTTTTGCAGCAGGAACACCCATTTGTGCCTTCTTGGCCTCCTGGGCTTTGACCATAATATCGTTGTTCTCGGCCAAAACTTCGCTAACCTTACTGACATATTGAGTGCAAGACTCTTGATACTTGTCCAACGCTAATAACTTTAGATGGGCTTGGATGTTCTCTTTAATAACCTCCAGAGCCGGTAACTTCTGCTCACCGATTGGCAGTTCCTTCATTAAATTCTTTCTTGAGAGATCCTTCAAGACGTCCATTCGAATATCCCTACTGCATGCTGACCAAAACAAATCTTTTGCTTGATTTTCATGCACTAATTCATCCACCAAAATAAGATATTCTACCACTTCATCAAACTGAACACAAAGTTTTTTGAAGTCCACCATTGAAGAAACACCACCTTTAGCTTGCCAGTCACCTACAATTTTGTTGAGGTCCATCATAGTAAACCTAACACCCCATCTATCAACCATAGCTTTAGAAAGCTTAACCCAATCCTTGTCCTTAAATGCCTGCATAGCAATAACCTCTTTTTCCACCTCCCTATCAGCAATAAAAAATCTAACTTGCTTCACCATGTCCACATGGGAAGCACCATCAACAGCAGCAGCAGCTTCATACCTGCTAATGAACCATTTAACCTCCTCCCCATCAAACTTTGGGCCATCCCAAGAAACAATTCTAACTGAGGGAGTAAGAGGGTTAGAAGATCCAGAAGCAACAGCAGAAGAAGACATCCCAATAAGTAATGAAAAACGTTAACAATCGATAAAATAACAAGCCTCTTGCAGGCCAATAACAAAAATCCAATTAGAGTTCCAGAAAATAAGCCTCTTGCAGGCTAATAACGTTCTTGATCCAAGTAAGTCTTTAAAGAAAGCTAGAGAAATCGTACCCCACGTTGGGCGCCAACTATGGTAAGGTAAACTCTTACAGTCGCCTTGCTGTAAGCAGAATCCGGAGGAGATATGTGGATTTAGCTGAAAACCCCGTCCTTCCAATAAAAATAACAAAGTAGGTGTTCTAAATCACTAAGCTAACCAATCTACTTGGATCGGATTAATAAAAAAATAATGAAACTCTAAAATATTTAACGCTTATTGAGATTTAAAGAAAGTGGCTGTTGATAAAGAAATACTGATAACAACAATTAAGGTGTACCAATGAAAGATCTGAAAAGATTGACTTTTATGTTTTTATAATATTTTGAATTTTTATGAGACAGCAATAATCAAGTCCCAGAGATGAAGACCTTTCTAAAGATACCCTGTATGAAGTGTTATTTAAATTTTTGAGTAGTATTTCTAAAATGTTATATATATAAAATATAAAGTTATAAGGGTATTACAATTTATTTTAATTTGTTGAGTAATAAAAAATGAGACCGTGGTGGTCAAAGATTAAGCTGTATGAAGTGTCCCCCCTCTCAATTTTGAGTTTGAGAAGCGCTTAAGTATTCCTAGTCACGTGCCTAAGTTTTCCCCTCCAGTGCTCTTCCAGAGTCAATCCGGAGCCCGTACGGAGTCCGGAACGGAGCCGGAACGGAGTCCATACGGAGTCCGTACGGAGTCAAAGTGGAGTCCGTACGGAGTCAAAGCGGAGTCCGTACGGAGTCCGTACGGAGTCGAAACAGAGTCCGTCCGGACTTCCGGACTCAATTTAGAACCTTAAAACCATAATAAAAAATCTAGAAAAATTACACATAATAGAGCTACTTCCCCTTTACCTACCAAACTAAGTTTCGTAGTCTGCGCAGCTCTAATTACCCCGTGAAAATTCATCAAAGTGAAGTAATTTTTGAAAACGTAAATATTTCTATAAAACTTTAAAATTCATTTAAAAATATAAGAAAAATAGTAAAAATTCTGGGAAAATTTCCCAAGGTTCTTGAGTGTCTTGACTTGATACTTATAAATTTTTTAGACCATAAAATAAGTTTTCTCCGTAAAATAAATTGTTTTTTGTAGGCATTTGCTCGTGACCAATTTCTCCATATTTAAAACTCAAATAAATTAAATAAAACCCTTTTATAAAAAAATAATAATGCCAATCTTGCACGCCGTAATAACTCCATTTACGTACTTAGGTGCCGTACTAAACTTTAGGCTACCACATCGTTCATTTTCAATCATAAAATTTATTGCTTGAAGTTGATGTGTTTTGAGAACTGTTTTGATTCCTCGGATAAGTTGATCAGCTTTCCAATCTTGAGTACTCTGAGATATTTGGAAAGAGCCTTCAAAAATTACATGCGGGATATTAAAAAAGATAGCGGAGTCGTAGTTCAGGATTGGACATAAATCGATTTGTGCAGAAGAAAATGCTTCTTTAGCAAGACTGATTAGTGTACTTGAAGAAAAGAGGCATCCCCAAAGTTGATACTGATTACCAAAAACTGGAACCAAGTAAGCATGAAAATAGAAAGGCTTCATAGGATTCAAGGCACTTCTTTGGTTTAAATGGTGAGATCCAGAGCCAATGTCACACAATAGTCGTCCAATGTGCTGACTCTGCACTTGAGAAAGATTACCGACAAGGGTTGGTTTTCTTTCTTCAAATAGTCCAAAAATATGAACATTCGAATGGCCTCGCTGTAAAATCGTGGGGGTCGGCGAGTTTTGAAATCTTGAAATTACATTCATATAAATTTGATCGATTGTTATTGAGAACTGTCCAACACATCTGAGACTTGACATATTAAGTAAGAATAGTATCTGAAGATAGTGGTTGTTAAAAGATGAATTGAAGCAAAAAATGAAGAATCAGTTTTGAATAAAACGACAAAATAACTTTTTAGCATATGCTATGCTAAGCTCATAATTCGTTCACATGTATTATTATTATCTTTTTAATAAATATTGGAAGTAAATCAATGATAACTGAAATGAATAATATGGCTTAAAAATAAATCTTGAGCCTATAGAGTAAATTTTGGTTTGTGGAGGAAGAAAAATTTTCTCAATAAAAATGTGCTTTATTGTTACATTATAATCACAAAATAGAATAATTTCACTCTTATTACACTTATTTATGTTTCTGTCTAATAGTAAAATGCTTTAGATGTCAGTTCAAAATCCAAATTGAAACTACTACCTAGAACGATGTCTTGATACTAACATACTTTTTGTAAGTCTTTGGAAAGACACTTATGGTGATCTCAATAATATTAAAATTGATTTGAATTGTATGTTTTATCAAATATCTATGTAGTCTAGTGTAATAAATGAGATACTACAGTTTAACCTTCTGTTACCAACTTGGCAAGAAAATATATGTAGATATTCTTTGAACGAATATCAAATTTTGCTTTCCACAAGATGGGAAAGTGAATATTATGATATGTTAAGTGATATGTTCAAGCTTTGCTCAATCTGTGCTCAGCTCAAAATCAAAGTAATCACCAAGCTCCAAGAAACCTGTGATTGAGTTTGGTTGAACCTAGGTCTAACTGATTACCAAATCTTTGTCCAATTAATTTAAATCTGGTTTCACAATGAACTCCCAACAGCCTTCCAACAGCTTTCCAACCACTTCCCAACATTTTTAAATGAGGGGTATTGCTAGCAATCCCCCCCCAAATTTTCTGTGGTGAATGTAGCCTTGATGTGGTATGAATCTTTTTTGTTAGATAACAACCATTATACATGGAATGAATAGAAAAATTTGATTAAGAATCAGTTTGGTGGTTCAAAATTCAGGTTGGCTCAACAAAGACTGTATGAAAATGCAAAATATGTGTCCTCCTCTGTTGATAAACCCATTTTTTTTCTTATGAAATTAACAAAAATCCCAAGAGCAATTGATCCAAGGATGGATTATGATATTTGGAGAGATAAACTTCTATATAAATTACCAAATTCTCTTAGAGATTTAATTGTGGCTAGAACTGAGCATGTTAGGGAAAACTCTTCTTTCATTAATATATGTAATGAAGTACTTCTCAACCTTAGATATGAACCAAAGAATTATATCGGGAAATCTTATCATGGTCAGTATAAGCCCTCTACAAAACTCACAGAAAAACCTGGTAAACCTTCTTCCCCAGTTGCACCTAAGAAATATGCAACAAATACTTATTTTGAATGTAAAAAATCATGGCAAAAAGGTCATGCTTGTGACATGAAAATTCATCTTGTTTAACAAAATGAAGACACTGAAGATGTTGAAGTTGATCTCAATAATTCTTCTAGTGACTGTGAGAGTAATATATCATATGACAATGAATACCTTAAAGATGTTTTAATGTTGGAACCAGATGTCCAATATTTAGATAATATATCTGAGGAATGTGAATTGGATTTATCTTCAGTAGAAAATGCTGAAATAATTAAAGATATTAATAACAGTTCTATATCCATATCCCCTTTTAAGGCACCAGTTATCATTAATGTTAAAAATGTTGAGGTAGTTATTGAATCTGGGGCTGGAGGAAGTGTAGTGTCTGAAAAGGCACTAGCTTCAGTGGATAAAGATTATCTGAGTAAATTATTACCTATGACATCTGAAAGATGGAGAGGTTATGCTTCTGTTTTGTGTCCTATTAGCAAATACAAAGCCACTGTATTCTTCAAATATAATTGTGGTTTTTTCAGAGCTATTTGTGAATTTTGTGTCATGAAAAATGATAATTTGAGCAATTGGTTTATTATGGGTAATGACATTTTAACCATTTTTGGTGTAAAATTGGATCCAGCCAATAATTGCTTCACATTGGGATTGAATGGCAAGAGAAAATTCAAAATTTCTTCCCCTAGAAAACCTTCTGCACATCTGTTAAAGTCCTGTAACTCATTTAATCAATGAACAAGCAGACCAACAAGAGAAATGGATACTTTATTGACTGAAATAAATACTGCTTCATTTGGTGATCAGTTAACTGGTAAACAAAAGGATTCTATAATTGCCTTAATTGACTCTTTCCCTATGGCTTTTGCTCATGGCTCTCATGTCTTAGGAGTTGTTAAGGATGAAATGAAAATTACTTTATCCTGTAACTTGAGTGATATTCCTCCTATTCTTAAGAAAAACCCATATCCTGCTTCTCCAACAAAGAGAAAGGATATTGAAGATAATATTTCCACCTTATTAAAAATGAATATCATTGAGAAGTTGGATTTAACCCCAAAATATTGTGTCATCTCCCCAGCTTTTATTTCTTATGAAAAAGTTAAGGCTAGATTATGTGGGGATTTTAGAGAATTAAACACTTACACTGTTGATGATATTTACTCTTTACCCAGAATTAATTCAATACATGCTACCTTGAAAGTTGCAAAATTTATTAGTTGTCTGGATGGTAATAAAGGTTATCATCAAATACATGTTGAGAGAAATTCACAGAATATCTTTCTTATTGCTACTCATATGGGAATATATAAATATTTTAGGATGCCATTTGGCCCAAAAAATGCACCTTCAGTTTTTCAGAGAGTAATGGATAACACGTTCCATCAGGAAATAATTGAAGGATGGCTCATGGTGTATATTGATGACATTATAGTTTTTTCTAAAACTTTTGATGAACATATGATTCACTTAAATAGAGTTTTCCAAAAAATGGATGAAATTAATATGACCTTGTCCTTGAAAAAGTTCAAGTTTGATTTTCAATCCTTGAAAATCCTTGGCGAAGTTGTGTCAGGCTTACAAATTTGTGTAGACCAGACTAAAGTTGCTGCAATTCAAAATGTAAAAGCACCAACTTCTGTAAGAGAAATCCAATGTATTTTAGGTATGTGTGGTTATTATAGACAATATATTAAAAATTATCAGGTAAGAGCCTTACCTCTTACCAAACTGACCAGAAAAGATGTTGACTTTATCTGGAATAATGACTGTCAAAAAGTTTTTGATACATTTAAAAATTGGTTAATGACAGCCCCTATCTTGATTCTTCCAGATTTCAACAAACTTTTTGTCTTTTACATGTATGCTAGCTTTTTTGGACTGGGTGCTGCCCTTCACCAAAAACAAACTATTAATGATAAATCCTCAGAAGTTGTAATTTGTTATATTTCAAGAACATTGAGAAATAGTGAATTGAAATATGGTGCCACTCAATAAGAGTGTTTAGAAGTTTTTTGGGCTCCTGAGAAGCTTCAATTTTACCTAGATGACCAAAAATTTGAATTGGTAACTGACTGTAGTGCTTTCAAATCCCTCTTAAACCTAAAGACACCAAATAGACATATGTTTAGGTGGCAACTTACAGTTCAAGAGTACAGAGTAAGAATGAAAATCATTCATAGAGCTGGAAATTTTCACTCCAATTTTGATATGCTGTCAAGGTTGCCTCTGCCAAATAATTACTCCAATCCTGTCTATGTACCTGAAGGTGATACTTTTCATATACATGGTTTATATATAGTTGATATGGAAGAGGAGATATTACAATTAATTCTGGATTCATATGATAAAGATTCTGATTTAAATAAATTAGTAACAATCTTAAATGATCCAATGAATGCTTACATACAAGGATTAGTTAAAACTATTTCTGAAAAGTAACAAAATGCTTTGAATAAAGGAAAGTTTTCTATTGAAGATGGTTATCTTTATTATAGAAGAAAGCTTACTAATGTAATTGTAATCACTCCTTCTATGAAAGAAACTATCCTCAAACTTTGTCATGATGACATATTAGCTGGTCATTTTGATCTTGAAAAAACAATGATTAGAATCAAAAAACTGCTTGGTGGGCTAATATGTCTGAAGATACAAAATTATATGTTGAATCTTGTGATTCCTGCCAAAATCTAAAAAATTGATATGTAAAAGAGCAGGAGTACTGCAACATATTGAAGCACCTGATGCTCCTTGGAAAATCATCAATATGGATTTTTTCACTGGTATTCCTGTAGCAGGTAAAGAAAGTTATAACTAAATTTGGGTTATAGTGGATAGATTCACCAAAATGTGCAATATTATTCCCACCCATAAAGATGTATCCACCAAGGACTTAGCTTTTTCATGGTGGTCTTATATGTTCAATATATTTGTATTTCCTAAAGCCATTATATCTGACAGAGATACCAAGTTTACCTCTGAATTTTGGATGTCTTTAATGGATATATGTGGTTGTGAGTTAAACTTATATACTTCTCACCATCCTTAGACTGATGATCTAGCTGAAAGAATGATTCAAACTCTGTAGGATATGATTAGAAGGTATTGTGCCTTTAGTTTGGAATATAATGATAATGATAGATTTAATCATGACAGGGTTACCTTACTACCAGGTCTTGGATTTGCTTATTATAGCACTGTTCACTCTGTTACTGAAAAGAATATTTTGAGCTTTGGCTAGGTTATGTCCCTAATACTCCTGCTCAAATACTCAATAATAAACTAGCTAAGTTTGAATTGAAACCTGGTGTCAAATCTTTTGTTCAAATGCAACAACTGTGCAGAAAAGATTCTCAAATTTGTATTGATAAAGCATTTGACACCGCACAATACTGGGGCCGACTTGTTAGCAAGTCCACAACCTTGGACTCAAATTCACCACAGATTGAACACACATTGAGCTATTGAAAAAGGTACCATAAAATCAGGGATGAACACCACTCAGCAGAACAGTTTTAGGTTGGTATTCAAGTAGATTTTAGTATGAGTTCAGTATGAGTTCAGTCTGAGTTCCATCTGAGTTGTGTCTGAGTTCAGATTGGGGACTTTCTAGCAAGTCCACCCCCTATATTGTGTATTGTGAGTATGAAAATAAAAGAAGGGATAAATCCCATAAGGAGCACACATTTAATGAGGGTTATGAAGTATTGATATCTACTATTCATTTCAATTTATAGGGGAACAACAAATTAAAAGATCCTTATGTAGGGCCGTTTGTTGTTAAAAGAATGATTTGGAATAATGCAGTAGAAGTTGTGTTATACTCTCCATATGATAGAAAACATCCTGATTTCCCCATTCCCCTGCTAAAACCTTATACTTCCAACAGTGATTTATTCCCTAAAAGAAGAGGAAGACCTAAGAAAAATCCTGAATAAATCACTGAAACTGCAGAAATTGATAAAATTCTGAATGAAAGAATGATCACTTCTGAAAAAGTTTTTGAGTATTTACTAAGATATAAAAATAAGTCATCTAAATAAGATGCATGGAGACCTGGTAAGGAAATTTTAAACCTTCCTACTCTGTTAAAAAAGTATAAAAAGAAAAAATCTTAGCATTTTTTATTGTTTTATTAGAGTGAGGGAATGTCAGCCAGTCTGTCCCAGGAGCCCAGTAAACGAGGATAAAATTTAATTGGAACTAAAAAAGGACATAATAATTTGCAGATTATGTATTTAAATTAATATTATATTACATAATAAATTATATAAGTATTTTATTTATATATAAGTATAATAAATTTTATATAAATTTTATTGTCAGATAAATTAATTATAGATCATTTAATTATTATATTCCATAAAAGAGGGCACATTTTTTATGTATTTAATGATTATAAATTAATAATTAATTAATTATAAACTTATAATATAATTAATTATATTATATTGTAATTAAATTAATTAAAATTAATTATTAAAATATTCTTTTCATATATTATCATCCATAATTATTGGTGATTCTTTTTTGAACCTTAATTGTGTCAGGAAATTATTAAATAAATTAAACTACTTATTTAAGATAATAATATTAAAATCCTCACTTTAAATTAACATTATATAAGTTAATTACTTGTTTCAACTAAATTAATTATTAAGTTACTAAAATAGTTAAAACAAATGATTACTTTTCCTTTAAAATTGAACTAAATTAATTACAAAAATTGTTGCATCAAAATATTATATTTGTTTCAATTAAAACCCTTAAAAAAATTGTAATACCTGTTTTGAATTATTTTACTCACAGTTATTATGTTTCAGACTTATTTGGTTACTCATTATTTTAAATAACTGCTTTGGGAAACTATGGTGGGAAAATTAGTTTCTTACTCATGAGGTTAATTAGTTGTGTCATGTTTTTCTCTCAATATCTATGTTATAGTTATATTCTTTTATATTCTTGTTTTACCTTATTACTATTTTGTAAACTCTCATTTGTGGTGCTTCAGAGGACCCCTTGTCTATAAAAAGGCCTTGGATAATCCCCTGTAGCCTCATAACTTACTCATCATATTTTAAATATTATATTATATTTTATTATTTCTTGTGGCACTTCAGTCCCCTTAAATATTAAATAAAATTATAAGGTTGTTTAAAATTTTTAATAGTTAGTTTGTTGATATTTGAGCAAAGAGAAAAAATATAATACTTACTAGTATAACCAGTTCACCCCTCATAATTTTTTGTCTACCAAAATAGTTACCTCATTGTCCCATCATCCTTTACTTCCCTCTTCTTTTCTTTTATTTCAATTTTATCCTCTTCTTATTTCCTTTTCACCCTCTTCTTTACTTCCTCCTAGATGAGCCGCCAACATATATTATTGGGGGATTTCTTTTGGTCTAGAAGAGTTTGGGTGGAGTATAATAGTATGGGACGGTGGACTATGAAGATTTAAAGCCAAGTATGTATTTTTTATCTTATGTGTTACTTTACTCAATTGGAAGAGGTGAAACTTTATAAAATTACTATAATTTATTTTTTAGAATTACATTATTGTAAATACCAAAGATATAAATAATAGAAATAAGTATTTAATAATATAAATGTTTTTTTAAAAGTGGTAAGTAATGAATGATGAAAACAACACAAAAGAGAAGGCCTTTTATAGTCAAAAGGAGAGAGATAACACACGGAGTTAACAACTATCCATAAGGGAGTGTGAGAGAAAAAAAATTCAAAAAATAAGAATGTGCACATATCAAAAGTGTGCTAAAATGATGTGTCAATAAAAGATATTACATTATTTGATATAGTTTAGAGTTCTCATTAAATTTCACACTTAGTGTAAAATAATTTGAATTAAAATTTTGTATTAATAGAAGTTTAAATTTTTAAATAAAGAAATTTGAATTTTAAGACTTTAGTAATTTAATATATTTTTATTCCTGTTTTATCCTGTTATTGATCACAGTGTTAGGGAATAAAAATTTAAGGGACATTATTATTAATTTCAAATAATTACTAAATTTACTTATTGTAATTAGGTAGTTTATTGCAAGTAATAAATAAGTAAATATTATATAATTTATAATATAATATGAAATAAAAGGTGTGGCTTCATCTAAGTAAATAATTTATTATTTTACTGGGTAAGTGTAGTAGCCTGGCTGACATATTTACTCTTAGTTAATTACTTTATCAAATAGAAATATTTGAGTAAATATATTTATAATAAAATTAAGTTCAACAAGAAGAATTTCAACTTTTTAGAAGGAAGAATTGTTTTTGAGAGATTTTTTTGTAATAAAATTTCAATTCATAAAGAAAATTTTTCATTTTTCAAGTTAAAATAGTAATTTCCTTAATTTTTGGTATTAACTAAGACATATCCATCTAAAAAATAATTTAATACTCAGAAGGAACTGTATAGTTTTTATTTAAAACAAGAATGATTTTCTTTTAAATATGAACCAAAAATGGGTCTTATTTTATTACTTAAGATAGATCTATAAGACTAAGTTTTGAGCTGTTCTTTCTCTATCATATGAAAGAAAATCATATTATACTGTGAGAAAATAAACATGCTCATTTGTTGAGTTTAAAATTTTTTTAAAGTTATCTCTAGTTTTAATTATTTGCAGAATATTATGTATTATTTAATATAAATCTTGTTGATAAAGAAATATACATTTATATACATTAAAAAATAAAACATCTAATGTGAAAAAATAAAAGAAAATCTCACAGTTTAACTTATCTTCAAAAACAGTCAGAACCAGGACGGCGTTGGGAGTAAAATCTAAGTTCCATGAAAACTTGGACATATATTTTTTTAAAAGTAGATATATTCATTTTCATCAAGTTTATTTAGTAATGAAGATAACTCAAAGAGTTTCTCCTGTTACTTAATTAACAATAATTAGTAGTTTAAGACATGTTATAATTTTCTTCTTGAATTTGTAATAATTACATCTATTAATTCAGGTATTTAGAAATATTTAAATCCAAAAAATCAAGCTAAAAGGTGAGATATATCCAAAGATTTTATGTTATTTTGTTTTTTTTAAATTATATAATTCATGTAAAATATGTTCTGTGCCACACCAACAGAGCTGGAAGTCAAATTAAAATGAGAGTGAGCTCAAATCATCACTCCCATATTAATGGTTTAGATTTTAATATTGGTTTTTTTTTGAATTTTATTTCTAAAAATTACCAATATTACTTATTTTATCATCATAGGCATAATGTGTAACCAAATTCCATGAAATTATTTTTTAGAAATTTTTAGTATTTTTTCCCTTCTAATTTTTATATCTCAATTCTTATACTTAAAAATATAGTATTTATAAAAATTGGACATTACATATGTGCTATAAATAAAAAAAAGATGTAAAGAAAACCATACACCAGAAGATACCATCATTGTATGTTTAAAAATTTATACATATTTCTATTCTCAAAAGGTGAGCAATGTATAGCCATAAGCCAGCCCTGACACTTCTCATCTGCATCTGTGTCTGTAATTGATAACTTAATTGATAGGTGTACCCTAAGGTTTGGCCAAATTTCAGAGTACAACAACAGTTTTCGGCCACCTTTTTTCCTCCCTCACCACCCCTGCCTACAATTATTTCTTCCCTGCACTCACCACATACTTTCATCTCTATATATATCTTCTCTAGCCTTCTTTACTCCCTATCCATCTCACACCACCCCTTTTGCACCATCTGAACCCCTCCTCAGCCCTTGAAAAACCTTTTGCTACCCTCCTTACCCCTCAATACTCATTTGGCTACCCCCCGCACCCTCAATTCCTTTTTAGCTACACTCCCCACCCCTCCTATCACTTTAGCTACCCTCACCTAAACTCCTACACCTTTTGCTTCACTCCACAGCCCACCTGAGCCCATCCCTTCTCCTCCCCATCCCACTCATCTCCCTTTGATTCCCACCGTACCCTCTTTTTCTGCACTCCCCACCCTTTTTGCTTTCTATGGAGTTAAAGGGGTAGAGAGTAGTGGGGAAGTGAGCAAAAGAAATGTAGAAGGGTTAAAAGAGATGAAGAATGGTATGGAGGCGAAATGAAATGAAAGGGATAGGAGAGGAAAGTGAGGTTAAAGAGGGAGGGTAATCTGAGAGGGGATGAGTTTTTGATTCATAAGAGGGGAGAGGGTAGAAGCAGAAAGAGAAGGATTTTTCTTCAAAAAAGTGATATGATAGAAAAACAGAAGAATTATGTTCAAGGGAATGGAAATACTGATGACCTAAAATTTTTTAAAAAAAATATTAGACTTCTATTGAATCATTAACTTTTAATGTGCTTCAATCTTAAGAAAATTTTCCCCCTTCATAGTTAGATATGCTGAAGATGGAGGAAAGTTGTTTTTAAAGAATAATAGTATCTGTACATTGATTGTACTTAATGGTAAAAAAACTATATATACTTTATTTATATATTATATGTTTAACTATATTATTCTTTTATTCATTTTAAAGATTTTTTGAGCTCTACGGATCCTTTAAAGGTTCACAATATTTGCTGCTATGTAGTCATACATAAAGATAAAATATCATATTTTTTAGAATTTTCACTGAAAATAATGTGATGATTAATAAATATACCCTTGATCTCAAAAACGTGCAGAAGTGAAACAGGAAGCAAGTGGCTTGCATGCATACATGAGGTGACATGTCGCCTCATGTATGCAATATATCCTCAAGGTTAAAACCATACAGAGGTAAAAAATCAAGCTAGTTTCTAACAAGCATAGTGAAGGTTCAAATTTATAAAAGAAGTCAGGTAAGCATCTTGATTTTATTACTTTAAATAAGTTATTATAAATTAAAATCACATCTTTATACTTTCCTGATTGAAAAATTAACATGGATTCATAAATTTTTGTCCCTGAAATGGCTGAATAATTTGAATATATCTTTATTCACTCTGATACTGAGGAAATACAAGATGATAGTAGATTCTAGCTTTCAATTTCATAGCTAATTTATTTTATGGTTTGATTTTCAAATGGACTTGACAGAGTGTTTATTTCTAAATCCTGTTCAAATTATAAATCTCAAACCTCTGGGGAAGCTATCACAAAAAGTTTTTTTTGAAATTTCAAGTTCAGTCAACTTCTAGTAATAGGTGTTCAGCATGTTTCAGGCCCCAGATGATTTCCTATAGATGATATTTTTGAAGAAGTGTTTCTTGGGGAGCTTCCAATAGCCTTTTTATACTAAGCAAACTTTAATGATTTGTCTGTGGTGGAGAAGTCCCTTTTTGATACTGAGACAAAGGTCAAGTTGAAAGATTTAGCAACTGTTATTAAATTTTACTGTTGTAAAAGTCAAGCCAGTTTGAAATAAGAAAAGATTAAAATGTTACAGAAAATAAATTTTCTGATTTATTTATACTAACTGAAGCAATACTGTGTCTGGAAATAAAATATTCTAATATATATCCTTATTTTTCATAATAGCATAGAGGATGTATGTAATCCCTTTTATATACTCTATATTTATTTTCCTTAAGTTTCTAAAATTACCTCTAAGCTAAAAAAACATATTATATAGTAGAAATAAAATCAAATTTAGTACTATAAGGGGTTCGATTCACTATTAATTTTTGGTTAAAGTATTATATTTTCTCAACTAGTTATACCTTTATCTGCTCTGTTATAGTTTTTACAACCTCTTATTTTATCAACATAGGGAATAAACTCACCTGATAAAATCATCTAAATTATTTTTTAATATCGTGCAGTAAATTCCAGAAGCTATTATGAAACTTTATAAATTACAGGTTTGAGTGTAATCTAAGTAAGTGCATTATTTTGTTTATATTTTTTTAAAAAAACTTGAAAGTATAAGTAAATCTTTAATTTGTGATTTCAACTCTTCTAGAATCACAAATTCACCAAGTCATTTTAAAAATTTCACATTGTCTGTGAGATTTCACTTTTCAAATATGGTAAAATTAAGGATATTATATGAGTTCATGTAAAAAATTTTCAATGAGTGACATTAACCCACATTTACCTAACAAAAAAAGGGTATGAGACTTTGCAATGTGCTTTCATTGATGCTTGTTCTGGTAAAGTCTACAATGCTAACCTACAGAAAGAAAATTATGACAAGTTATTTCATGGGCCTGGAATAAATGGTGCAAGAGTAGTTATCATGGATGACTTATTTCCAGGAAAAAAAGGTAATGTAACACTGAGACACAATTTTCTGAAGCCACTCAAGATCAAATAAGATAGAACGTTTTAACAATAAGCAGTGAAATAAAATTTCTCTAATTTTCTATTTGGTACAGAGACACTCAGAGTTTTGGTCTGTCTTTTAAGTAATTTAAGCACTGAAATTCATTAAAAGGTTACTTCTGATGTTACTTTAAGATACCTGAAAAACCACTTGACTGCAAGTCGTCTAACTTTTGACCTGGTGTGACATGGGCTCCTGCCAATACTGCATTTAAAATAATCTAATCTGCACCATAAAACCTCCGGCCCATCCATACAGAAAGTCCTGTGATGTCTGCCACTCCAGAAAGAAGACCTGCTACAGACCTGGTCCATTATCCTCAGCAAAAGCTTTGCCTCCACCTCAACCTGGTCCATCTTCTACCAGAACCAAAAGATCTAGGGCATCCATCCTGATACCCAGAATCATTAAAAAGATACACCCTTCCCAGAAGAGTGCCACAACCCATAATACAACCAGTTCCACCATCCCTGGTCCATCTGATGGTAAAGAACTTTCATTTCTTCCTTCAACTTTAAAACTGATGACTTCTCAGTTCCTCCATCTTCTGACAGTGATGATTACAATGTAGGATCCATTGCACAACCAACACCAAACCACCTGCCCAAAATTAAGGCCAACTTCCAACAACACACATCTCAACAGAAACAATATCTGCTTCACTACTTCCAATTCACTCCTGCTAGAGATCCACAGGACATTGAGAAAAGAAGGCATCTCATCCACCAGTTCAAGGCTAATTCTGAACACTTCATTTCATCTCTTGATTTCCTCTGTAATTCCACTATTACTTGATCTTGATTCAGAAAAGAAAATTTGACCACACCCTCTATAGGATGTAACCACAAACAACCCTCAGTTTTAAGTCTTGGGGGACCATCCTCATTTTATAGTCTTGGGGGACTCAAAAACCCTCAGTTTATAGTCTTGGGGGACTCAAAACCTAAATCAAAAACCCAGAACCAGAGATCAACCACATTAAGACACAGAGAAAAAAAACTAACATTCTGGGGTAATTGTGAAAAGAGCTTCCAGCCCATCAATTACCCCCAAACTTGCCTTTGCTAAATTCAGAGGCTCCCCCTGTGGATACCCTCCCCCAATATTCAAAACCAACTCCAACAACAAAACCCATTCCTCAGTTTATAGTCTTGGGGGACTAACACAGTGTTCAGTTTAAAGTCTTGATGGACTTTGAATTTGCATAAAAAGGACCCAGTCAATTCCATGCAGAATACAGCCACCGCCAGTCCTCTGAACTTCCACCTTTCACTTCATCATCTACCCAACCACTGACAAAACCTTCATCTTATCTCTTCCTTCATCTCCTCCTCACCACACATCATGGCTGGATCTCCTATTGTTTACCCTTCTAACCTTCCTTGCTTCACTTCTCCCCAGGACTATGCCTGCAAGCAGTGAATCCACATGTGCAGACCTTGCACATTCACTCTTCCAGCTCCTGAAGCCAAATTCTACAACAAGGCCTGTGACTCTTGCTACTCCAAGAAGAATAAATGTGACAGAGACACAAACTACCCTATTCCTCCTCCTTCACCTTCTCATAAATACCTTTCTAGATCCCCTACCAGATCCCCAGAACTTGGTCCATCCTCTTCCAGAAGATCAGGGAACTCAGCTTCCAGAACTCTTCCCAAAAGACCAGCCTTAGCTCCCCAAGAAGCAGATTTTATCTCTGCTAATCCAGCTTCAAAAGCTTCAAAATCGGCTCCTAGGCTGCTAGACCGCGTCCAGGAGGCCCGGCCCCCTCCCTAGACAGTGAAACTCCGGCTCGAAACTTCCAAAAACAACCAGAAAACAACCAAATTCCTCTAACAAACAAAAACAACTCTAAGCAACCACCTCCCACTGCTCCCAGAGCAATGCAGCCAACCTTTCCAAGGTCAAAAAATACCAAATTTTTACAAAATTCTAAGACACCTGCCAGAGGACTTCAGGAAGGCACCAGAGCCCCCAACACAGCACCAAAGCAAAATCTTCACCCCTGGTTAAGGAAAAGAAACTACACCTCTCCTCTGTAAGCCAACTATTCTTCTGACAGTTCCATTCCTTCAAGAGCTCCATCCAGAAGAGATCAATCTGCTTCCAGATCACCCTCTCCTGATCCATCCTATAGCAACCCTGGTACTCCACCACCAGCACCTCATCCATCTGAAACCAACCAAAATATTAACAACAACAACAGCCCTGCTGCTCCCACTAGGCCCCAGGAACATCAGCCTCCTAGTTCACCTTCTCAAAACCTTTCAGAGGAAGACCAAGAGAATCCATATCTTTCCCTGATTGATCCCCAAACCATCACCCTTTCAAAATATTCAGAAGTCCTAATCCAGGCCGCTTACAAATTTGATGAGCTCCCAATCTGTAAGTACCAAATTAATTCATCAAATTTCTTCAGCAACCAAAATTCATTACTGATCCATTTCTTCTTTTCTAGTTGGCACCCCTCCCCGTGAATCTACTATTGGAGTTGGCCAACCTCTTGTAACTTCCTTAACCTTGGATTATGGAGACATGAAGCAACACCTCAGCACCATGTGTTCTAACATGCTGAAAGCCTTTGCCCTCCATTGACCTTAAAATGACTTTGAGAAATCCCTGAGAAAGAATCTGTTGGAAGACCACTGGAAGATGTCTAGAATCATTAAGCACACCTTCCAGAACTCCATTCCTGCCTCTTCTTTTTCCTCCTCTGAACTTCCTTCTAATCTAATCCCTGCTCATTACAACCCGTACCATATTTCCAGCAGGATCCACTTCAAATATCACCATGCTTCCCACAATCCCAACAAAAAACAAAAACGCTAACACATTACAGACCAGCCTCCAGAAGCTCATCATCCAGACAATGAGCTCCTGCAACACAATGAAAAATTAGAAAAAACAATTAATAATAAAAATAAAACAATAACAATAAACAAAATAAATAAATAATAAAAAAAATAATTTCAGAACTCTTTTTTTTATATATTTTTATATATTTTTTTATTTTTTTTAAACTTGATATTATCCTACTAAACTACTAATCATAAGAAATTTTGAAAAAAAAATTAAAATGAAATAAATAAAATAATATAAAATAAATAATTATAAAATAAAAAAAATGGTATCCCCCAGCCAATAAATGAGCTGATCCCCTGATACCTTACCCACATACAAGTGCACCTTGATGTGGATACCCAATTAAATATTTTAAATGATTAAAAATAAAAATTTAGAAATTAAATAAGATAATAAAAATAATAAACACAGAAATAAATGAAATAAATAAAAAAGAAAATAGCATTGCCTGGCCAATTGGACAGCCTTTCCCCACAAATGCTTGCCCAAATCCAGGTGACACTGATGTGGTAACACCCTATATTTTGATTTTATAATTTTAAACAACCACCATAAAAAAATTAAAAGAAAAAAAAGAGAAAAAAAAGAAAATAATCAAAAACTACTATCTAGCAAACAAATAACTAAAAATTCAAAGACAGTCCAGCTCCATAGATGGTCCAGATTCAGAGATGGTCCAGTAAGAGAAAGTCCCGTCCATAGAAATGATCACTGGGTGTGCTCCCTCCAATACATAAAAATGTAGGTGACCACCAGTGATCCACTACCAATCCAAAAGCACAAAAAGGCATCCAAGGCAGTCTAGTTTAAAGTCATAGAGGAATAAAAACCTTAATAATAACACAGAACTAGAATTAAACTAGATAAAAAAAAGACTTGAGACAGACATTCTGGGGTAACTGTTTTACAGAGCAGCCAACTCATCAGCTACCCCCACACTTGCCAAAATAAAATCTAGAAGCCCCCCCTGGGTACCTTCTAACCAACAAAACACAACATCCAACACAATAAACCATAACCAATAAAAGTGAAAAGTCAAACACTTGAAGACAAAAAGAATTTCCAGTTTAAAGTCATAGAGGACTAAAACCTGTGAAAAGAAACCAATACTAGAGTTCAACCAAATTAAGAGAAGGGGTTGAAAACAGAAAATCTGGGGTAACTAGTGATAGAGCAGCCAGCTCATCAGTCACCCCCCACACTTTCCAAGGAAAAATCTAGAGGCCCCGCCCATGGGTACCCTCTAACAAAAGTTTCCAACACAAAAGTTGCTCTGCAACACCAAAATCCAAAATTTAAAGAATGTTCCATAGTTTATCCTCATTGCGGAGTCAATCTTCTTCATGTCTTGTGCCTCTGGGATAAAATCTCTTCACCTGATCTGCAGCCACTCTCTTCTTTAAGACTGCACCATCCAACTCTTCCAAAACATAAGAACCTCCAGACACCTGAGATCTGACTCTGTAAGGTCCATTCCATCTGTCAGGAAACATCTTTCCCCACTGACTCTTCAAACCTCTATTATAAACCAAAACCAAACAACCAGGTTTAAAGGGATTCCTGAGTCTATGAGCCAACTTCTTGTCCCAGTATTCGACTGATTGATTTCTAATCTTCATCATTCTAGAATATCCTTCTCCTGGCATTCTTCTCTACATTCCAACTGTTGCATCCTAGCACAGATTAAATCTTCTGTTGAATGCACATCATCCCAATCAATTCCAATATAGGATACAGCTTCCAAGTCCACTGGCAGAAATGCTTTCTGAAAAGACATTAATTCATAAGGAGAATAGCCAGTGGTCCTCTTCACAGTGACCCTATCAGCAAATAACACCAAGGGTAAATAATGCCTCCACTTTTCAGCACTATCTCCACACATTTTCACCAAAGCATTCTTGATAACTTGATGGCCTCTTTCAACAATGACTTCAGCTTCAGGATAATAGGGTGTTGCTACTTTAACTTTAGAACCAACACTTGCCACAGCTTCTTTAAACTAGGCCCCAAACTCTGGCCCACCATCAACAGTGACCAACTTCATCAACCAATATCTATATATCCACTCTTTCTTCAAAAATTCTGCCACATTCTTGGCAGTAAAATTAACCAGAGGCACTGCCTCAACCCAACCAGACAAATCATCCCTAGTAACAATCAAGTATTTATACCTGCCCTCTTTAATATGGACAGCATCCAGACTGACTCTTCCAAACACAGTTGATTCACCAGTAGCACGTCCAACCTCTTTAGGTTTCAAATGACTTCTTCTTTGACATTCTTCACAAGATTGAACCCAACCCTGCACAGCCAGCTTCATACCTGGCCACCAAAATCTGTCTGCAACACTTCAATAAGTCTCCCCAAAGCCTCTATGACCAAGGTCTTCATGCAAAGACTTCAACACAACTTCTTGACCCTTCTTCTGAGTCACCACAACTTGAGGATTAGGATGTCTCCTTCTCATCAGCCTTCTTCATGACACATAGAAGCCAGGACTCTTCTTCTTGATTTACAGCCAAGTATCATCATCACAACTATCTGGCCTCTCCAAGGTCAACAGATATTCCACCATAATAAAATAAAATGCAGACTGACCCCAGGTGTCATCTTCAAAATCCAACAAAACAACATCCAATGGTACAACCCTGTCATCAAAATAACCAGTGTAAATATCAGCCAATTGACCAGCCCAACCAGGAGGCCAATCTTTAAATTTTGGCACATCCTCCTTCTTCCACTGAATCTTATGAGAATGAAGTTCACCAACAAAGACACCGTTCTCCAACTTTGAGCTGTCCCAAACAACAACTCCATCTTCATCAACAAAAAAATTCTGATCACCAGAATTAATATCAGATCCAGCCAGTTTAACCTCTTGGGGGAGGTCAGAACAATCATCCAGTTTAGCCTCATGGGGGAGGAGAGAAAAATCTTCAGCACCCTTTGTGCTGGCCCTAACCACTGGAACATCTTCATCAAACACTTCAGAATCAGAATCCTCATCTGTAGGTGGCCTCCTTGATAATCCATCAGGCATCGTAAAATTTTTTTTCCGGTTTGTGTACCAGGTCAAAAGAAAAATGTTGAATAAATGACACCCACCTAGTCATTGGAGCATTTGGAAGACTAGGTGTGTTGATCATCAGAACCAGAGATTTCGCATCCACCTGCAGATCAAAATGCTGCCCCCACAAAACATTTTGTAGCTTCTTCAAAATATTTGCTACACTACACAATATCAACTTAGGATGAACATACCTAGATTCCACTTCATTAAACACCACAGACTCATACATTACTGGTCTGACCCTCCCAGTTTTATCTTCCTGAGACAAAACAGCACCAGCAACAATATAACTTGAGTCCACTGCCAGATAAATTTTTCCAGCATCAACACCATAATCTAATTTGTGAAGGACAATATCTTCACCAACCACCTTCTTCAACTTCAGAAAAGCCTCTTCACACTCTTCAGTCCATTCCCAATCTGCGTCTTTCCTGGTCAGCCTCCTTAAAGGTGAAGTCAAAAAATAAAAATCCTTAACAAACATCCTGACATAAACACACACACCTAAAAAATCCCCTGACTTCAGTAGTATTTTTAGGCCTTGGCCATGACTGAATTTTATTAATCTTTTTCTTTGCCATAATCATTCCTTCTTTACATACCACTTGACCCAAAATTTCCAAAGCAGGAACACAAAAACAGAATTTTGACCCAGAAATGGTCAAACCAGTCTCTTCAATCCTATACAACACTCTCTCTAGAGTTATTGCATATTCCCAAACAAACCTCCTTATACCAGGATTCTCTTTCAGCACCACATTACCATAATCAGTGGATGGTCATTTAATTCCACCATCATCAATGAAAATACCAGCAAGAGTAGGGACCTCATCCTGCAAAAACCAAGCCATCTGTGCTTGATAAACTGCCACTGAGTTAGTTGCTCCTTGAGGCAACCTAGTGAGCTGAAATCTTCCCAAAGGAGTCTCAAAAGTTGTGAGAGGCCTTGAATCCGTATGGAGTTCCCTCTCATCATATCTGCCCATAATATCACCCAATCCATAACACATTCTTTCAGAAAAAGCTTCAACAAATTCCTCTGTACTTGTTGGCATACCAGAATCCTTGATTGTGACTGTATTCAAGGCTCTAAGATCATGAACTGCCCTCAACTTTCCATTCTGCTTCTTTACACAGAAAAATGGACTTGAGTAACTGGATGTGGATTGTTCATATAACCCAGTCCTGACTCTTTCCCTAGCAATCTCCAAAAAATCCTCTCTGATAGCAGCTGAAACCGGAATAGGTTTTATTTGCCACGGTTCATGACAAACCACAAGAATCAAGTAAGGTTCCCCATAAGAGTGTTTCAATACACCCCTTACCTCCTCAGAAAATTCCACAGCCTTTTCCTTCAGCACAATAACATGCAGCAAAAACTTCTTTTCTTCTTCAGACAACCACCCATAAGGACCAAAATTAAAAACCTTCAACCTTTCCAAGGTCACCCTAGCCATCTTTACAAAATTTGGAGGGTTCTTCACCAAAGGAGTACAGTACGGATCTCTTGACAATGGAGGTCTCTTCAGCGAGGGATTCAAACCCACAGGCATAGGCTCATTGACAGGCCTAATATTCTGCCCCACCTTCTTATACTTTGTGGCTCCACCTTCAACTTGAGGGATCTTCAGGAAATCTTCGTCACCAGACCTGGAAAAAAAACCAAGGGTTTCCCCATTTTTCACATGTGTGGCCCAGGTAATGTTTTTGAAAGGTGTAGAAGAAGCCCTAGCGGTGCACAATTGGGAGGACTTACTTTTGGACCCCAATCTCACCACTCCAAAACCTTTCCGCAATTCCAAATCTCCATCTTCACTTCCATCTTCCAAATCTTCAAATCTTGATTCTTCTTCAGAATCCACATTTCTTAAATAGTGCAATTTATCCTATTGCTGGAGGCCCAAAAATTGATCTTGATGATCTTCTTTATTCATTATCTTTAGATTTTTTTCTTGATTTTCTTGAGTTATCTTGTAATTTTTTTCTTCTTTTCTTCCAGGTAATGTTTTTGAAAGGTGTAGAAGAAACCCTAGCAGTGCGCAATTGGGAGGACTTACTTTTAGACCCGTATCTCACCACTACAAAACATTTCCGTATATCTTTCAATAAAGATATATAACCAGTCTTCCCTTTTGAAATTGAGTTAAAAATAATTGAGAAACTTGAGAGAGAAAGGAGACTTTATAAAAAACTTGAAGAATGCTTGCAGAGAAGAGAAAAATTAAGAAGAGAAGTTTGAAAATCCACTTGGTATATCTCCAAGGGAGCTGACCTACTACAACCTGGGATTTCCTCATCTTGGGGAGAGGTTGTAGCACTAGGGTGATCAGCCCTCATTACTCTAAAAAATACACACCCTCACTAGAGCCTGAGCCACACTCCAAAAAACCAGAGGCAGCACCCACATCTCTTCTTCTCCTACAACAATCCATGCATTGACACATGGAAGACAAACCAGGCCTGGTTTCCCAACCATCATCTCCAGGAGATGATAACCTCATGTGAAGCCTTCTCTCATCTTCACCAGTCAACTCCAAACTGATAACCAATTCTTTCCTGAAAATCCATCAATAATGGCCCACCCAAAACAGCTTTAACTGTTCCTTTAGCAATATAAAAATGAACCCTCTCTGAGGCTCCACCAACATCTAACTTCACGAACTCAGAAGTTCCAACAAATTCAGTGACATGACCACCAATCCCTCTCAAATTTCCACCAATACCCGTTTTGATGGGGAGGCCCAGATGAGTAGCCTCAAACAAAGAAATCAGGTTAATCTGAGAGGCTGAATCTACCAATGCCCTAGCCTCCCTGCCATTCAGAGTGACGTTGACATATCCTGGAGGAGCAGAAAAATGAGTTTCCAACCTCTCTCCAAACTTTTCAGAAGAATCACATATGTATTCCACTTCCCCAAAAGACACTCTTCTCCTGGTCAACAAAATTTTTTGTCTATCAGCCAACCCAGGACTGATAGCATACAATTCCCCATAAGAAAGGGAAACTGACCCTAATTCATCCTTTCCAGAACAAAGTCCATAACATTAGATTGACCAGAAACCACTGGCTTCTCAAAGTGAGCCCTTGGCCTCACCACCTTGTTCCTAGGAGATTCTTGAGGACCAGCACCACCAACAGATTTACCATCAACAGGAACCAAACCAGATCGCTCACCAGACCCTCTAACTCCAGAAGGCTTTGGCAATGAAGCCAGAGGGACATCTTCCTCAGAGTCAGAATCAACATCCATGGGCATTGACTCACCATTCATGTCCAATGCACCAAAACTAGGGGGGCCCATGTCTGCCATACCCTTCTTCATCTTGTACAGCTCCTCTTTGCTGACTTTTTCCTAGCTGAACTCAGCTTAGGATCCACCTTTGAAGCATTTGGCTTTGGTAGTGCCTGAAAACTACTCTTAGGCCTTCCCACCTTTACGGCTTCCATATCATAAACACCAGCCAGGAATTCCCCACTTGACTGTCCACCACAAGAATACAACTCTAAGCCACCAAGGGAAGTAGAAAAAGAGACCTTATTGGCCTCCTTCCCCTTTCCCTTGACATCATTGTCTTCTTTACCAGAAGACTTCCCCTGATCAGGAATCTCCTCAAACCTTGGCCTCCTTTGGTTGAGACCAGCCCTTCTCCTGATTAAATCAACAGGAGCCTTCCCCTCACTGGGCTTCACAAATGAAACATCAGGGAACTTGAAAGCCCTGCCATCAAACTCCACCTTTCCATAAGACACATCCCTGTTCAGAGCACAACAATCATTGGACTTGTGCCCCCTCCTGCTGCAATAAGAGCAGACCCAAGGATCACTCCTACCTGCCCTCCTATCAAAATCTCTAGGCTGAGAAGGAGCCTTGTTGACCTTCTTAGCCTCCTGAACAATAATATGTAGCTGTTTTTTCAGATCAGCCAACTGTTCCACCACTGGGTCCCTCTCCTGTTTGGGAACCTGCACCAAATTTCTCTCTTCCCTATTCACTCTAACCTCCTCTTCAGCCAAAGCCTCAGTGACTTTGCTGAAATACTTGGCACACCCCTCATGATAGGTGTCCAAAGCCAATAACTTCAAATGGGCCTCCACATCCTCCTTAACCCTTTCCAAGGAAGGCAACTTCTGGTCCCCATTAGAAAGAGTCTTCATCAAGTCCTTCCTTGACAGCTCCTTCAACAAATCCATCCTGACATCTCTAGCCAGGGAACACCAAAAAACATCCTTGGCAGTATTTTCATGTGCCAGCTCCTCCACTTCCACCAAACATTCCACCACAGGATCAAACTGCAGCAGAAAATTCCTGTAACTATATAAGCTACCAACACCGCCAAAAGACTGCCATTCACTGAAAACATTATTCAGATCCACCATAGTGAACCTGGCACCCCATCTGTCCACCATCTCCCTACACAGCAACTTCCAATCCCTCTTCTTGTAGCCAGGCATGGCCACAACCTCTTTCTCCACTGCCCTATCACCAATGAAGAAGATAATTTGCTTCACCATGCCCAGGTAAGAAGCACCACCCACACCAGCAGCAGTTCCATACTTCTCCAGAAACCACTTCACATCTTCACCATTAAACTTGGTACCATCCCAAGTTTTAATCCTATAACACTCCCTAAACATTACAGCAGGAGGACCATCCCCCCTACTGACAGTCACCACAGGAATAGAAGGACCAGAAGCCATTCTTCCAGACCAAAACACCAAAGAGAGCCAACCAAAGAAAACAGAGATTCCAAAGAACTAGCAGGTTCCTCCCCACGTTGGGCGCCAGAAATTTAGACAATCCTATAGTACTAGCTATAGGCCTTGACCAAGGGAGTTGGAGTAAAAACAGAAAGAAAAACCCCTGTCCCTTTAGAAAACAAGTGAGATTTACCTGCTACAGTAAATTAGTTCCTGTTTACCAAAAAAAAACCCCTTTTCAAAAACTTGACTGCTTGATCAGCCAAGAAAGTAGTCCCCAGACAGACTACCAGACCAAAGAACTGAAATGTAGACCAATTTTCACACCAGAGAAAGCAATGATACTTGATGTAGGTTGCAAATCCACACCAGAGACAGCAATGATACTTGCAAGACTATAACAGAGAAAACAGTTGCTAGTAAAGCTAAATGAAGAGCTTACTTGCAACTAAACACAGCCAAAATGTGGCCAAAAACGGTGTAAACTGCCTGTGAACCCTTATATAATCACCAGATGGTTGTATGATGATTAGATATTCTCCTAACTGTCTTATTTAGTATATACACACAGACCACCCCTTTAAGGTTGATGCACAGCAACGCATTTGGCACCTGTACCAGCCAAATTGAATAAAAAACCCTTCAGAAGCACTCCCCAACCTCCTAAAACCTAGGTGGCCCCGCCACCCTGAAGCCATAAAAGCACTAAAAACATCTAATCTACTTAGAAAAATGCACTACCACTACTAAAACCCTTAAAACATGAAATTAAGCTATGACAACATTGAGACATAAAACATAGAGCCAAATTAGCCCTAACTAATGGTACTAAGCACTTAACCCTAAGACTTAAGGTTAGCCCGTAAAACACGAAAAACAAAATTAAACAGCTATCTTTTATAATGAAATATGAGGAAATGACCCCTTAAAACTTAGAATATGAAAAATGTCCAAAAGACATGAAATGTAGAGAAAACCTGGGGCTATCCAATTGTAGTACCCACATACCTGCAGTCCAAATATTCACGGAATAAATCCAGAAAAACGCCCAATTCTTCAACCAATGTCAATTAAGACATGCACAAACAGCACCAAACCGCACAACAAAGGCCCCTGCCAATGTTGGAAGACCACAGAAGCAATAAAAGAAGAGTATACAGAATTATTTAGGGAAAGTTTAAGTTTTGTCTTCTATGAAAAATAAATGTCTAGCTACTCAAGTCCAGTATTTTGTGTTGTCAAGCATAATGGTAGGTTAAGGGTTGCTCATGATTTAAGAGATATGAACAAGGTTATGGTTAAGGATGCAGGATTACCAACAATGCTAGAGGATTTTTTGGAATCTTTTGCAGGTCAAGCATGTTATGGATTAGGAGATATAATTGGAGGATACATTAAACCCAAGTTAGATATGTCATCAAGGCGGATGACTATGTTTGAAAATAAATTGGGGCACTTCATGTTAACAAGTTTACCACAAGGCCCTAAAAACTCAGTGGCAGTGTATCATTTGCAAATGATGTAGATATTTCAGGATGAAATTCTGGAACATGTAGCAATTTTTATTGACAACGGTGGTATAAAAAGACCAATAAATAAATATGAAGGGGAGGTTTTAGAGGAGTACTCAAGAATTAAGAGGTTTTTTTTGGAATACACTATTAATCTTGAAAGGGTACTTTTAAGGATAGAAATTGCTGGTTTGACAGTATCAGGGTCAAACTTTTCTTTTTTTGTAGCAGCTCTAGATATTGTTGGTCATGTTGTATGTAGGAAGGGAAGAATCATTGCAGAAAAGTAGAAAAACAAGGTACTTAAATGGCCAAGACCAAGAAACACTACGGAAGTTGGGGGGTTTTTGGTATTTGCACCTATGTGAGAATGTTTATTTGACATTTTGCCTTGTTATCTTCTCCATCAAGGTGCTTGAGAAAAAAGGATGTTGTATGGTATTGGACAGAGAAATGTTAAGAATACTTCAAGTTGTTAAAAAGGATTGTATGGAAAGACATTCTTTTAAAGAAATATGAATACAGGCCAGGCCATGGAAAGATTACTCTAGCAGAAGATTCAAGTGTATCTACAGTAGGTGCAGTTTTCATGCAAGAGGACAAGGACAGAAATTATAGGCCTGTCCTTTATGAATTTAAGAATTTTACAAAGGTAGAGTCTAGGTACTCTCAATCTAAGTTTAATTTGTGTGGGGTTGAAAATATTTAGAAGTATTTGAAATGGATACTTTGGGGGCAACATTTTGAATTTCAGGTTGATGTGCTATCTTTGGTGCAAAGGATTAGTAGTCCAAGTTTACCAGATGCACCAATGACTAGATGGGTGCGCAGATTAATTTATTTTCTTTTGATATAGTATATAAACCAGGAAAATCTTTCACAATTCCAGACTACTTGTCAAGAAGGCCATTGTATGAAGATGATTATGTTTCAGAAGAATTTGAAGAAGATAAAAAGTGGGTAAATGGAATAGATTATTTTTAACAAAGTTTTATCAATAAGAAAAAGTTCATCTGGGAAGACATAAAACTAGCAGCTAGCATCTGTGAAGACATAAAACTAATGGCTGACGTCCGGAAAGACAAAAAACTATCATCAGTGTTTTTGGGAAGCGTCTGAAATGACGTTAAACTAGGAAAGTTTAAGGAAATCTCTCATGAGGAGATGAATGAGCAATGTTTGATGTTGAAGCTAATGTATTAACTAGAGGAACATCAGATAATGCGATTCAGGAATCAGATGAAGAGGATAATGGATCAATATCAAGTAATGAAGAATATACCCTTTCAGAAGATGGGGATTTAGTCAATGAGCCAATTGAGCAAACGGATTGGCTAAGAAAGTATCTGGAAGGAAATAGTCAACCAGAAAATTGTGATGAACACACATGGTACAACATAGGGAAGCATGCTAAAGATAATTTTATTAAGGATGAATGGGCATGGAGGGAATGTTCTTCTATGCGGCAATCGGTGATAACAGAGAGAGCTAGAAAAGAGAAGATTATTAAAGAATTTAATAAGAATTTAGGACATAGGGGACAAGATGAGACTTATAGAAGAGTCAAAAAACAATTTTGGTGGCCAAAAATGAGAGCTGAGGTCAAGGATTGGGTTCAATATTGCCCAGAATGTCAGCACAGAAGTTACAGAAAGCCTAAAGAAAAAGGAAAAGTAACTGGTGAGGATACCATTTTTACAGGATCAGCTTGGATGAAGTTCATTTTAAAGAAGGATGCTTTAAGTACTTGGTTGTGGCCAGTAATGATCTGTCAGGATGGGTTGAAGCAGTGCCTTTGATAAACCTTAAGGCAAGTTACATAACTGAATTTTTAAAGAAGGAATGGGTGTATAGTGTCAAGGGGTCCTTTGTTCTAGAAGATTTATTCAAGGGTTATACGAGGAGTTTTAGTGGTTAAATGGACTTTCAAAAGGCAAGTACATATTTCTTAATATCTTTGATCATTTTACTCAAGTTATAAGAGGTAAAGTCAAATATTAATATAAATTATAGATTAGAATTATCCTGATGTAAGTACTAATGTTATAAGATATAGAAATAAAGGATTTAATTTATTGTATTGTAAGATTTGTAAGTAGTAAAGAATGATTCAAAAGTACAAAAAGGAAGGGCCTTTTATATGCAAAATGTGAGAAACAAAACACAAAATTAATATCTCCTAATACAAGGGTATGAGAGAATAAACTTAAATAGAGAGAGTATGTGAAATAATAAAAACTATACTAAATGGTATGTCAAGAGAGATATCAGTTTTATTTGAGATAAAACTTGAGTTTCCTTGGTTTGTCACATTTAATACAAAATAATTAATTTAAAATGTATATTCAACGGAAATTTAAATTTCTTAATAAAGGAATTTGAATTTTTTATATTTTTATTCTATTTTAATACTATTTTTATTCCCTCTCATCTGTATTATTGAGCATGGTGTTAGGGAGTAAAATATGTATGGGAAAAGTACTTATTTTTATTAATTATCTACATTACTTAGTGTAATTAGTTAGTTAGTTGTAAGTAATACATAAGTAGTTTAATAATTAATTATTAATAAGGATTTAAAGGCGTGGATTCACCTCAGTAAGATAATCAATTACTTTAATGGGTAAGTCTAGTAGCCTGGCTGACACTCCCTCACTCTAAAAAAACAATAAAAAAAATGCTATGAATTTTTCTTTTTATACTTTTTAGTAGAGTAGGGAGATTAGATATCTCCTTCCTAGGTATCCAAGAATCATATTCAGATGATTTGTTCTTGAATCTCAATAAATATTCTGTACCTTTTTCAGCAGTGACTATTCTGTCATTTAGAATTTTTTCAATTTCTGCTGCTTCAGTGATTTAATTAGGGGTTTTTTTGGTCTTCCCCTCTTTTTTGGAAATAAATCATTATTAAATGTGTAAGGTTTCAGAAGAGATATTGGAAAAACAGGATGTTTTCTGTCATATGGAGAATACAATATAACCTCAACTGCATTATCTCCAATCATTCTTCTGAAAACAAATGGAAAAACAAATGGGTCTTTTAATTTGTTATTACCTTGTAAATTGAAGTGGACTGTAGAAATCAACACTTCATCACCCTTTTTAAAAGTGTATTCTTTATGGGATTCGTCCCATATTTTCTTCTCATATTCAAATGATTTTTCAATACATTGTTGAGCATGATTTCTGCATAGTTGTTGCATTTGAAGAAAAGATTTTACACCAGGATGTATATCCAATTTAGGTATTTTGTTATTGAGAATTTGGGCAGGAGTATTTAGAACATATCCAAGCCAGAGCTCAAAAGGCTTTCTTTGAGTAACAGAATGAACAGTGCTATTATAAGCAAATTATAACCCAGGAAGTAAAGTAACCCAGTCATGAGTGAATCTTTCATTATCTTTATACTCAAGACCAAAGGCACAATACCTTCTTATCATGTCCTCTAAAGTCTGAATAATTCTTTCTGCTAAGCCATCAGTCTGTGGATGATGAGCAGTAGAAAGTTTCAAATCACAACCACAAACATCCATCAGAGACATCCAAAATTTAGAATTAAATTTAGGGTCTCTGTCAGAGATTATGGCTTTAGGAAAACCAGCAGTATTAAACATATAAGACCACCATAAGAAAGCTAATTTTTTAGTGGAAACATCCTTGTGGGTAGGGATAAATTTACACATTTTTGTGAATCTTTCCACAATAACCCAACAAGAGTTATAACTTTCTTTTCTAGCGATAGGTAATCCTGTTACAAAATCCATGTTTATTATATGCCATTGTGCATCAGGAGGTTCAATATGTTGCATTAATCCTGATCTTTTACCAGTAAATCTTTTTGATTTTTGGCAAGAATCACAGGATTCAACATAAAGTTTGGTGACTTCAGACATATTAACCCATCAAGCAGTGTTCTTAATTCTGATCATTTTTTTTCAAGATCAAAATGTCCAGCTAATATGTCATCATGACAAATTTTCAAGATGATTTCTCTCATAGAAGGAGGAATAACAATAAAATTACTCAACTTCCTTCTATAGTATAGATATAATTCATCTATAGAAAATTTACCTTTTTCCAAAGCCTTCTGGTACTTTGGTGGAAGGGTTTTAATTAATGCTTGTATTGAAGCATTCTTTGGATCATTTAATATGGTGCATAACTTTTTCAAGTCCGTGTCCTTATTATATGAATCTAGAATAAGCTGTAATAGCTCTTCATACATCTCAACCACATATATTCCATGTATATGAATAATTTCATCCTCAGGATCATAAGCAGGATTAGAGTCATCATTTGGTAAAGTTAACCTTGATAACATATCCACCTTTGAGTGAAAAATACCAGCCCTATGAATAATTGTCATTCTCCCTCTGTATTCTTGAACAGCAAACTGCCATCTGAACATATGTCTGTTTGGTGTTTTCAAGTTTAAAAGGGATTTAACTGCACTGCAGTCAGTGACAAGTTCAAATTTCTGGTCATCTAGGTAATAATGTAGCTTCTCTAGAGCCCACACTACAGCTAAACATTCCAATTGAGTAGCACCATATTTCAATTCACTATTTCTCAAGGTTCTTGAAATAAAACAAATTACTACTTCTGAAACTTTATCATTTATCACTTGTTTTTGATGGAGGGCAGAACCAAGACCAATGAAGCTGGCATCAGTGTAAAAAACAAATGGTTGATTAAAGTCAGGTAAAGCAAGAACTGGTGCTGACATCAAACAGTGTCTTATAGTGTCAAAGGCTCTTTGACTTTCACTATTCCAGACAAAAGCAACATCCTTTCAAGTTAATTGGGTAAGGGGTAAAGCTATGACTTGGTAATTTCTAATATACTTTCTATAGTATCCAAACATTCCCAAAAAACTCTGTAGCTCTCTAACTGTATTAGGAGCCTTCACCTGTTGTATAGCTGCCACTTTGTTCTGGTCAACACATATCTGTAAGCCTGAAACAACATGACCAAGAACTTTCAAAGAATGGAAACCAAATTTACATTTCTTCAAAGAAAGTGTCATATTTATATCATCCATTTTTTGGAATACTTTACACAGGTGGTAGAGATGGTCCTCAAATGTTTTTGAGAATATGATGATATCATCAATTTAAACCATCAGCCATCCTTCAATTATCGCCTGATGGAATGTGTTATCAATGACTTTTTGAAAAACTGAAGGGACATTTTTAGGGCTAAATGACATCCTAACATACTTATAAATACCCATATGAGTAGCAATCATCAGAAACTTCTGAGATTTTTTCTCAACAGGTACCTGGTGATATCCTTTTTTACCATCCAAACAGCTGATATATTTAGCACCTTGTAAGGTAGCATGTATAGAGATAATTCTAGATAAAGGATAGATATCATCAACAGTAAAAGTATTTAGTGCTCTATAATCACCACATAACCTGGCTTTATCTTTATCATAAGAAATTAGGAGAGGTGAGATAACACAAAATTTAGGTGTCTCAACTACCTTTTCAATAATATTCATTTTTAAAAGGGTAGAATTATTGTCTTCAATATCTTTTCTATTTGTGGGAGAAGCAGGATAAGGCTTCTTCTTTAAACTAGGTGGTATATCAGTTAATGTACAAGACAATGAGAGTTTCATTTCTTCTTCAACTAATCCCAGTTCATGTGACCCATGAGCAATGGCCATAGGAAAAGAGTTTAAGAAGTTAATGATGGAATCTTTATCCTCACCAGAAAGTTGTTCTCCAAAAAAGGAATTTTTAATTTCAGACATAAGGGCATGCATTTCTTTTGTAGATCTTCCTTTATATTGAACTACAGAATCACATGTGTTAAATTTTGTTTTTAATAATCTTTTAGGGGAGGAAATCTTAAATTTTCTATTCCCATTCATCCCCATTGTGAAACATTGGTTTGAAGGATCCAATTTTATGCCATACTTGGTTAAAATATCATTCCTTATAATAAACCAACTGCTTAAGTTATCATTTTTCATGACAACAAAATTACAAATAGATCTTACAAAACCATGGTTGTTTTTAAAAAACACTTTGGCTTTGTATTTACCAATGGGTGACAAAACAGAGCCATAACCTCTCCAATTTTCAGAAATGATAGGCGTAAGTTTTGATTTATAGTCTTGATCCACTGAAGCAAGTGTTTTTTCAGATACTACACTTCCTCCAGCTCCAGACTCCAGAACAACTTCAATGCTGGTTTCATTAATCAAGACTGGTGCCTTGAGAGGGGCAATAACAATTGAGCTATCCTCAATGTTCTTTATGATCTCAGCATCCTCAACTGTAGATAAGTCACTATTATCAATATCAATAGTATTTAAATGATGAATATCTTCTTCCAGCATCAAGAATTCTTGTGGAGATTCATATAAAATATTGCTGGCACATTCACTTGAAGTATCATCCAGTGCTACTGTGTCATCAGCATGCTCCTCTTTTTGTTCTACAAGATTTATCTTCTTGTCACAAACATGGCCCTTCTGCCAAGGTTTGTTGCATCTGAAGCAAGTGTTTTTTGCATACATTTTAGGTGCAACAGAGGCAGAAGGCTTCCCAACCTTTTCCAGAGGTTTCTGTTGGTAAGTTGAGGGTTTCTCCCAAGTGGTTCTAGGAATGAATCTTCTATCATCATACTTGTTGTTTAGAAGAATCTCATTACAAGTATTAATGAAAGAAGAAGGTTCTCTGGTGAACTCAGTCCTAGCCACAATCAAGTCTCTCAAAGACATTGGTAATTTATAAAGGATCCTCTCCTTCCATAACTAAAACTCCATTTTTGGGTCCATAGCTCTTAAGATTTTTACAAGTTTCATTAAGAACTCAATAGGTTTATCAGTAGAAGAACTATATTTAGTTTCCTCATATTGCCTTTGTTGAGCCATCCTATCTTGGAGCCCCGAAATTGTGCTTTAATTAATTTTTTCCAATCTTCCCATGAGTAATCATTCCCATCTAAGAGGAAAGATTCATATCACATCAGGGCTACATTGGTAAATAAAGAAATTAACTTAGACACAACTTCCTCATCTGGTATTTTGTAAGAGTTTTTTAAGTTATCAATTCTGCAAATGAATTAATGCCAATCAGAAGAAGAATCACCATTAAATATTGGGTATTGGTCAAGTTTTGGCCAATAATTTTGATTTGAAAGATTCTCCTTAGTACTAGCTTGTTTCTGAGTAAGAAGCAGCTGTAACTTCTCCTATTGGGCTGTAATCTCATTGTTCAATCCCTCTGTTGAAGATCCTGGTGCATCATCAATTTTTGATGGAAACTCAGTGGTATCAACAGGTATCTCTGGAACTATTTTTACTTTAGATGAACTAGCCACAGGTAATATTTGAGCATCCTGAACTATATGTTCCTTTGAAGAGATGTCAGAATATTTTTGGCCATTTGACAATGAGTTCAATTTCTCTTCAATGGTTGTTAATCTTTTTTTCATTCTTGGAAGACTAGATAAACTCTCATTGATGGTTGCAAAAGATTACTGATTTTTATTTTGAAAAGATGAATAATGGTCATTCAATCTCTTCAGATTCATCATATCTATCTCCAGCTCCTGACAACAGATAGATACAGTGTCTTTTAATTTGGACAAATCATTTTTGATATTTTGCCACAAAGCAACCTTCTTTTCATGAGTTGCTTTATAATTAAACGAATCATCAGAGACTTTCTGAAATTTACTCCTTAATTATTGATACCCTTGCTCAGTTAATAAACCATTAAACTTCTGAGTTGATTGCATATTGTTCATAATACGATTCTGCTTTGCAATAATATCTCTCAAATACTCATCATTAATCTTTGCTACATCTGGAGTGTTTCTCAATAAGGAAACAGAGTAACTTTCCAGACTCTTATAAAACTCAGGATCAAGAGTTTCATCAATTACAGCCATATCAGGGTTAATCATTGAAGTAGCAATTAAAAGTAAAGGATTAGATACATGAGTTATTTGTCTACTACTCCCAGCCTCTACTGGTCTCAAGGTTTCATCTTCCCTCTCAGATTTCCCTGAAGGAACAGAATCAGCTACAAAAAATGGCACTTGAGAATTAATAGAGGGGCTTACCAAGGTTTGCTGGGCAAGACCATATTGGATTTTCTTCTTTTGCCTCCTTGATAGGGGTGAGGAGGTGTGCGGTTGACTTGGCTGGGTCTTGACGGACCTGCTTGAGGCAACTGATGCTGATTTTGAGACAGGTAGTCCCACTGAGTGTTTAGCAAATCCCACTGCCACTTGGATACTTCCACTTTCTCTGACTGCTTGGGAGCCAATCGTTGATGATCCCTGGGGGGATGAGGTTTCTTCTTCTCTTGAAGAAAGGCATCTATCTTTCTTACCTTTTCTTCCAGAGCATCTACTCTTGCCCTCACTCTAATGTTTTCTGTCCTTAGTTCCTTTATGTGTGTTGACATATTCTTTACCTGTTGATTCAATGTAATATTTTATATTCTGAAGCCTTTTGGAAGTTCTTCTGGGGGGTTTATTACAGGTTTCTGATCCTGAAATGTTTCTACCAGGATTTCCACTTCTTCCATCTCCACATCCTGTTTGGGGCAAGGATTGGTTAATTTGTGATATTTTTCTTGTTAAAGGAGAACTCACAGAAGTAGCCTCATCAAAATCAATTAAGTCCAGTTCCTCTTCATGTTGTGGTCTTCCAACATTGGCAGGGGCCTTTGTTGTGTGATTTGGCGCTGTTTGTGCATGTCTTAATTGACATCTGTTAAGGAATAGGGTATTTTTTCTGGTTTTATTCTGTGGATATTGGGTCTGTGGGTATGTGGGTACTATCATTGGATAGCCCTGGTTTTTCTCTATATTTTATGTCTTGTAGACATTTTTCAAATTTTGAGTTTAAGGGGTCATTTCCTCTTTTTCATTTATAAAAGATTGCTGTTTAATTTTTTTTTCGTGTTTTACAGGCTAACCTTAAGTCTTAGGGTTAAGTGCTTAGTACCATTGGATAGAGCTTATTTTTCTCTATATTTCATGTCCCAACGTTGTTATAGTGAAATTCCGTGTTTTAAAGGTTTTATTAATTGTAGCTAATTTTTCTAAGTAGATTAGTGGTTTTTGTTGGTTTTCTGGCTTCAGGGAGGCTGGGCCGCTTCAGGCGGCATCTCCGACATCGGGCGGCCTGCCCGCCTCTGTTTTAGGAGGTTGGGGAGCGCTTCAGGAGGGTTTTTTATGCAATTTGGCGGGTACAGGCGCCAGATTTGTGGGTGGAAATGGGCTCTTAGTTAGTGGTCTGTGTGTACATAGTGAATAAGACAGTTTAGGGCAACCTTAATCATCATACAACCATCAGGAGGTGATATCATTGTTCCTCACTCAGTTTTCACTGTTTTCTGGCCACAATTGGCTGTGTTTGTTGCAAGTGAGTTCTTCATTTAACTTAACTTTAGCAACTGTTTTCTCTGTTATAGTCTTGCAAGCTATAGCAAGTATTATTGCTGTCTCTGGTGTGGATTTGCAGCCTACATCAAGTATCCTTGCTGTCTCTGGTGTGGACTTTGTTCTACATTTCAGTTCTTTGGTCTGGTAGTCTATCTGGGGACTACTTTCTTGGCTCATCAAGAAGTCAAGTGTGTTAAACTGGAGCTTTAGCAAAACAGGAATCAACTTACTTTAGCAAGTAAATCTCACTCTATTTTTCTAAAGGGACAGGGGATTTTCTCTCTGGTTTTTCTCCAACTCCCTTGGTCAAGGCCTATAGCTAGTACTATAGGATTGTCTATATTTCTGGCGCCCAACGTGGGGTAGAACTTGCTAGTTCTTTGGAATCTCTGTTTTCTTTGGTTGGCTCTTTTTGGTGTTTTGGATTGGAAGAATGGCTTCTGGTTCTGCTATTCCTGTGGTGACTGTCAGTGGGGGGGATGGTCCTCCTTCTGTGATGGTTAGGGAGTGTGTGAGGATTAAAACTTGGGATGATACCAAGTTTAATGGGGAGGATGTCAAGTGGTTTCTAGAGAAGTATGAAACTGCTGCAGGAGAGGATGGTGCATCCTACCTGGACATGGTGAAGCAGATTATCTTCTTCATTGGTGATAGGTCTGTGGAGAAGGAGATTGTGGCCATGTCTGGCTACAAGAAGAGGGATTGGAAATTGTTGTGTAGGGAGATGGTGGATAGATGGGGTGTCAGGTTCACTATGGTGGATCTGAACAAGGTTGTCAGTGAATGGAAATCTTATGGTGGTGTTGGTAACTTACATAGTTACAGGAAGTTTCTGCTACAGTTTGATCCTGTGGTGGAATATTTGGTGGAAGTGGAGGAGCTGGCACATGAAAATGCTGCCAAGGATGTTTTTTGGTGTTCCCTGGCTAGAGATGTCAGGATGGATGTGTTGAAGGAGTTTTCAAGAAAGGAATTGATGAAGACTCTTTCTAATGGGGACCAGAAGTTGCCTGCCTTGGATAAGGTGAAGGAAGCTGTTGAGGCCCATTTGAAGTTATTGGCTTTGGACAACTATCAGGAGGGGTGTGCCAAGTATGTCAGCAAAGTCAGTGAGGCTTTGGCTGAAGAGGAAGTTAGGGAGAAGAAGTAGGAGAAGAATTTGGTGCAGATTCCCAAACAGGAGAGGGACCCAATGGTGGAGCAGTTGGCTGATCTGACAAAACAGCTGCACAGTTTTGTCCAGGAGGCCAAGAAGGTTAATAAGGCACCTTCTCAGCCAAGAGATTTTGAAAGGAGGGCTGGTAGGAGTGATCCTTGGGTTTGCTCTTATTGCAGTAGGAGGGGGCACAGGTCCAATGATTTTTGGGCTTGAACAGAGATGTGTCTGAAGGAAAAGTGGAGTTTGATGGCAGGGTTTTTAAGTTCCCTGACGGTTCCTTTGTGAAGCCCAGTGAGGGGCAGGCTCCTGTGGATTTGGTTAGGAGAAGGGTTGGTCTCAATCAAAGGAGGCCAAGGTTTGAGGAGATTCCTGATCAGGGGAATTCTTCTGTTAAGGTAGATGAGGACGTCAAGGGAAAGGGGAATGAGGTCAATAAGGTCTCTTTTTCTACTTCCTTTGGTGGTTTGGAGTTGTATTCTTGTGGTGGACAGTCAAGTGGGGAATGCTTGGCTGGTGTTTATGATGTGGAAGCAGGAAAGGTTTTAAGGCCTAAGAGCAGTTCTCAGGCACAACAAAAGCCAAATGCTTCAAAGGTGGATCCTAAGCTGAGTGCAGCTAGGAAGAGGTACAGCAAAAAAGAGCTTTACAAGATGCAGAAGGGTATGGCTGATATGGGCCCCCCTAGTTTTGGTGCATTGGATATGAATGGTGAGCCAATGCCAATGGAGGTGGATTCTGAATCTGAGGAGGATGTACCTTTGGCTTCATTGCCAAAGCCTGTTAGAGTCAGAGGTTCTGGTGAGGGATCTGGTTTGGTTCCTGTTAATGGTAAATATGTTGGTGGTGCTGGTACTCAAGAATCTTCTAGGACCAAGGTGGTGAAGCAAAGAGCTCACTTTGAGAGGCCAGTAGTGTCTGGTCAAGTTAATGTTATGGACTCTGTCCTGGAAAGGATGAACCAGGGTCAGGTTTCCCTATCTTATGGGGAATTGTATGCTATCAGTCCAGGGTTGGCTGATAGGCAGAAAAAGTTGTTGACCAGGAGAAGTGTTTCTTCTGGTGAAGTGGAATACATCTGTGATTCTGCTGAAAAGTTTGGTGAGGGGTTGGAAACTCATTTTTCTGCTCCTCTGGGATATTTAAATGACACTCTGAATGGCAGGGAGGCAAGGGCATTGGTGGATTCAGGTTCTCTGATAAACCTGATTTCTTTGTTTGAGGAAACTCATATGGGCCTCCCCATCAAAACTGGTATTGGTGGGAATTTGAGAGGGATCAGTGGCCATGTCACTGAATTGGTTGGAACTTCAGAGTTTGTGAAGTTAGATATTGGAGGATCCTCAGGGAAGTTTCATTTTTACATTGCTAAAGGTAATGTAAAAGCAGTTTTGGGTGGGCCTTTCTTGATGGATTTTCAGGCAAGAATTGGTTATCAATTTGATTTGGGAATCAGTTTGGAGTTGACTGGTGAAGACAAAAGGAGACTTCACATGAGCTTATCATCCCCTGGAGAGGATGGTTGGGAGACCAGGCCTGGTTTATCTTCAATGTGCCAGTGCATGGACTGCTGCAGGAGAAGGAAGGAAGTGGGTGCTGCCTCTGGTTTTTTGGAGTGCGGCTCAGGATCTATTGAGAGTCTGTCTTTTTTAGAGTAATAAGGGCTGATCACCCTAGTGCTACAACCTCTCCCCAAGATGAGGAAATCCCAGGTTGTAGTAGGTCAGTTCCCTTGGAGATATACCAAGTGGATTTTCAACTTTCTCTTTTTAATGTTTCGCTTCTCTGCAAGTATTCATCAAGTTTTTTATCAAGTCTCTGTTCTCTCTCAAGATTCTTAATTATTTTTAATTCAAGTTCAAAGAAGATGATTGGTTATATATCTTTATTGAAAGATATGCAGAAAAGTTTTGGGGTGGTGAGATTGGTGTCTAAAATTAAGTCCTTCCAATTGTGCACCGCTAGGGTTTCTTCTACACCTTTCAAAAACATTACCTGGGCCACACCTGTGAGCATTGGGGAAACCCCTGGTTATTTTTGTAGGTCCGAAGAAAACTCAAGAAAAGAAGATAAAAATTTCAAGATAATTCATGAAAATCAAGAAAAAAATCTGAAGATAATGAATAAAGAAGATACAAAATATTGTTGTGAAGATTGTCAAGATCTATTTTTGGGCCTACAGCATGAGGATAAACTGCACAATTATAGAAGATGTGATTCAGAAGATAAATCAAGATTTGAAGATTTGGAAGTTGGAAGTGAGGATGAAGAGGTGAAATTGCAGAAAAGTTTTGGAGTGGTGAGATTGGGGTCTAAAATTAAGTCCTCCCACTTGTGCACCACTAGGGTTTCTTCTACACCTTTCAAAAACATTACCTTGGCCACACATGTAAGAAATGGGGAATCCCTTGGTTTTTGTTCCAGGTCTGGTGATGAAGAATTTCTGAAGATCCCTCAAGTTGAAGGTGGAGCGGCAAAGTATAAGAAGGTAGCGCAGAAGATTAGGCCTGTCAATGAGCCTATGCCTGTGGGCTTTAATCCGCCTTTTAAGAGACCTCCTTTGTCGAGAGATCCGTACTGTACTCCTTTGGTGAAGAATCCTCCAGAATTTTTAGAGACGGCTAGGGTGACCGTGGAAAGGTTGAAAGTTGTTAAGTTTGGTCCTGATGGGTGGTTGTCTGAGGAAGAAAAGAAGTTGTTGTTGCACATTATTGTGCTAAGGGAAAATGCTGTGGTGTTTGTTGAGGAGGAAAGGGGTGTATTGAAGCACTCTTATGGGGAACCTTACTTGATTCCTGTTGTTTGTCATGAACCTTGGCAAATCAAACCTATTCCGATTCCAGCCGCTATTAGAGAGGATTTTGTAGAGATTTTTAGGGAAAGAGTCAGGAATGGGTTATATGAACAATCAACATCCAGTTACTCAAGTCCGGATTTCTGTGTAAAAAAGCAGAATGGAAAGTTGAGGGTGGTTCATGATCTTAGAGCATTGAATAGAGTCACTATCAAGGATTCTGGTATGCCACCAAGTGCAGAGGATTTCGTTGAAGCTTTTGCTGGAAGGGTGTGTTATGATTTGGGTGATATTATGGGTGGTTATGATGAGAGGGATCTCCATACAGATTCAAGGCCTCTCACAACTTTTAAGACTCCTTTAAAAAGATTTCAGCTCACTAGGTTGCCTCAAGGAGCAAGAGGATTTTTCTTTCCTCCCCCATGAGGCTAAACTGGATGATTGTTCTGACCTCCCCCAAGAGGTTAAACTGGCTGGATCTGATCTTGATTCTGGTGATCAGGATGTTTTTTTTGATGAAGATGGAGTTGTTGTTTGGGACAGCTCAAAATTGGAAAAGGGTGTTTTTGTTAGTGAACTGGATTCTCACAAGGTTCAGTGGAAAGAGAAGGACGTGCCAAAATTTAAGGATTGGTGTCCTGGTTGGGCTGCTCAATTGGCTCATGTTCACACTGGTGATTTTAATGACAGAGTTGTACCCTTGGATGTTGTTTTGTTGGATTTTGAAGATGAGACCTGGGGTCAATCTGGGTTTTATTTTATTATGGTGGAATATCTGTTGACCTTGGAGAGGCCAGATAGTTGTGATGATGATACTTGGTTGGCAATCAAGAAGAAGAGTCCTGGATTTTATGTGTCAGTAAGGCGCTTGATGAGAAGGAGACATCCTAATCCTCAAGTGGTGGTGACTCAGAAGAAGGGTCAAGAATTGGTTTTGAAGTCTTTGCATGAAGACCTTGGTCATAGAGGCTTTGGGGAGACTTATAGAAGAGTAGCAGACAGATTTTAATGGCCGGGTATGAAGTTGGCTGTGCAGGGTTGGGTTCAATCTTGTGAAGAATGTCAAAGAAGAAGTCACTTGAAACCTAAAGAGGTGGGCCGTGCTACTGGGGAATCAACTGTTTTTGGAAGGATCAGTCTGGATGCTGTCCATATTAAAGGGGGCAGGTATAAATACTTGATTGTTGCTAGGGATGATTTTTCTGGTTGGGTTGAGGAAGTTCCTCTAGTTAATTTGACTGCCAAGAATGTGGCAGAGTTTTTGAAGAAGGAGTGGATTTATAGGTATGGGTTGATGAAGTTGGTCACTGTTGATGGTGGGCCAGAGTTTGGTGCCGAATTTAAAGAAGCTGTGGCTAGTGTTGGTTCTAAAGTTAGAGTGGCTACACCTTATTATCCTGAAGCTAAAGGCATGGTTGAATGAGGCCATCAAGTTATCAAGAATGCTTTGGTGAAGATGTGTGGAGATAGTGCTGAATGGTGGAGGCATTATTTACCCTTGGTGTTATTTTCTGATAGGTTCACTGTGAAGAGGACAACTGGCTATTCTCCTTATGAGTTAATGTTTGGTCAAAAAGCCGTTCTACCAGTGGACTTGGAAGCCGTCTCTTATCTTGGAATTGATTGGGATGACGTGTGCTCAACAGAAGATTTTCTCTGTGCCAAGATGCAACAGTTGGAATGTAGAGAGGAATGTCAAGAGAAGGCATATTCTAGAATGATGAAGATTATGAATCAATCAGTCAGGTACTGGGACAAGAAGTTGGCTCATAGACTCAGGAATCCTTTGAAACCTGGTTGTTTGGCTTTGGTGTATAATAGAAGTTTTGAGAGTCAGTGGGGGAAAATTTTTGCTGACAGATGGAATGGACCTTACAAAGTCAGATCTCAGGCATCTGGAGGTTCTTATGTTTTGGAATAGTTGGATGGTGCAGTCTTGAAAAAGAGGGTGGCTGCAGACCAAGTGAAGAGGTTTTATCCCAGAGGCACTAGGCATGAAGAAGATTGACTCCACAATGAGGATAAACTATTGAACCTTCTTTTTTGTTTTGGAATTTTGGTGGTGTTGCAGAGCAACTTTTGTGTTGGAAACTTATTGTTAGAAGGTACCCATGGGTGGGGCTTCTAGATTTTATTTTGGCAAGTGTGGGGGTGACTGATGGGCTGGCTGCTCTATCAACAGTTACCCCAGATTGTCTGTTTCCAACCCTTTCTCTTAATTTGGTTGAACCATAGTATTGGTTTCTTTTCACAGGTTTTAGTCCTCTATGACTTTAAACTGGAATTTCCTCTGGTTTTCATGTGATGGTCTCTTCACTCTTATGGTTTTGGTTTTTTTTTTGTGTTGGACGTTGTGTTTTATGTTAGAAGGTACCCAGGGGGGCTTCTAGATTTTATTTTGGCAAGTGTGGGGGTAACTGATGAGCTGGCTTCTCTGTAGAACAGTTACCCCAGAATGTCTGTTTCAAGTCTTTGTTTTTCCTAGTTGAATTCTAGTTCTGTTGTTTATTATTCAGGTTTCAAGTCCACTATGACTTTAAACTGGTTTGGGACTGGCTTCTTTATCTTTGGTTCTTTCAGATTGGTGGTGGATCACTGGTGGTCTCCCATCATTTTTACTTATTGGAGGGAGACCACCCAGTGATCATTTCTATGGGCCGGACTTTCCCTTATTGGACAATCTATGGAGCTGGACTTTCTTTGATTTTGCAGTAATGTTTTTGCTAGATAGCAGTTTTATATTATTTTCTTTTTTTCTCTTTTTTTTCTTTTAATTTTTTTATGGGGGTTGTTTTAAATTATAAAATCAAAAATATAGGGTGTTACCACATCAGGGTCACCTGGATGTGGGCAAGCATTGGTGGGGAAAGGCTCATCAATTTACCGGGAAATGCTATTATTTTATTTTTATTTATTATTTATTTCATGTGTTTCTGTGTTTCATTATTTTTATTATCTTCTGAATTTCTAAATTTTTTGAATTTTGTTTTCTGTTAACCATTTAAAAGAATTAATTGTGTATCCACATCAAGGTGCACTTGGATGTGGGTAAGGTATCAGGGGATTAGCTCATCAATTGGCTAGGGGATACCATTTGTATTATTTTTTATATTTTATTTTATTTCATTTTATTTTTAAATTTTTAATTTAATATATTAGTACATCATAAAAAAAAAATCTGAAATTATTTTTATTAATTGTTTTATATTATTATTATGTTTCTAATCTTTTTGTAAGATCTCCTTGTCTGGATGATGAAGGTTCTGGAGGCTGGTCCGGATTGAAATGATGTTTTTGTTTTTTGTTGGGAGTGTGGGAAGCACTGTGTTCTTTGAAGTGCATCCTGCTGGAGAGATTATAGGGATTGTAATGGTCAGGAATTGGATTAGAGGGAAGTTCAGAGGAGGGGGAAGAAGAGGCAGGAATGGAGTTTTGGAGGGTGTGCTTAATGATCCTAGACATTTTCCAGTGGTTGTCCAACAGGCGCTTTCTCAGGGATCTTTCAAAGTCATTCAAAGGTCCATGGAGGGCAAAGGCTTTTAGAATGTTGGAACACATTGTGCTTAGGTGTTTCTTCATGTCTCCATAATCCAGGGTCAAAAAGTTTCAAGAGGTTGGCCAACTCCAATAATAGATTCAGGAGGAGGGGTGCCAACTAGACAAGAAGAATTGGATCAGTAATTATTTTTGTTGAAGAAATGGGATAATTAATTTGGTACTTACAGATTGGAAGCTCATCAAATCTGTCAGCAGCTGGGATTTGGATCTCTGAAGATTGTGTAATGGTCATAGTGGGTGGATCAACTAGGGAAAGATATGGATTCTCTTGGTCTTCCTCTGAAGGATTTTGAGAAGGTGAACTAGGAGGCTTATGTTCCTGGGGCCTAGTTGGAGCAGTGAGATTGTTGTTGTTGTTGTGGCTGTTATTTCTGTTGGATTCAGCTGGAGGAGGTGCTGGTGATGGAGTACCAGGGTTGTTAAAGGATAAAGCAGGAGAGGGGGATTTGGAAGCAGATTGATCTTTTCTTGATGGAGATTTTGAAGAGATGGAACTTTCAGAAGAGTAGTTGGCTGACAGAGGAGAGGTGTAGTTTCTTTGTCTTAGTTGGGGACGAAGTTGTTGTTGTGGAGCAGTGTGTGGTGTTCTGGTTTCTTCTTGGGGTTCTCTGGCAGGTCTCTTAGTAATATGGGAAAATTTGGTGCTTTTTGACTTTGGAAGGGTGGATTGCATTGCTCTGGGAGAAGTAGGAGGTAGTTGGGTTGAGTTGTTGTTGTTGTCTGGATGAATTTGGCTGTTTTCTGGCCGTTTTTGGAGGTTTTGGCCCTGATTTTCACTGTTTGGTGAGGGGGGCGGGCCGCCCAAAGTCGGCCGGGCCTCCTGGACGCGGTCTAGAAGCCTGGGAGTTGATCTTGAAGCTTTTGGAGCTAATTTAGCACAGATAAAAGCAGTTTCTTGGGAAGCTAAGGCTGGTCTTTTGGGAAGAGTGTGGGAAGCTGAGCTTCTGGATCTTCTGGAAGGAGCAGAAGATAGAGAGGAAGAGGAAGGGCCAAGCTCTGGGGATCTGGTAGGGGATCTAGAGATGTATTTGTGAGAAGGTGTAGGAGGAGGAATAGGGTAGTTGACATCTCTGTCACATCTTTTCTTTTTGGAATAGCAAGAATCACGAGCTCTGTTGTAGAATTTGAATTCAGGAGTTGGAAGAGTGAATGTGCAAGGTCTGCACATGTGGATGCACTGTTTGCAGGCATAGTCCTTGGGAGCAGTGAAGCAAGGGAGAGTAGAAGGGTTAACATCAGGAGATCCAGCCATGATCTGTGGTGAGAATAGTTGATGGAAACGGATAGGAGGAGATTTTTGTCAGTGATGGGTAGATGATGAAGTGAAGGTGGAAGTTCAGCAGGTTGGCTGTAGAGGTGTTCTATATGAAATTGGCTGCCTCTTTTTTTTTGAGAAATCGCATCAGTCCATCAAGACTTTAAACTGAAATCTAGTTTCTGTCAGTCCTCCAAGACTTTAAACTGGCTGACTTCAAGATTTTATCAAGACTAGTCGATCATGACTTTAAACTGAACACTGTGTTAGTCCCCCAAGACTTTAAACTGAGGGTTTTTAATCCCCCAAGACTATAAACTGAGGGAAAGGTTTTTGTTGTTGGAGTTGGTTTTGAAAGATTGGTGGAGAGTATCCACAGGGGGAGCCTCTGAATTTAGCAAAGGCAAGTTTGGGGTTAATTGATAGGCTGGCAGCTCTATTTACAATCACCCCAAAATGTTAGTTTTTTCTCTGTGTCTTAATGTGGTTGATCTCTTGTTCTGGGTTTATAATTTAGGTTTTTGAGTCCCCCAAGACTATAAAATAAGGATGGTCCCCCAAGACTTAAAACTGAGGGTTGTTTTGTGGTTACATCCTATAGAGGGTGTGGTCAATTTTTCTTTCTGAATCAAACTCAAGTACTAGTGGAATTAAAGAGGGAATCAAGAGATGAAATGAAGTGTTCATAATTAGCCTTGAACTGATGACTGAGGTGTCTTCTGTTCTCAATGTCCTGTGGATCTCTAGCAGGAGTGGATTGGAAGTAGTGAAGCAGAAGTTGTTTCTGTTGAGATGTGTGTTGTTGGAACTTGGCCTTGATAGTGGGCAAGTGCGTTTTTGTTGGTGGTTCAATGGATCCTACATTGTTATCATCACTATCAGAAGATGGAGGAACTGAGAAGTTATCAGTTTTAAAGTTGAAGGAAGAAATGAAAGTTCTTTACCATCAGATGGACCAGGGATGGTAGAAGTAGTTGTTTTATGGGTTGTGGCACTCTTCTGGGAAGGGTGGAGCTTTTTGATTAATCTGGGTATCAGGATGGATGGCCTAGATCTTTTGGTGCTGGCAGAAGAAGGACTAGGTTGAGGTGGAGGTGAATCTGTTGGAGAAGAAAGTGGACCAGGTCTGTGGCAGGTCTTCTTTCTGGATTGGCAGACATTGCAGGACGTTCTTTATGGATGGACAGGTGGTGTTATGGTGCAGATTAAATTATTGTTGATGCAGTATTGGCAGGGGCCCATTTCAGAGGCATATTTGGGAAGAAGGTTAAACATGGTGGTTGGATTAAGAAAGAATGCGGAAATTCTCAATTGGAGGGAGGATGTGGTCTTCCAACATTGGCAGGGGCCTTTGTTGTGTGATTTGGTGCTGTTTGTGCATGTCTCAATTGACATCTGTTAAGGAATAGGGTATTTTTTCTGGTTTTATTCCGTGGATATTGGGTCTGCGGGTATGTAGGTACTATCATTGGATAGCCCTGGTTTTTCTCTATATTTTATGTCTTGCAGACATTTTTCATATTCTGAGTTTTAAGGGGTCATTTCCTCATTTTTCATTTATAAAAGAATGCTGTTTAATTTTGTTTTTTGTGTTTTATGGGCTAACCTTAAGTCTTAGGGTTAAGTGCTTAGTACCATTGGATAGAGCTAATTTTTCTCTATATTTCATGTCTTAATGTTGTTATAGTGAAATTCCATGTTTTAAAGGTTTTAGTAGTTGTAGCTAATTTTTCTAAGTAGGTTAGTGGTTTTTGTTAGTTTTCTGGCTTCAGGGAGGCCGTGCCGCTTCAAGCGGCATCTCCGACGTCCGGTGGCCCGACTGCCTCTGTTTTAGGAGGTTGGGGAGCGCTCCAGGAGGGTTTTTTATGCAATTTGGCAGGTGCAGGTGCCAGATTGGTGGGTGCGCATGGGCTCTTAGTTAGTGGTCTGTGTGTACATAGTGAATAAGACAGTTTGGGGCAACCTTAATCATCATACAACCATCCGGAGGTGATATCATTGTTCCTCACTCAGTTTTCACTGTTTTCTGGCCACAATTGGCTGTGTTTGTTGCAAGTGAGTTCTTCATTTAACTTAACTTTGGCAACTGTTTTCTCTGTTATAGTCTTGCAAGCTATAGCAAGTATTATTGCTGTCTCTGGTGTGGATTTGCAGCCTACATCAAGTATCTTTGCTGTCTCTGGTGTGGACTTTGTTCTACATTTCAGTTCTTTGGTCTGGTAGTCTATCTGGGGACTACTTTCTTGGCTCATCAAGCAGTCAAGTGTGTTGAAAAGGAGCTTTAGCAAAACAGGAACCAACTTACTTTAGCAAGTAAATCTCACTCTATTTTTCTAAAGGGACAGGGGATTTTCTCTCTGGTTTTTCTCCAACTCCCTTGGTCAAGGCCTCTAGCTAGTACTATGGGATTGTCTACAACGTGCAGCAGAAACACTTTGGTCAGTCATTTTTTTAAATTCAACTGAAATGAGGGAGAGAGACAATAAGATGAATTAGTCTTTTTTTTTACTTTTTATTTGAAAGAAATAAAATAAAAACAATAATAAAAATCTTTTTAAGATAAAAATCAACTAAAATTATAACTAATTTATTAATTCAAAACAATTTAAAACCAGGATTATATAATAATCAACTGAAGAAATAAATTAATATTTTTTATTAATAATTTTATGATAATTATTATCAGGATTTAAATTAACTGAATAATTGACTGCAAGGACTTAATGTCAACTGAAAAAATTAAATTTGAATTTTATTAATAAAAATATTTTATTGTTAGGACAATTTGTCAACTGGAACAAATAAAATTTAATTTATCAGGACAAAAAGTCAACTGAAAATTATAATAATTAATATTAAAATATAATTTTTTATTACTTCTAGGACTAAGAACACAATTGCTCTATTATTGTCAACTAGGAAAAATAAAAAAAATAAATAATAATAAAAATAATTCCAAATTACCAGACACCTCCCCCTGTAAAATGAGAAAATTAATTCCACTTACAGAGTGCTGAGTAAAAGGAAATACGTAGAAGATGAAGAGTGCCAAGTGACCCACAAATAGTAATTTCAATAATTACCACAAAATATACAACATTTAGTCAATATATGAACCTAAGTATTGGAGCGTGGATCAATTCCCGTTTGCAGCAAAAATTTTTGTCACATGATGTATGACATATATCCTTTTGTCGCTCTCTCGTCCTTACAGGTACTCAAATGGCAATGGTCCCTTCAATATCTGGCCTCAATTAAGGATGCGCCGTCGGTGGTTCGGGAAGGCTCCCAATTTTCAAGGGCTCCTTTGGTCTAGAAATATTTATTCAAGGGTTATACAAGGAGTTTTATTGGTTAAATGGACTTTCAAAAGACAAGTACATATTTCTTAATCTCTTTGATTATTTTACTCAAGTTATAAGAGGTAAAGTCAAATATTAATATAAACTATAGATTATAATTACGGTGATGTAAGTACTAATGATATAAGATATTGTGATTACTATTTGTGGGTTACTCTTCACTCTTCATTTTCTACGTATTTCCTTTTACTCAGCACTCTGTAAGTGGCATTAATTTGCTCATTTTGCAGGGGGAGGTGTCTGGTAATTGGAATTTAATTTTATTGTTATATTTTTTTTTTATTTTTCCTGGTTGACCATAACTGTCAGCCAGGCTATTCCAGGAGTCCAGTAAATGATATATAAATTATAAAACCTTAAAGAGTGGGTAAGACTTGTATTTAATGAATATAACTTAATATTTTATTGCATAGTGAAATTATATAAGAATTTTATTATATACAAGTGTTACATTAAATTTATTGGTTATATATATTTTTATATATACAATTAAATTAAGCATAATATAATATATTCTACAAATAATGGCGCATTTTTATGTATTTAATAATTATAAATTTATATTTAATTAATTAAAAAACATATATGATAATTATAAGTGTAAAATTGACTTATAATATAATTAAATTAATTATTTAAATTTATATAATAAATAACATCTTTCATATAGTATTAAACAATAATTAATGGCGCTTCTTTTGACCCTTAAATTGTGTCAGGAAGAAAATCAAATAAATTATAATACTTATTTTATAAAATAGTATTATAAATTCTCAAATTAAATTAATTAATTGTTTCAGTTAAACTAGTTATTAAATTACATAGTGAAAACAATTAATAAATATTAATTTACACTGAATTAAAATGATTGCATTCCTTGTTACGTCAAAACATGTTATTTGTTTCACTGAGAAATGCTGAAAACAGATTGTAATACTTGTTTTGATTTGTTTTTCCCATAGTTCTTAGATCACAGTGTTGTTTAGTTACTCATTATTTTGTATTAACTGATTTGGGAAATTTGGGATGGGAATTTTATATTCTTAATTGGGATTCTTATTATTTTTCGTATAATTTTCTCTTAATTACTATGTTACAAATGTCTTCTTTTATCTTCTTGTTTTACTTCATTACTATTTTGTATATAGTCACTTGTAGCGCTTCAGAGGACCCATTGCCTATAAAAGGGCCTTGGATAATCCCCTGTAGAAGTATCACTAATTACACACTCAACAATTTAAAAATAAAATTATTACGCTTATTATTATTTTTATTAGTATTAAATTCTAATTAAAAATTCTAAATAACAATTTAAAGGTTGCCTTAAGTCTGATAGTAATTATAGTGTTTGCCGCGCAGAACTCTTACTTAAATAATATTAAATATTAATAAAACCAATTTGTTGTCACCTCTCAAATCACTCGTCGTTGCTTTCTCTCAAATAAATTAAATAATTTCAATTGTTTTTATTTCTTTTATTTCTAAACTACTATCTCCTTCTTGTCCTCCTCTCTTTTCTTCCCTCTTCTCTTATATCTTCTAGACGACTGACCGACAACTGAGGGCCTTTCCAAACGACGACGAGGATCAAGCCTGGCGACGAACAACAAAACGCACAGACCAGCTAGCAAAAGGAAACTTTTGCCGCGACTGTGTTTCGAACTTGGGTTCGACATCTTAGGTTTATATAATATTAATTTTTATATTATTTTGAAGTTATTTTTCAATCACTATAGTAAGTTCACCTTTGCGCCTCTCACTCATATTACTATATTTTTATTGCAATAACAGTGATTGTGGCTTAATTGCTGATTCACTGAGTGTAAGTGTTCAATTTTAAAAATTTTTTTTTCCTAGTTGACCATTATAGAGTGTTAAATCCTCTTAGTCCTAGAAGAATTGAAATTATTATTAATACAAATTGAATTATTAATTTAATTTTTTTTTTATTATTAATTATTGTTAATTTTGGTTGACTTAAAAGTAAATTGTGCTTAGTCCCAATATATTGCCATATTTAATATTGGTAATTAATTGGTTGAAATAACTTACTTGTTATTCCCAATTTAACCTTGCAATCCATTTTTTTTTAAAAAAATTAATTTTTTAATTATTACTTTATATTGAAAATTATTTTTTCTATAATTTAATTAATTAAATATTTTTTTTTATTATTTGGAGCAATTATTGACTAACTTTTATTATTTTTTTTATAAAGTAAAAAGTAAATTATAAATCTTCCCACTAGTATGTCCAACAATTTGGCAGAAAAAATGGATAACATGCAAGTGGATGAGATAGAAATTGACTATGATGCTGACACTGTAAGTTCTTCTAAAGTTGGTCATAAAAAATCTTATTCTAACACGAAGAATTCACATACTGCAGGATGTGGAAATGACAGGAAATGCAAACAAACCAAACCCCCTTCCCCCAGTACCACAGAAGGAAGTAAAGCCTCTAGTGCCTCAAGAAGGTCTTCCAAAAGGCTTCAAAATAAAAAAGCTTCCTCTGCCACAACAAATCAGCAACCTATCCAGTCATATAAAAGAGTTGAAGACAGAAAATATGACGTACAAAGCAAAGGTAGACACATTGTGGGATCAGGTCCAAGAACTCAGGAACCAGATTCAGGCCCAGGCCCCTCCTCAATTGCCTCCCAATCAGCTTCAATTTCAGGCTCAACCTTCACAGCCACCCAGCTCAACCATCCAAAATCCAAATACTATGGAAGTAGAGCAATGGAAATGGGATTATCTAATGAGTCACTACCAACAGAATGTGCAACACCCGCCTCATCATCAGCCTGGCCCATCCAGAAAACCCAATTTCCATCCACCTCCTCATCCCTACCAACAAGGCAGGAGAAAGAAGGCCCAAGCACATTCCCAAAACCAGTCCCAGGGGAAGTTTCCTCCTCTGCCATGGTAAGTAATTTGGTTGATTGTCACTTGGGTATGTTTTCTAATAAATCTTCTTCTGCAGGTAATATTATTGAACATGGTGAAAGAACAGTTAAACCTGTTAAAAGACAGCTTCCTGTAACTAGTAGCCCTCTTGATGTAATTAGCAAATTGTCATTTGATGAACCTTTACATTTAACTTCTACATCTTTAATTAATCCTTCTCTTGCAATTAAAAATGATTCTGTTCCCCCTGAAATCTATACCTTAATTGAAAAAACTTCTGAGGAAATATTGAAAGATACCCTTGATTTTAATATTGTGAAAGACAAACATGTGAGAGACGTGTTAATCCATGAAAATGATAGATTAAATAATTTACACTTGCAATGTAAAGTGAGCTCTTCTGTACAAGATACAGCGTATTTAAAAATCAAAGAAACCTTGAATATTGTTCTTAGTCAACAAAAACAAATAAGAAGTGACCATAGAGCTATCTCAGATAGAAATATCAGTCTACATAAGACCTTGAGTGAATTGAAACCCCTTATTGAGGAAAATTATTCATTCAAAAATGAAAAAAAATCTCTACAAAATGAGTTTAAGAAGCTAAAAAATGATTTCCATGCACTAAGTACCAAACACTCAGTTTCTGAGGACAGAAATGTTCTATCTCTTGCAAAAGTAAATGACCAGATGTCTGAAATTCCAAGAATAAGAAACTATGTGTCTGACCTACAGGAAAAGTTCTCAACCTTAACCATCAATAATGAATTAAATGAGATTTCTGCAAATAAGCTGCATAAAAATAAAGGGAAAAAACCTGAACAAAGTTCATCCTTTCTTCCTCATATTTCAACCATTAAACAAACTGACAATGAGTCTGTAAAATCTTTTGCTACTAGCAAAAAATCTTGTGATGGTCATGCACCAGCTGTTTCTGTAAATAATGAAATTTCTGAACACCTGGCTAAACTTCAGGAATTATTACTAATGAATAATTCAAACCAAAAAGTGGACCATCCCAGTAGTCAGAAAAATTGGCCTAAGTTAGACCAATATCCTACCTTTGATGGTGATTCTTCCTCTGATTGGCAACACTTTATCCAGAGAATTGATAATTTAAAGAGATCTTATAAACTACCTGATGAGGAAATTGTTTCTAAGCTAATTTCATTATTTTCCAATGTAGCCTTGATGTGGTATGAATCTGTCCTCTTAGATAACAATCATTATACATGGAATGATTGGAAATCCTTGATTGAGAATCAGTTTGGTGGTTCAAAATTCAGGTTAGCTCAGCAAAGACTGTATGAGAATACTAGATATGTATCCTCCTCTGTTGAAAAGCCCATTGTTTTTCTGATGAAAATAACTAAAATCCTTAGAGCAATTGATCCAAAGATGGATTATGATATTTGGAGAGATAAAATCTTGTATAAATTACCAAATTCTCTTAGGGATTTGATTGTTGCTAGAACTGAGCATGTAAGGGAAAATTCTTCTTTCATTAATATCTGTAATGAAGTACTACTCAACCATAGATATGAACCAAAGAATTACCTTAGTAAATCTTATAATGATCAGAATAAACCTTCTATAAAGCTTTCAGAAAAATCTGGTAAACCCTCTGCCCCAGTTGCACCTAAAAAATATGCAACAAATACTTGTTATAAATGTAACAAACCGTGGCAGAAGGGTCATGTTTGTGACAAGAAAATTCATCTTGTTGAACAAAATGAAGACACTGATGAAATTGAACTTGATGTCAATAATTCTTCCAGTGACTGTGAAAGTAATATCTCCTATGATAATGAATCTGTTAAAGATGTTTTAATGTTGGAACATGATGTCCATTATTTAAATAATATATCTGAAGATTGTGTATTGAATTTATCTTCAGTAGAAAATGCTGAGATAATTAAAGATATTACTAACAATTCTATTCCTATATCCCCTTTAAAGGCACCTGTTATCATTAATGGTAAAAATGTTGAAGTAGTTCTTGATTCTGGTGCTGGAGGAAGTGTAGTATCTGAAAAAGCTTTGGCTTCAGTGGATAAGGAATATTTGAGTAAATTATTGCCTATAACTTCTGAAAAATGGAGAGGGTATGGTTCTACCTTATTTCCTATTGGCAAATACAAAACCTCTGTATTCTTCAAATATAATGGTGGTTTTGTCAGAGCAATTTGTGAGTTTGTTGTCATGAAAAATGATAATTTGAGCAATTGGTTTATTATGGGAAATGATATTTTAACCATGTTTGGTGTGAAACTGGACCCAGCAAATAATTGCTTTACCTTAGGAATGAATGGGAAAAGAAAATTCAAAATTTCTTCTCCTAAACCTTCTGGGCATTTGTTGAAATCTTGTAACTCACTGACCCAATGTAAAGGTAGAACAACAACTGAAATGGATGATTTATTACATGAAATAAATACCGCTTCTTTTGGTGATCATTTGACTTATGAACAAAAGGATTCTATTGTTGCCTCTATTACCTCTTTCCCTATGGCTTTTGCTCATGGTTCTCATGTCTTGGGAATTGTTCAGGAAGAGATGAAAATTACCTTATCCTGTAATTTGAGTGATATTCCTCCTTCCCTTAAGAAAAAACCATATCCTGCTTCTCCATCAAAAAGAAAAGATATTGAAATTAATATTGAAACATTATTGAAAATGAATATCATTGAGAAAGTGGATGTCACCCCCAAATATTGTGTCATCTCCCCAGTCTTGATTTCATATGAAAAAGATAAAGCTAGATTATGTGGAGATTACAGAGCTTTAAATACTTATACTGTTGATGATATTTATCCTTTACCCAGAATTAATTCAATACATGCTACCTTGCAAGGTGCAAAATTTATTAGTTGTCTGGATGGTAATAAAGGTTATCATCAAGTTCCAGTTGAGAAAAATTCTCAAAATTTTTTGCTTATTGCTACTCATATGGGAATATATAAGTATGTTAGGATGCCATTTGGCCCTAAAAATGCTCCTTCAGTTTTCCAGAAAGTCATGGATAACACTTTCCATCAAGAAATTATTGAAGGTTGGCTCATGGTTTATATTGATGATATTATTGTTTTTTCTAAAACTTTTGATGAACATATGATTCACTTGAATAGAGTTTTCCAAAAAATGGATGAAATCAATATGACCTTATCTTTAAAAAAGTGTAAATTTGGTTTTCAATCTTTGAAAGTCCTTGGCCATGTTGTGTCAGGCTTACAAATTTGTGTAGACCATAATAAAGTTGCTGCCATTCAAAATGTTAAAGCACCAACTTCTGTAAGAGAAATCCAAAGTTTTTTGGGTATGTGTGGCTATTATAGACAATATATTAAAAATTATCAGGTCATAGCCTTGCCTCTTACAAAACTAACCAGAAAAGATGTTGCTTTTCTCTGGAATAATGACTGTCAGAAAGCTTTTAATACATTGAAAAGTTGCTTAATGACAGCCCCTATATTGGCTCTCCCAGATTTTAACAAGCCATTTGTACTTTATACAGATGCTAGCTTTATTGGTCTGGGTGCTGCCCTTCACCAAAAGCAAATTATTAATGATAAATCCTCAGAGGTTGTAATTTGTTATATTTCAAGAACCTTAAGGAATAGTGAATTGAAATATGGTGCCACTCAATTGGAGTGCTTAGCAGTTGTTTGGGCTCTTGAGAAACTTCATTACTACTTGGATGACCAAAAATTTGAGTTGGTAACTGACTGTCGTGCTGTGAAATCTCTCTTAAACCTCAAAACACCTAACAGACATATTTTCAGGTGGCAACTTGCTGTTCAGGAATACAGAGGAAGGATGACTATTATCCACAGAGCTGGAAATGTTCACTCTAATGTTGATATGCTCTCCAGATTGCCTCTGCCAAATAATGACTCCAATCCTGCTTATGTACCTGAGGATGACACTGTTCATATACATGCTATATTTATAGTTGATATGGAAGAAGAGTTATTACAGTTAATACTGGATTCATATGATAAAGATTCTGACTTAAATAAATTAGTTACTATTTTGAATGATCCTAAGAATGCTTCAATTCAATCATTAATAAAAACTCTTCCTGCAAAGTACCAAAATGCTTTAAATAAAGGAAAGTTTTCTATTGAAGATGGTTATATATATTATAGAAGGAAGCTTACCAATGTAATTGTTATTCCTCCTTCAATGAAAGAAACTATCCTTAAACTTTGTCATGATGAAATATTAGCTGGTCATTTTGATCTTGAAAAAACATTGATTAGAATCAAAAACACTGCATGGTGGGCTAATATGTCTGAAGACACAAAATTATATGTTGAATCTTGTGATTCCTGCCAAAAATCTAAAAGGTTAACAGGTAAAAGGGCAGGGTTATTACAACATATTGAAGCACCTAGTGCTCCCTGGCAAATCATTAATATGGATTTTGTCACTGGTCTTCCTGTTGCAGGTAAAGACAGCTTTAACTCTTGTTGGGTAATAGTGGATAGATTCACGAAAATGTGCAAATTTATTCCAACCCACAAAGATGTATCCACCAAAGAATTAGCTTTCTTATGGTGGTCTTACATGTTTAATATTATTGGTTTTCCAAAAGCCATTATCTCTGATAGGGATCCAAAATTCACTTCTGAGTTTTGGACCTCTTTGATGGATATTTGTGGCTGTGAGTTAAAATTGTCTACAGCTCATCATCCTCAGACTGATGGTCTAGCTGAAAGAATGATTCAAACTCTGGAAGATATGATTATAAGGTATTGTGCCTTTGGTTTAGAATATAAAGACAATGACAGATTTACTCATGATTGGGTCACTCTTTTGCCTGGTCTTGAATTTGCATATAATAGCACTGTTCATTCTGTCACTGAGAAAAAGCCTTTTGAGCTTTGGTTAGGTTATGTCCCAAACACTCCTGCTCAGATTCTCAATAATAAATTACCTAAGTTGGAACTGCACCCTGGTGTAAAATCTTTTATGAAAATGCAACAGCTCTGCAGAAAACATGCTCAAAGTTGTATTGATAAAGCATTTGAATATGAAAAGAAAAGATGGGATAAATCCCATAAAGAATACACATTTAACAAGGGTGATGAAGTGTTGATCTCTACTGTCCATTTCAATTTACAAGGTAACCACAAATTAAAAGATCCTTTTGTAGGACCATTTGTTGTTAAAAGAATGGTTGGTGATAATGCAGTAGAAGTTGTATTGTATTCTCCATATGATAGGAAACATCCTGTCTTTCCCATTTCTTTACTTAAACCTTATACTTCCAACAGTGACTTATTTCCAAAAAGAAGAGGAAGACCTAAGAAGAACCCTCAGGAAGTCACAGAGACAGCAGAAATTGATAAAATTCTCAATGATAGAATTATCACTTCTGAAAGAGGTACTGAATATTTATTGAGATATAAGAACAAATCATCTTAACATGATGCATGGATACCTGGCAAAGAAATTTTGAATCTGCTTTCTCTGTTGAAAAAATACAGAAAGAAAAAATCTTAGAATTTTTTTTTTATTGTTTTTTTTTTGGAGTGAGGGAGTGTCAGCCAGGCTATTCCAGGAGTCCAGTAAATGATATATAAATTATAAAACCTTAAAGAGTGGGTAAGACTTGTATTTAATGAATATAACTTAATATTTTATTGCATAGTGAAATTATATAAGAATTTTATTATATACAAGTGTTACATTAAATTTATTGGTTATATATATTTTTATATATACAATTAAATTAAGCATAATATAATATATTCTACAAATAATGGCGCATTTTTATGTATTTAATAATTATAAATTTATATTTAATTAATTAAAAAACATATATGATAATTATAAGTGTAAAATTGACTTATAATATAATTAAATTAATTATTTAAATTTATATAATAAATAACATCTTTCATATAGTATTAAACAATAATTAATGGCGCTTCTTTTGACCCTTAAATTGTGTCAGGAAGAAAATCAAATAAATTATAATACTTATTTTATAAAATAGTATTATAAATTCTCAAATTAAATTAATTAATTGTTTCAGTTAAACTAGTTATTAAATTACATAGTGAAAACAATTAATAAATATTAATTTACACTGAATTAAAATGATTGCATTCCTTGTTACGTCAAAACATGTTATTTGTTTCACTTAGAAATGCTGAAAACAGATTGTAATACTTGTTTTGATTTGTTTTTCCCATAGTTCTTAGATCACAGTGTTGTTTAGTTACTCATTATTTTGTATTAACTGATTTGGGAAATTTGGGATGGGAATTTTATATTCTTAATTGGGATTCTTATTATTTTTCGTATAATTTTCTCTTAATTACTATGTTACAAATGTCTTCTTTTATCTTCTTGTTTTACTTCATTACTATTTTGTATATAGTCACTTGTAGCGCTTCAGAGGACCCATTGCCTATAAAAGGGCCTTGGATAATCCCCTGTAGAAGTATCACTTATTACACACTCAACAATTTAAAAATAAAATTATTACACTTATTATTATTTTTATTAGTATTAAATTCTAATTAAAAATTCTAAATAACAATTTAAAGGTTGCCTTAAGTCTGATAGTAATTATAGTGTTTGCCGCGCAGAACTCTTACTTAAATAATATTAAATATTAATAAAACCAATTTGTTGTCACCTCTTAAATCACTCGTCGTTGCTTTCTCTCAAATAAATTAAATAATTTCAATTGTTTTTATTTCTTTTATTTCTAAACTACTATCTCCTTCTTGTCCTCCTCTCTTTTCTTCCCTCTTCTCTTATATCTTCTAGACAACTGACCGACAATATTAGAGCAATAACTGTTCTTAGTCCCAGATGTAATAAAATAATTATATATTAATATTAATTATTATCATTTTTCAGTTGACAATTGTCCTGATTAATTTGAATTTTAATTGTTCCAGTTGACAAACTGTCCTGACAATAACATATTTTATTAAATAAAATAATTATTATAATTTTTCAGTTGACATTTGTCCTGATTAATTAATTGTTCCAGTTGACAAATTGTCCTGACAATTATATTTTTTTAAATAAATAATTAACATTTCATTACATCAGTTGACTTTGAGTCCTGGTAATCCAATAAATCTTTTTAAGTAATAAAATTCATATTTAAATTACTTCAGTTGACATTAAGTCCTGGTAGTTAATTAATCAGTTAAAATAATTTTTATTAATAAAGATTCATATTTGATTATTTCAGTTGACAATAAATCCTGGTAATAAATTAGTTGATTTAAATCCTGAAAATAAAAATTAATAGAAATTCTAATTTATTTCTACAGTTGATTGCATTATCCTGGTTTTAAATTTTTTTTATTAATTTTATTTAAGTTGATTTTTATCCTAAAAAGATTTTTATTTATTTATTTTTATTTTATTTCTGTTTAATAAAAATTAAAAATAAAAGACTAATTAATTTTGTCTCTTTTCCTTCATTTCAGTAGAATCTTAAAATGACTGATCAAAGTGGTTTTACTGCACGTGAAGAAGAACTAGACTTAATTGATTATGATGAGCCTACTTCTGTAAGTTCTCCTTTAACAAGAAGAATTTCTCAAACTAATAAATCCTTGCCCCAAACAGGATGTGGAAATGGAAGAAGTAGAAATCCTAGTGGACAATACTCAGGATCAGAAACCCAGGACAAACCCACCAGAAGAGCTTCCAAGAGGCTTCAAGATAAAAAAGATGCCGTTGTCCCAGCAGATAAAGAATCTGTCAACCCACATAAAGGAGTTAAAGACAGACAGCTTAAAACTAAAGGTAAGGGTAGATGCCTTGGAAGAATGGGAGAAAAGAACAAATACTTCTCTCCAAGAGAAAAGGAAACCTCTTCCTCCCAGGGATCAACAACAATTGGCTCCCCAATCCCAAGAGATGGTAGAAGTGTCAAAGTGGCAGTGGGACTGGCTCAACACACAGTGGGACTACTTAGCTCAAAATCAGCATCAATTACCTCAGGTAGGTCCATCAAGGCCCACCCAGGCAGACCCCACTCCTCCCCACCCTTATCAAGGAGGCAAAAGAAGAAGGAAGCCCAATATGGTGATACCCAGCAAACCCTGGTAAATCTATAAGGCAAGATGAAACCTTGAGACCTATAGAGGCTGGGAATAGTAGACAGTTATCTCATGTGTCCAATCCATTACTTTTAATTTCTACCTCAATGATTAATCCTGATATGGCTGTGATTGATGAAACTCTTGACCCTGAGTTCTATGAGAGTCTGGAAAGTTACTCAGTTTCCTTATTGAGAAACACTCCCGATGTAGCAAGAATTAATGATGAGCACTTGAGAGATATTATTGCCAAGCAAAATCATATAATGAACAATATGCAATTGACTCAGAGATATAATAGTTTGTTAACTGATCAGGGTTATCAAGCATTAAAAAGTGAAGCACAGAGAGTCTCTGATGAATTGTCTCATTACAAAGCAACCCATGAAAAGAAAATTGCTTTATGGCAAAATATAAAAAATGATTTGTCTAAACTAAAAGATACTGTATCTGCCTGTTGCCAGGAGGTAGAGATAGATAAGATAAATCTGAAAAGATTGAGTGACCATTTGTCATCTTTTCAACATAAAAATCAATTATCTTTTGCAACTGTCAATGAAAGTTTATCTAGTCTTCCAAGAATGAAAACAAGACTAACAACCATTGAAGAAACATTGAACTCATTGTTAAATGACCAAAAATATTCTGACAATTCTGTGAAGGAACATATAGTGCAGGATTCTCAACCAGTACCTGTGGCTAGTTCATCTAAAATAAAAATTGATCCAGAAATACCTGTTGATAACACTGAGTTTCCATCAAAAACTGATGATGCACCAGGATCTGAAACAGAAGGATTAAACAATGAGATTTCAGCACAATTAGAGAAATTACAGCTGCTTCTTACTCAGAAACAAGCTAGTACTAAGGAGACTCCTTTAAATCAAAAGACTTGGCCAAAACTTGACCAGTACCCAACATTTGATGGTGATTCTTCCTCTGATTGGCAACAATTTATTTGCAGAATTGATAATTTAAAAAATTCTTACAAACTCCCAGATGAGGAAATTGTGTCCAAATTAATTTCTTTGTTCACTAATGTTGCCCTGATGTGGTATGAATCTGTTCTCCTGGATGGGAATGACTATTCATGGGAGGATTTGAAGAAATTAATTAAAGCACAATTTGGTGGCTCAGTTCAGAATGGCTCAACAAAGGCAGTATGAGGAAACTAGATATAGCTCTTCTACTGATAAACCTATTGAGTTTTTAATGAAACTTGTAAAAATCTTAAGGGCAATGGACCCAAATATGGAGTTTGATTTATGGAAGGACAGGATCCTCTATAAATTAACAATGTCTCTGAGAGACTTGATTGTGGCTAGGACTGAGTTCTCCAAAGAACCCTCTTCTTTCATTAATACTTGCAATGAGATACTTCTAAACAATAAGTGTGATGCAAGAAGATTCATTCCGAGGACCCCTTTGGAGAAACCCTCCACTTACCAACAAAAACCTCTGGAAAAGGTTGCTAAACCTTCTTCCCCTATTGCACCAAAGAAGTATGCCACAAACACTTGCTTCAAGTGCAACAAGCCTTGGCAGAAAGGCCATGTTTGTGACAAGAAGATAAATCTTGTGGAACAAACAGAGGAGCATGCTGATGACACAGTGGCACTGGATGATACATCAAGTGATTGTGCCAGCAATATTTCATATGAATCTCAACAAGAAATCTTGATGCTGGAAGAAGATATTCATTATTTAAATACTATTGACATTGATAATAATGATTTATCTACAGTTGAGGATGCTGAGATCATAAAGAACATTGAGGATAACTCAATTGTTATTGCCCCTCTTAAGGCACCAGTCTTGATTAATGGAACCAGCATTGAAGTTGTTCTGGATTCTGGAGCTGGAGGAAGTGTAGTATCTGAAAGAGCACTTGCCTCAGTAGATCAAGACTATAAATCTAAACTGTTGCCTATCATTTCTGAAAATTGGAGAGGGTATGGCTCTGTTTTGTCCCCCATTGGTAAATACAAAGCCACAGTGTTTTTTAAATATAACCATGGTTTTGTAAGAGCTATTTGTGATTTTGTTGTCATGAAAAATGATAACTTGAGCAATTGGTTTATTGTAGGGAATGATACTTTAACCAAGTATGGCATAAAATTGGATCCTTCAAACCAATGTTTCACAATGGGGTTGAATGGGAAGAGAAAATTTAAAATTTCCTCCCCTAAAAAATTATTAAAACCAGAATTGAACACATGTAATTCTGTGGTTCAATATAAAGGAAGATCTACAAAGGAAATGCATGCCCTTAGGTCTGAAATTGACAATGCCTCTTTTGGAGAACAACTTTCTGGTGAGGATAAAGATTCCATCATTAACTTGATAAAATCTTTTCCTATGGCCTTTGCTCATGGGTCACATGAACTGGGATTAGTTAAAGAGGAAATGAAACTTTCATTGTCTTGCCCATTAACTGATATACCACCTAGCTTAAAGAAGAAGCCTTATCCTGCTTCTCCCACAAAGAGAAAAGATATTGAAGATAATATCTCTACCCTTTTAAAAATGAATATTATTGAAAAGGTAGTTGAAACACCTAAATATTGTGTTATCTCACCTGTCCTAATTTCTTATGAGAAAGATAAAGCCAGGTTATGTGGTGATTATAGAGCACTAAATACTTATACTGTTGATGATATCTATCCTTTACCTAGAATCAGCTCTATACATGCTACTTTACAGGGTGCTAAATATGTCAGCTGTTTGGATGGTAATAAGGGATATCACCAGGTACCTGTTGAGAAAAATTCTCAGAACTTTCTGATGATTGCCACTCATATGGGTATTTATAAGTATATTAGGATGCCATTTGGCCCTAAAAATGCCCCTTCTGTTTTCCAAAAAGTAATGGATAACACATTCCATCAAGAGATAATTGAAGGTTGGCTGATGGTTTATATTGATGATATCATTATATTCTCAAAAACATTTGAGGACCATCTTAAACACCTGTGTAAAGTATTCCAGAAAATGGACGAAATAAATATGACACTTGCTTTGAAGAAATGTAAATTTGGTTTCCATTCTTTAAAAGTTCTTGGTCATGTTGTTTCAGGCTTACAGATATGTGTTGACCAGAACAAAGTGGCAGCCATACAACAGGTGAAAGCTCCTACAACAGTAAGAGAGCTCCAAAGTTTTTTGGGAATGTGTGGATACTATAGACAGTATATTAAAAATTACCAAGTCATAGCTTTACCCCTTACCCAATTAACTAGAAAGGATGTTGCTTTTGTCTGGAATAGTGAAAGACAAAGAGCCTTTGACACTATGAAACACTGTTTGATGTCAGCACCAATTCTTGCTTTACCTGACTTTGATCAACCATTTGTTTTGTACACTGATGCCAGTTTCATTGGTCTTGGTGCTGCCCTCCATCAAAAACAAGTGATAAATGATAAAGTTTCAGAAGTAGTAATTTGTTATATTTCAAGAACCTTGAGAAATAGTGAATTGAAATATGGTGCTACTCAATTAGAGTGTTTAGCTGTAGTATGGGCTCTAGAAAAGCTTCATTATTACCTAGATGACCAGAAATTTGAACTTGTCACTTACTGCAGTGCAGTTAAATCCCTTTTAAACTTGAAAACACCTAATAGACATATGTTTAGATGGCAGCTGGCTGTTCAAGAGTACAGAGGGAAAATGACAATTATTCACAGAGCTGGTATTGGTCACTCAAATGTGGATATGTTATCAAGGTTACCCTTACCAAATGATAACTCAAATCCTGCATATGATCCTGAGGATGAAATTATCCATATCCATGGGATATATGTGGTTGATATGGAGGAAGAGCTATTACAGCTTATTCTGGAATCATATGATAAGGACACTGACTTGAAAAAGTTATGCACCATATTAAATGATCCAAAGAATGCTTCAATAGAAGCATTAATTAAAACCCTTCCACCAAAGTACCAAAAAGGTTTGGAAAAAGGAAAATTTTCAATTGATGAAGGATACCTATATTATAGAAGAAAGTTGAGTAATGTTATTGTTATTCCTCCTTCTATGAAAGAAATCATCTTGAAAATTTGTCATGATGACATATTAGCTGGACATTTTGATCTTGACAAAACAATGATCAGAATTAAGAACACTGCTTGGTGGGCTAATATGTCTGAAGACACAAAATTATATGTTGAATCCTGTGATTCATGCCAAAAATCAAAAAGATTAACTGGTAAAAGAGCAGGAGTAATGCAACATATTGAACCTCCTGATGCCCCATGGCAAATAATAAACATGGATTTTGTAACAGGATTACCTATTGCTGGTAAAGACAGTTATAACTCTTGTTGGGTTATTGTGGACAGATTCACAAAAATGTGTAAATTTATCCCTACCCACAAGGATGTTTCCACTAAAGAATTAGCTTTCTTATGGTGGTCTCATATGTTTAATACTGCTGGTTTTCCTAAAGCCATAATCTCTGACAGAGACCCTAAATTTACTTCTGAATTTTGGATGTCTCTGATGGATGTTTGTGGTTGTGATCTGAAACTTTCTACTGCCCATCACCCTCAGACTGATGGTTTAGCTGAAAGAATGATTAAGACTTTAGAGGACATGATAAGAAGATATTGTGCCTTTGGCCTTGAGTATAAAGATAATGACAGATTCACTCATGATTGGGTTACCTTACTTCCTGGGTTAGAATTTGCTTATAATAGCACTGTTCATTCTGTTACTCAAAGGAAGCCTTTTGAGCTCTGGCTTGGATATGTTCCTAATACTCCTGCCCAAATTCTCAATAACAAAATACCTAAATTGGATATACATCCTGGTGTAAAATCTTTTCTTCAAATGCAACAACTATGCAGAAATCATGCTCAAAAATGTATTGAAAAATCATTTGAATATGAGAAGAAAAGATGGGACAAATCCCATAAAGAATACACTTTTAAAAAGGGTGATGAAGTGTTGATTTCTACAGTCCACTTCAACTTACAAGGTAATAACAAATTAAAAGATCCATTTGTTGGTCCTTTTGTTGTCAGAAGAATGATTGGAGATAATGCAGTTGAAGTTATTCTGTATTCCCCATATGACAGAAAACATCCTGTTTTTCCAATATCTCTTTTGAAATCTTACACATCCAATAGTGATTTATTTCCAAGAAGGAGGGGTAGACCAAAGAAAACCCCAAATGAAATCACTGAGACAGCAGAAATTGAAAAAATATTAAATGACAGAATAGTCACTGCTGAGAAAGGTACAGAATACTTATTGAGATTCAAGAACAAATCATCTGAATATGATTCTTGGATACCTGGGAAGGAGATATCTAATCTTCCTACTCTACTAAAAAAGTATAAGAAGAAAAAATCATAGCATTTTTTTTTTATTATTTTTTTTAGAGTAAGGGAGTGTCAGCCAGGCTACTAGACTTACCCAGTGAAATAAGTAATTATTTACTGGATGAAGCCGCACCTTATCATCTTTAATTATTATTTAATTATCATTTAGTTACATTAAAATTAGTTATAAATTAACTAGTTACAGAATGTTAAAATTAAATTAATTAATTAAATAAATAAGTAAAATTAAAATTATAATTTTGTCCCTTATATTTTTCTCTAACACCGTGCTCAATTGACAGGTTGGGAAAAATAAAACTTTATATTTAAAAAAATAAAATACAAAGATAAAATAAGGTTTAAATATTCAAATAATATTAAATATATAAAAAAAATCAAATTTCTTATTTGGGATTGACATTTACAGTAAATATTAAAAATATTGATGTATTTCTGACATACTCTGTAAATACATCTTTTTGACGCCTTCTTTTGGAATAACTTTATTATTTGAAATACTCTTTCTAGAATGTTCTTTTTCTCTCTCTTTTCCTACTGTTTTTAGAATTTGATTTCCGCGCTTTGTCTCTCCTTTGCCTATAAAAAGCCTCTCTTTTTGTTGTCTTTTGATCATTCTATCCTACCAAACCATTTTAATACAACAATAACCAAATAAACACTTATTCTTATATTCTATATCATTAGTACTTACAATGGCGTAATTCTAATTTATTAATTATATTAATATTTTAATCCTACCTCTGTTATTGAGTAAAACATTCATCTTTGAATTAAGAAATACGTACAAATTTGTTGAAAATCCATTTAAGCCTTTTAAATCCTCATAGAACTACGTACCAAATCTTCTAGACTAAAAGTGTACCTTGACATTCATAGCCTAATAATACTTATTAAGGTATTAATGGAGTCATAATATACTTATCTTAAGTGATATGAACTTATTATTGACATACTTAAGCTTATATGTATACATAAATCTCATATTCAGTGAAATATGCAGTATATTATGTATATTTAGGTATATAAGTGGGTTTTAGCCCATTAATAGCCTATAACCTTTTTTTTGGCTTATTTTAGGTCATCTGGACGAAATCAGTGGACTCACAACGCCTACAGAAGCATAGACATCTATATCAGGCGCATACACTCAGTTTGGACAACTTAATTTACTTCCTTGGATGGTTATTCATGGATTTATGGGTTGGAAGGTAATTTCTGGATTATTGTGAATGCTTGGGGATGTTATTGGGGGCTTTGACATTTTATTTGTTTCCTTTATATGCTTTTGGTTTCATTAAATCTCTTTTTGATTGTTTATTTTACCTGTTTCTTTATGGTATCCGCTTTTATCTGGATTTTCTATTTGTGGTATAGATCTGTGTTATCATTAATTGTGATGGAGGGTCCTTACTAGAGGTCTGGGTGTTGAATCTTCTTGAAGTGGACACCATGGGGAGGTGATGGGCCCTCACAGTGCTGTAATTGCCGGGGATAACAGTGACATCATCTGGATTGAAGGTCTGTGCACTCCAGTGGATTTGGGTATAAGTAAGGAGGGATTTTGAGGGTTATTTATCATCATTCAATTAATACAATTCAAACAAGCACTACAATACAATTATTAGCATTCAGAAATATATTATAAAGCCATGATAAATTGATATTATCTTTATATAAGCTATAACTATATTTTATTCATCTATTTTCTACCACTAGCACGCATTTAAATCCAAGTAATGTGAGTTTTATTTGAGTATAACTATTTTATTAGTCTTCCCCTGAGGTTTAATAACTAAATCATTTATTAATAAGTAGTAGGACCATAAATAAACACTATTATATCATACTTATATACTAGACTATACTGACGATTGGGGGTCTTTCCTTATATTTTACTTATTATTTAGTATAAGCCTTGGGACGTGATTTTTACTTTAGTACAGCTCAAAAATAACCAAATATTTGGGTCTGCTGCATATTAGTGGGTCATTATAACTCAGTGTTTGCAGAAAAGAACCCTTTTAATAATTGTACTAATTTTTTATTATAAAAATTAGGTATTTACAGTAGTAACTGTACCCAATATAAACCCAATTTCACTTGGTATTTGGACACAAATATAACAACCAATTAAATTGGTATTTGGTTAAAGCTTTTTAAGCTACTTATTCACCCTTATAAAGGTCTAGTTGAACTAATTATTACATTTTTGACAGATTTTTTCAAATTTTCATATATTTTATTTAAATAAAAAAAAGATATAAATTCAGGGTAAGCTCCAGTGCTTTTTTATTAGTAATAACATTGCTAATATCTTTTGTCTACTAATTCCATAGAGTTTTTCCTTTCTGTAGACGTGAAATATTGTCATTCTTAACAATATGAGTGCTCCTCAGGACAGTGTAAGTGAAAAGCCTGCTTATAATACCAGGTCTAAAGCTAACAAAAACTTTCCAGGACATAACCATGGAGGGTCAACAATACCCCCAAGCAGAAAACATGAGTATAGAGGAAAAGGAAGCCCTCTTAAAAAAGATAACTATAAAAAAGACATCTCCTCCTCTTCAGGATCAACTGTCCCACTTGGCCAAACAGGTTCTGAAGTTGGAAGAATCCAAATCACTCATGTTCAAAGAGGTAGAGCAATTGCAGAACAATTGCAAGGTAGGGTTTCAGCAGATGAATCAGTCATTGGCAGAGCTAAAGGGAGGCCAACCAAGTCAGCCAAGTCAGCAACCCACTACCCCAGGTGGTTCAACTCACTCCCAGGGAAAATCCTGGTGGAAAAATGGAAATGGGACTGGTTCCATCAACAATGGACCAGCCACAGTTGCAACAGGGATCCAACACCTCATCTGACTTCCTCTGTTCACCCTTACAAAGGAAAAAAGCACTAAAAATCAGGACTGGAATCTATCCCATGGTAAGTAGATTACCCTCTCAGATTGAACACAATACTGATAATTACAATATAGGTAATCCTATTGATGTTAAATCTGTGCAAAAAATAGAGGAGGATTTAAGAAATTTAGGTTTTAGAGTAGATACACCTGACTTGTCTTTTGTCCACAATAACAGTACTATTTATAATAATAATACAGTTACCCCTCAGTTGCCACCACCTACTAGTGAGATGAGAAGTTCACAGGAGAGTGAGAGAATTGAAAAGGAAGACATGGAATATTTTAACAATAATCCAACTTTCCATAGAATTGTTTCAGCATTGTGGAATAGAATGACTGATTGTGAGGAACAGACAGTTAAGCTCACTAGTGATACAATTTCATCCTTGAAATTAAACATTTCTCAATTATAAACACGTAACAAAGAATTAGAGAAAGAACATTTGTCTCTAACTCTTAAACATGATTCATTGAGTAATAAATATAATGAACTTTCAAACAAATTCTGTGAGTTAGAAAAATTATATGAAACACATTTATTGAAAACTGAATCAAGAACAAAGTTATCTTTTGCCGAGACAAATCAAAGTGTCTCTGAGTTGCTACAAAGATTAACTAAAGTTGAGATTGAAACTACCAATCTACTAATGAAACAGGATAATCATAAGTATAATCAATATAATAATAATCCTTTCATTGGCAAAAGTGAATCTCATTCCTTCCCTATACCACCACAATTAAAACCATCTGGTGGTAGTGTCAAATCTGAAAATGTAAGTCACAAATCCATACAGGAGGAAATACAAGACCATTTATCAAAAGTGAATGAGTTGTTGAATTTACCTAAGATTAGTGAGATAAAATCCAATCAGAAAAACTGGCCTAAGATAGATCAGTACCCAACTTATGATGGGGAAGCCAGCTCTGATTGGCAACATTTTATTCAAAGAATTGACAACTTGAAACTCTCATATAAGTTACCAGATGAAGAACTAACATCAAAATTAATTTCTTTATTTAAGGATGTTGCTTTATTATGGTTTGAAGCTGTATTGAGTGAGGGTAAAGATTACTCTTGGGCTGAATGAAAACAAATTATTGAAAAATAATTTGGAGGTTCTAAATTCAGGCTTACTCAGAAAAGACTTTATGAGAAGACTAGGTATAATCCGTTGAATGGTGACAAACCTATAGTATTCTTAATGAATTTAAACAAAATATTAAAAGCCATTGAGCCTCATGTGGATTTTAACTTATGGAAAGATAAGATAATATACAAATTACCTATATCTGTCAGAGACATTGTTGTAGCTAGAACATTAAATGTTACTGAATATTCTGACTTTATTAATATTTGCAATGAAATATTATTAAACCAAAAGTATGAATCAAGGTATTCCACTTCTAAACAAAATGTTGAACCTGTAAAAATTCAGAATTCAAAAACACTTCAGGAGAAGCAGAAAAAACCTACTTCACCTGTAGTTCCTAAAAAGTATGAAACAAATACTTGTTATAAGTGTAAAAAACCTTGGGTAAAAGGTCACAAATGTGAGAAAAATATAAATATTGTTGAAAATCAACGTGAATCTGAAACTGAAACTAAAAAAAGTAAAGAATCAAGTGATTATGACAGCAATATCTCATATAGTGATGAAAATGAAGTCTGTATGTTGGAAGATGATTTGTCCATCTTTGAAAATCCAATATTAAATATGGACTCAAATGAATCTTTAATGAATTTTGAGGATGCTGAAATAATTAAGGATATACAAGCTGATAACTATAGAATGACACCTATCACGGTTCCATCTATCATTTCTGGTGAAAATTTTAATATAGTACTGGACATAGGAGCTGCTGGTTCTGTTGTTTCCACTAATAAATTACAGAAAATTGATAGTGAATATAAGTCTAAGCTTGAACCACTTCAAAGTAAAAATTGGAGAGGTTTTGGATCAGTGCTACACCCCATTGGTAAATACAAAGCTGCTGTTTTCTTTAAAAATCAACATGATTATGTAAGGGTAACTTGTGACTTTGTAGTAATGGATAATACTAACTGTAGTAACTGTTTTATCATTGGAAATGATATTCTGACTAAATTTGGTGTGAAATTAGACCCTGCTAATAACAATTTTACAATTGGAATGAATGGTTAAAGGAAATTTAAAATAAATTCTTTTAACACAGTCTTACAAATTGAGTCAGTAACAAATTCCCCATGTATAGGAAGAGAATCCAATGAGATGGAACTTCTGGAAACAGAAATTTCAAAAGCATCATTTGGCACTCAGATAAGTAAAGCTGAGAAAAATAATATTTTGGAATTAATTAAAGCATTTCCAATGGCTTTTCCACATGAAAAAAATGAGCTTGGCCTTGTTAAAGATCATGAAATGAAGATTAGTTTAACCTGTGATATGGATAATATTCCTGCTAGTCTTAAAAAGAAACCATACCCTGCTTCACCAATGAAAAGGAAAGACATAGAGGATAATATTAAGATGTTATTATATATGAAAATTCTTGAGAAGGTTAAAAATACACCAAAATATTGTGTAATATCACCAGTGCTTATTTCTTATGAGCAAGATAAAGCAAGACTGTGCGGTGATTATAGAGCATTAACTACATTTACAGTAGATGATATTTATCCCTTTCCAAGGATTGCCTCTATACATGCTACCCTTAAAGGTGCTAAATATATAAGTTGCCTAGATGGAAATAAAGGGTACCATCAAATTCCTGTTGAAAAGACTTCACAGAACTTTTTGTTGATAATAACACACATGGGAATTTATAAGTATGTCGGAATGCCATTTGGACCAAAAAATGCTTCATCAGTATTTCAGAAGTTAATGGATATAACATTCCATAATGAAATGATTGAAGGATGGTTAATGGTATACATTGATGACATCATAGTGTTCTCTAAAGCTTATGATGAACACTTAGTCCATTTAAAGAAGGTATTTCAGAAAATGGATGAAATAAAAATGACCCTTGCATTGAAAAAATGTAAATTTGGATTTGAATCTTTAAAAGTGCTTGGTCATATTGTATCTGGCTTACAAATATGTGTAGACCAAAATAAAGTGGCTGCAATAAAGAATATTGGCATTCCTAAAAATGTAAAGGATGTACAATCTTTTCTTGGAATGTGTGGTTATTATAGACAATATATAAAAAACTACCAATCAATTGCTGCACCATTGACCACACTGATAAAGAAATCGGAAGCTTTCATTTGGAATAATGAAAGACAACAGGCTTTTGATAAGTTGAAAGAATGTTTAATGACAGCTCCTATCTTGGGATTACCAGATTTCCAATTACCTTTTGTATTATATAAAGATGCAAGTTTTATTGGTCTGGGTGATGCTTTGCATCAAAAACAACTTATTGAAGGAAAAATGTCAGAATTAGTAATCTGCTATTTTTTACGTACTCTGAGAATTAGTGAATTTAAATATGGTGATACTCAACTTGATTGTTTGGCAGTAGTATGGGCTCTTGAGAAGCTACATTACTACCTTAAAGACCAAAAATTTGAGTTAATAACTGACTGTAGTGCAGTTAAGTCACTATTAAACATGAAAACTCCTAATAGACACATGTTTAGATGGCAATTAGCTGTACAAGAGTACAGAAGAGGGATGACTATTACACATAGAGCAGGAACCTTGCACTCTAATGTAGATCTGTTATCTAGAGTACCTCTGCCTAATAATGATGATAATCCTGCTTATGTTCCTGAGTCAGAGATTATTAACATTTATGGCATTTGTATTGTAGATCTTGAGGATGAATTTATGCAATCAATTCTTGATAATTATTTTTCAGATCCTGACTTGAGTAAACTCACTACAATATTAAATGATCCATCTAATGCTTCAATGAATTTTTTAATAAAAACATTACCAAATAAGTATAAAGAGGAATTATAAAAAGGGAAATTTTCCATTGAGGATGGTTTTATATATTACAGGAAAAAATTAAGTAATGTAATTGTGATTCCCCCTTTAATGAAGGAGTTAATGTTAAGTATATGTCATGATGATATATTAGCAGGTCATTTTGACTACCATAAAACATTAACCAGAGTAAAAAACACAGCTTGATGGATTAACATGTATGAGGATGTTCAGAAATATGTTGAAACATGTGATTCTTGTCAAAAATATAAAAGATTAGCAGGCAAAAGAACTGGTTTATTAAAACAAATTGAGCAACCAAAAGCTCCATGGGAAATTATTAACATGGACTTTGTAACAGGTTTGCCAATAGCAGGGCATAAGAGTTATAACTCCTGCTGGGTAATTGTAGATAGATTCAAAAAGATGTGTAAATTTATTCCTACACACAAAGAGGTTTCTTCAAATGAATTAGCTTTTTTATGGTGGACACAAATGTTAAATATAGCAGGTTTTCCCAAAGCAATAGTTTCTGACAGAGATCCTAGATTTACTTCTGAGTTCTGGACATCACTTATGGATGTTTCAAGGTGTCAATTGAAACTTTCTACAGCACACCATCCACAAACTGATGGGCTAGCAGAAAGAATGATACAAACTTTAGAAGATATGATAAGAAGATATTGTGCTTTTGGTCTTAATTTTAAAGACAATGACAAATTCACGCATGATTGGGTAACCCTTATCCCAGGTTTAGAATTTGCATACTATAGTACAGTACATTCTGTCACTGGCAAAAAGCCATTTGAGTTATGGTTGGGTTATGTACCTAATACCCCTACTATAATTCTTAATAAGTTATCTAGATTGGATATCCATCCAGGTACTAAATCTTTTCTTCAGATGCAAGAATTATGCAGAAAACATGCTCAATAATGTATAAATAAGGCGTTTGAGTATGAAAAGAAAAGATGGGATAAAGCCCATAAAGAACAAATGTTCAAAGAGGGTGATGAAGTCCTTATTTCAACACTAAATTTCAATTTAAATGGTAATGTTAAATTGAAGGATCCATTTATTAGACCATTTGTAGTTAAAAAGATGGTTGGTAATAATGCTGTTGAGGTTATTATATATGCACCATATGATAGAAAACATCCAGTATTTCATATTTCTCTTATAAAACAATACCATTCTAATTATACTGCTCTATTTACAAGAAGATCAGGAAGGCATAAACAGAAACCTGAAGAAATAGTTGAAAAAGCAGAAATTGAAAAGATACTTAAAAAGAGACACCTTACTAAAGAAAAGGGAGTTGAGTATCTATTAAGATTTAAAAAAAAATCAAGTGAATATGACCAGTGGATTCCAAAAAATGAAATCTCTGATCTTAAAAATCTCTTGAAAAAATTTAAATCAAAATAATACTGTTTATTCAGTAAATGTATTATAAAAAATATTTTTATTTTTCTATTTCACTCCTTACTTTTAAATGTCTTAACATTTTTTTTATTGTTTTTTTGGGGTGAGGGAGTGTCAGCCTAGATATCCCTAGGACTGAGTATTTCTTATGCTTAAAATCAGATAACCTTAAGTAAATTAAGCTTATATCTTAGAAATAAGGTTAAAATAATAATATATTATTATTATATTATATATAAAAATAATTATTATTCTATTATATAGCTTATAGTAGTTTAAATAGCTTATCCATAGCCTAATAATACTTATTAAGGTGTTAATGGAGTCATAATATACTTATCTTAAGTGATATGAAGTAATTATTGACATACATAAGCTTATATGTATACATAAATCTCATATTCAGTGAAATATACAGTATATTATGTATATATAGGTATATAAGTGGGTTTTAGCCCCTTAATAGCCTATAACCTTTGTTTTTCTACTTATTTTAGGTCATCTGTACAAAATTAGTGGACTCACAACGCCTACAGAAGCATAGACATATATATCAGGTGCATACACTCAGTTTGGACAATTTAATTTACTTCCTTGGATGGTTATTCACAGATTTATGGGTTGGAAGGTCATTTCTGGGTTAATGTGGATGCTTGGGGATGTTATTGGGGGCTTGGACATTTTATTTGTTTCCTTTGTATGCTTTTGGTTTCATTAAATCTCTTTTTGATTGTTTATTTTACCTGTTTCTTTATGGTATCCGCTTTTATCTGGATTTTCTATTTGTGGTATAGATCTGTGTTATCATTAATTTTGATGGAGGGTCCTTACTGGAGGTCTGGGTGTTGAATCTTCTTGAAGTGGACACCATGGGGAGGTGATGGGCCCTCACAGTGCTGTAATTGCCGGGGATAACAGTGACATCATCTGGATTGAAGGTCTGTGCACTCCAGTGGATTTGGGTATAAGTGTCGATCAGTAGTCTAGAAGAGATAAGAAAAGAGGGAAGAAATGAGAGGAGGAGAAGGAGAAAAGGAGTATGGGTAATAAAAGAAATAAAATTTAAGAAAATTATTTAATTTATTGAGAGGAATCAACGACGGGTTTCTTGAGAGGTGACAAAAGTGAGGTTATTATTAATTACTAATATTATTAGGATATAAGGACTATGCGCAGCAGACACTATGATCACTATCAGACTTAAAGCAACCTTTAAATTGTTATATAGAATTTTAATTAGAATTTTATTACTAATAAAAAGAATATAAACGTAATTTAAAAATTGTATTTAATTTGTTGAGTGTATAATAAGTGATGAGGCTACAGGGGATTATCCAAGGCCCTTTTATAGGCAATGGGTCCTCTGAAGCGCCACTAAGTTTGTAAATACAATAATTATAATAGAATAAAACAAGTATATAAAAGAGTAAGTGAAACATAACAATGTAGAGAAAAATATGAAACAAATAATTAAAACCCCAATTAAGAATCCAATTTTCCCGCCATTAATTCCAAAATCAGTAAGTAAAAATAGTGAATAACTAAACAAGACTGGAACATAGGAACTATGAGAAAACTAATTCCAAACAGATGGTACAGTCTGATTTAAGGATATTTTAAGTGAAACAAAAAATACTTTGACGCAACAAAACATGTAATTAATCTCAATTTAGTATAAATTAATTGATTGGTTTTTTCTGACACAATTAAGGGTCAAAAGAAGCGTCATTAATTATTGTTTAGTATTATATGAAAGGTGTTATTTAATATATAAATTTAAATAATTAATTTAAATATATTATAAGTCAATTTTACACTTATAATTATAATATATGTTTTTCAATTAATTAAATATATATTTATAATTATTAACTACATAAAAATGTGCCATTATTTGTAGAATATATTATATTATGTTCAATTTAAATGTATATAAAAAATTTATATAACCAATAAAATTAATATAACACTTGTATATAATAAAATACTTATATAATTTTATTATTCAATAAAATATTAATTTATATTCATTAAATACAATTCTTACCCACTCTTTCAGGTTTTATAAGTTACATATCATTTACTGGACTCATGGAATAGCCTGGCTGACTCTCCCTCACTCTAAAAAAAACAATAAAAAAAATGCTAAGATTTTTTCTTTTTGTATTTTTTCAACAGAGTAGGCAGATCTGAAATTTCCTTGCCGGGTATCCATGCATCATTTTCAGATGATTTGTTCTTATATCTCAATAAATATTCAGTACCTCTTTCAGAAGTGATAATTCTATCATTGAGAGTTTTATCAATTTCTGCTGTTTCTGTGACTTCCTGAGGGTTCTTCTTAGGTCTTCCTCTTCTTTTTGGAAATAAGTCACTGTTGGAAGTATAAGGCTTAAGCAAAAAAATGGGAAAGACAGGATGTTTCCTATCATATGGAGAATACAATACAACTTCTACTGCATTATCACCAACCATTCTTTTAACAACAAATGGTCCTACAAAAGGATCTTTTAATTTGTGGTTACCTTGTAAATTGAAATGTACAGTAGAGATCAACACTTCATCACCCTTGTTAAATGTGTATTCTTTATGGGATTTATCCCATCTTTTCTTTTCATATTCAAATGCTTTATCAATACAACTCTGAGCATGTTTTCTGCATAGCTGTTGCATTTCCATAAAAGATTTTACACCAGGGTGTAGTTCCAACTTAGGTAATTTATTATTGAGAATCTGAGCAGGAGTGTTTGGGACATAACCTAACCAAAGCTCAAAAGGCTTTTTCTCAGTGACAGAATGAACAGTGCTATTATATGCAAATTCAAGACCAGGCAAAAGAGTGACCCAATCATGAGTAAATCTGTCATTGTCTTTATATTCTAAACCAAAGGCACAATACCTTTTAATCATATCTTCCAGAGTTTGAATCATTCTTTCAGCTAGACCATCAGTCTGAGGATGGTGAGCTGTAGACAATTTTAACTCACAGCCACAAATATCCATCAAAGAGGTCCAAAACTCAGAAGTGAATTTTGGATCCCTATCAGAGATAATGGCTTTTGGAAAACCAATAATATTAAACATGTAAGACCACCATAAGAAAGCTAATTCTTTGGTGGATACATATTTGTGGGTTGGAATAAATTTGCACATTTTTGTGAATCTATCAACTATTACCCAACAAGAGTTAAGCTGTCTTTACCTGCAACAGGAAGACCAGTGACAAAATCCATATTAATGATTTGCCAGGGAGCACTAGGTGCTTCAATATGTTGTAATAACCCTGCTCTCTTACCTGTTAACCTTTTAGATTTTTGGCAGGAATCACAAGATTCAACATATAATTTTGTGTCTTCAGACATATTAGCCCACCATGCAGTGTTTTTGATTCTAATCAATGTTTTTTCAAGATCAAAATGACCAGCTAATATGTCATCATGACAAAGTTTGAGGATAGTTTCTTTCATTGAAGGAGGAATAATAATTACATTGGTAAGCTTCCTTCTATAATATATATAACCATCTTCAATAGAGAACTTTCCTTTATTTAAAGCATTTTGGTACTTTCAGGAAGAGTTTTTATTAATGCTTGAATTGAAGCATTCTTAGGATCATTTAAGATAGTAACCAATTTATTTAAATCAGAATCTTTATCATATGAATCCAGTATTAACTGTAATAAGTCTTCTTCCATATCAACTATAAATATACCATGGATATGAACAGTATCATCTTCAGGTACATAAGCAGGATTTGAGTCATTATTTGGCAGAGGCTATCTGGAGAGCATATCAACATTAGAGTGAACATTTCCAGCTCTATGGATAATTGTCATCCTTCATCTGTATTCTTGAACAGCAAGTTGCCACCTGAACATATGTCTGTTAGGTGTCTTTAGGTTTAAGAGGGACTTCACAGCACTACAGTCAGTTACCAACTCAAAGTTTTGGTCATCCAAATAGTAATGAAGTTTCTCAAGAGCCCAAACAACTGCTAAGAACTCCAATTGAGTGGCACCATATTTCAATTCAATATTTCTCAAGGTTCTTGAAATATAACAAATTACAACCTCTGAGTATTTATCATTAATAATTTGCTTTTGGTGAAGGGCAGCACCCAGACCAATAAAGCTAGAATCTGTATAAAGGACAAATGGCTTGTTAAAATCTGGAATAGCCAATATAGGGGCTGTCATTAAGCAAAATTTAATTTATCAAACACTTTTTGACAGTCATTATTCAAGAGAAAAGCATCATCTTTTCTGGTCAGTTTTGTAAGAGGCAAGGCTATGACCTGATAATTTTTAATATCTTGTCTATAATAGCCACACATACCCAAAAAACTTTGGATTTCTCTTACAGAAGTTGGTGCTTTCACATTTTGAATGGCAGCAACTTTATTATGGTCTACACAAATTTTTAAGCCTGACACAACATGGCCAAGGACTTTCAAAGATTGAAAACCAAATTTACACTTTTTTAAAGATAAGGTCATATTGATTTCATCAATTTTTTGGAAAACTCTATTCAAGTGAATCATATGTTCATCAAAAGTTTTAGAAAAAACAATAATATCATCAATATAAACCATGAGCCAACCTTCAATAATTTCTTGATGGAAAGTGTTATCCATAACTTTCTGGAAAACTGAAGGAGCATTTTTAGGGCCAAATGGCATCCTAACATACTTATATATTCCCATATGAGTAGAAATAAGCAAAAAATTTTGAGAATTTTTCTCAACTGGAACTTGATGATAACCTTTATTACCATCCAGACAACTAATAAATTTTGCACCTTGCAAGGTAGCATGTATTGAATTAATTCTGGGTAAAGGATAAATATCATCAACAGTATAAGTATTTAAAGCTCTGTAATCTCCACATAATCTAGCTTTATCTTTTTCATAAGAAATCAGGACTGGGGAGATGACACAATATTTGGGGGTGAAATCCACTTTCTCAATGATATTCATTTTCAATAATGTTTCAATATTATCTTCAATATCTTTTCTTTTTGATGGAGAAGCAGGATATGGTTTTTTCTTAAGGGTAGTAGGAATATCACTCAAATTACAGGATAAGGTAATTTTCATCTCTTCCTGAAAAATTCCCAAGACATGAGAACCATGAGCAAAAGCCATAGGGAAAGAGGTAATAGAGGCAACAATAGAATCCTTTTGTTCACTAGTCAACTGATCACCAAAAGAAGCGGTATTTATTTCATGTAATAAATCATCCATTTCAGTTGTTGTTCTACCTTTACACTGGATCAGTGAGTTACAAGATTTCAACAAATTCCCAGAAGTTCTAGGAGAGGAAATTTTGAATTTCCTTTTCCCATTCATTCCTAATGTAAAGCAATTATTTGCTGGGTCCAGTTTCACACCAAACATGATTAAAATATCATTTCCCATAATAAACCAATTGCTCAAATTATCATTTTTCATGACAACAAACTCACAAATAGCTCTGACAAAACCATTATTATATTTGAAGAATACAGAGGTTTTGTATTTGCCAATAGGAAATAAGGTAGAACCATACCCTCTCCATTTTTCAGAAGTTATAGGCAATAATTTACTCAAATATTCCTTATCCACTGAAACCAAAGCTTTTTCAGATAATACACTTCCTCCAGCACCAGAATCAAGAACTACATCAACATTTTTACCATTAATGATAACAGGTGCCTTTAAAGGGGATATAGGAATAGAATTGTTAGTAATATCTTTAATTATCTCAGCATTTTCTACTGAAGATAAATTCAATACACAATCTTCATATATATTATTTAAATAATGGACATCATGTTCCAACATTAAAACATCTTTAACAGATTCATTGTCATAAGAGATATTACTTTCACAGTCACTGGAAGAATTATTGACATCAAGTTCAACTTCATCAGTTTCTTCATTTTGTTCCACAAGATGAATTTTCTTGTCACAAACATTACCCTTCTGCCACGGTTTGTTACACTTACAACAAGTATTTGTTGCATATCTTTTAGGTGCAACTGGGGCAGAGGTTTTACCAGATTTTTCTGGGAGCTTTGTAGAAGGTTTATTCTGATCATTATAAGATTTACCAAGGTAATTCTTTGGTTCATATCTATGGTTGAGCAGTACCTCATTACAGATATTAATGAAAGAAGAATTTTCCCTTACATGTTGAGTTCTAGCCACAATCGAATCCCTAAGAGAATTTGGTAATTTATACAAGATTTTATCTCTCCAAATATCATAATCCATCTTTGGATCAATTTCTCTAAGGATTTTAGTTATTTTCATCAGAAAAACAATGGGCTTTTCAACAGAGGAGGATACATATCTAGTATTCTCATACAGTCTCTGTTGAGCTAACCTGAATTTTGAACCACCAAACTGATTCTCAATCAAGGATTTCCAATCATTCCATGTATAATGATTGTTGTCTAAAAGAACAGATTCATACCACATCAAGGCTACATTGGAAAATAAAGAAATTAGCTTAGAAACAATTTCCTCATCTGGTAGTTTATAAGATCTCTTTAAATTATCAATTCTTTGGATAAAGTGTTGCCAATCAGAGGAAGAATCACCATCAAAGGTAGGATATTGGTCTAACTTAGGCCAATTTTTCTGACTACTGGGATGGTCCACTTTTTGGTTTGAATTATTCATTATTAATAATTCCTGAAGTTTAGCCAGGTGTTCAGAAATTTCATTATTTACAGAAAAAGCTGGTGCATGACCATCACAAGATTTTTTGCTAGTAGCAAAAGATTTTACAGACTCATTGTCAGTTTGTTTAATGGTTGAAATATGAGGAAGAAAGGATGAACTTTGCTCAGGTTTTTTCCCTTTATTTTTATGCAGCTTATTGACAGAAATCTCATTTAATTTATTATTGATGGTTAAGGTTGAGAACTTTTCCTGCAGGTCAGACACATAGTTTCTTATTCTTGGAATTTCAGACATCTGGTCATTTACTTTTGCAAGAGATAGAACATTTCTGTCCTCAGAAACTGAGTGTTTGGTACTTAGTGCATGGAAATCATTTTTTAGCTTTTTAAACTCATTTTGAAGAGATTTTTTTTCATTTTTGAATGAATAATTTTCTTCAATAAGGGGTTTCAATTCACTCAAGGTTTATGTAGACTGATATTTCTATCTGAGATAGCTCTATGGTCACTTCTTATTTGTTTTTGTTGACTAAGAACAATATTCAAGGTTTCTTTGATTTTTAAATAAGCTGTATCTTGTACAGAAGAACTCACTTTACATTGCAAGTGTAAATTATTTAATCTATCATTTTCATAAATTAACACATCTCTCACATTTTTGTCTTTCACAACATTAAAATCAAGTGTATCTTTCAATATTTCCTCAGAAGTTTTTTCAATTAAGGTATAGATTTCAGGGGGAACAGAATCATTTTTAATTGCCAGAGAAGGATTAATTAAAGATGTAGAAGTTAAATGTAAAGGTTCATCAAATGAAAATTTGCTAATTACATCAATAGGGCTACTAGTTACAGGAAGCTGTCTTTTAACAGGTTTAACTGTTCTTTCACCATGTTCAATAATATTACCTGCAGAAGAAGATTTATTAGAAAACATACCCAAGTGACTATCAACCAAATTACTTACCATGGCAGAGGAGGAAACTTCCCCTGGGACTGGGTTTTGGATTGTGCTTGGGCCTTCTTTCTCCTGCCTTGTTGGTAGGGATGAGGAGGTGGATGGAAATTGGGTGTTCTGGATGGTCCAGGCTGATGATCAGGAGGGTGTTTCACATTCTGTTGGTAGTGACTCATTAGATAATCCCATTTCCATTGCTCTACTTCCATACTATTTGGATTTTGGATGGTTGAGCTGGGTGGCTGTGAAGGTTGAGCCTGAAACTGAGGCTGATTAAGAGGCAACTGAGGAGGGGCCTGGGCCTGATTCTGGTTCCTGAGTTCTTGAGCCTGATCCCATAAGGTGTCTACTTTTTCTTTGTACGTCATATTTTCTGTCTTCAACTCTTTTATATGACTGGACAGGTTGCTGATTTGTTGTGGCAGAGGAAGCTTTTTTATTTTGAATCCTTTTGGAAGACCTTCTTGAGGTACTAGAGGCTTTACTTCCTTCTGTGGTGCTGGGGGAAGGGGGTTTGGTTTTTTTACATTTCCTGTCATTTCCACATCCTGCAGCATGTGAATTAATTGTGTTAGCATAAGATTTTTTATGTCCAACTTTAGAAGAACTAACAGTGTCAGCATCATAGTCAATTTCAATTTCATCCACTTGCATGTTATCCATTTTTTCAGCCAAATGGTTGGACATAATAGTGGGAAGATTTTAATTTACTTCTTATTTTTTAAAAAAAATAATAATAAAAGCTAGTTAATAATTGCTCCAAATAATAAAAAAAAATTTTTATTAATTAAATTATACAAAAAAAAAAATTTTCAATATAAAGTAATAATTATAAAAAATTAATTTTTAAAAAATGGATTGCAAGGTTAAATTGGGAATAAAAAATAAAGTTAATTCAACCAATTAATTACCAATATTGAATATGGCAATATATTTGGGACTAAGCACAAAGTACTTTTAAGTCAACCAAAATTAACAATAATTACTAATAAAAAAAATTAAATTAATAATCCAATTTGTATTAATAAAAATGTCAATTCTTCTAGGACTAAGAGGATTTAACACTCTATAATGGTCAACTAGGAAAAAAAAATTTTTAATAATTGAACACTTACACTCAGTGAATCAGCAATTAAGCCACAATCACTGTTATTCCAGTAAAAATATAGTAATATGAGTGAGAGGTGCAAAGGTGAACTTACTATAGTGATCGAAAAATCACTTCAAAATAATATAAGAATTAATATAATATAAACCTAAGAAATAGAACCCAAGTTCGAAACACAGTGGCGGCAAAAGTTTTGTTTTTTGCTAGGTGGTCCGTGTGTTTTGTCGTTTGTCGCCAGGCTCGATCGTCGTTGTCGTTTGGAAAGGCCCTCAGTTGTTGGTCAGTCGTCTAGAAGAGATAAGAAAAGAGGGAAGAAATGAGAGGAGGAGAAGGAGAAAAGGAGTATGGGTAATAAAAGAAATAAAATTTAAGAAAATTATTTAATTTATTGAGAGGAATCAACGACGGGTTTCTTGAGAGATGACAAAAGTGAGGTTATTATTAATTACTAATATTATTAGGATGTAAGGACTATGCGCAGCAGACACTATGATCACTATCAGACTTAAAGAAACCTTTAAATTGTTATATAGAATTTTAATTAGAATTTTATTACTAATAAAAAGAATATAAACGTAATATAAAAATTGTATTTAATTTGTTGAGTGTATAATAAGTGATGAGGCTACAGGGGATTATCCAAGGCCCTTTTATAGGCAATGGGTCCTCTGAAGCGCCACTATATTTGTAAATACAATAATTATAATAGAATAAAACAAGTATATCAAAGAGTAAGTGAAACATAACAATGTAGAGAAAAATATGAAACAAATAATTAAAACCCCCATTAAGAATCCAATTTTCCTGCCATTAATTCCCAAATCAGTAAGTAAAAATAGTGAATAACTAAGAAAGACTGGAACATAGGAACTATGAGAAAAATAATTCCAAACAGATGGTACAGTCTGATTTAAGGATATTTTAAGTGAAACAAAAAATACTTTGACGCAACAAAACATGTAATTAATCTCAATTTAGTATAAATTAATTAATTGGTTTTTTCTGACACAATTAAGGGTCAAAAGAAGCTTCATTAATTATTGATTAGTATTATATGAAAGGTGTTATTTAATATATAAATTTAAATAATTTATTTAAATATATTATAAGTCAATTTTACACTTATAATTATAATTGGGGGTGTCAGTTCTGGCAAATCCGCACTTACAAATCCGCACTTAAATTTGACCAAATCCGCACTTAAATAAGTGCGGATTTCCAAAACACACTACCCTTAATACTGGTGGATTTCAAAATAAAATAAGTCACTTATTTCACTCAAATCCGCTCTTTCTCAACCAAAAGTGCTTATCTCACCATCAAGTCCCATTTCACTGATTTGTCAGCATCATCCCATTCATACGCAGCACTCCACAGCATAACACTTCATTACTCAAAACATCGTACATCACTTACATCTTCATATCATATAATATAAGAGTTATGCCTTCCTCACTTTCAAATTGTGATAAGTTACATAAAGCAATGACTTTCATGGCTCTTGAACTGCTCTTGGACTCTGATTGTGATTCTGATTCTGATCTAGAAGAAGATTTTATCTTTTTATAAAAAATGGCCACGAAACGTTACCTTCTTCCCAGAAAGCCTCAAGTACTTCATACCCCCAAGTACACCATCCAAACACTTCTTAAACTATCTACACCCAGTTTTAGAGAGCTTTTCAGGACATCTCAGGAATGTTTCCTTAAATTTCTTGAGCTTATTCAGGATCATCCCATATTTCACAATAACTCTCAAAAAGAACAACAACATCCTTCAATTCAATTGGCCATCACACTATGTCATTTGGGTTCAAATGGTAATGGAGCCGCTTTGAAACGTTTAGAAAATGTCTTTGATTTAGGGTATGGTTCAGTTAACACTTATACCAAACAATGTATCACTGCCATCAACTCCTTGTAATCTCAACTTCTCACCTGGCCAACAAAAGAAGAGCGACTTGAATCATCTCAGGTTATGCAAGCAGAGGGCTTCCCAGGATGTATTGGTTTTGTTGATGGTACTGCTATTCCTTTGAGCCAGAAACCTGCTCAAGGTGGAAACAATTACTTTCACATTCTTGTCAAAAATTTTCACCAAAATATTTACAAGTCAAAAAAATTCTATATCTGTTTTAAAAAATTGGCAATACTCTCCCCTGCATTTTATTGAAGCAAGGGGTGGATATCACCAAAATTTTTCTAAGTCATCAATTTCACATGTCAGATTTGAAAATTTGGCAATACCCCCCCCTGCATTTTATTGAAGTAAGTGGTGGAAGTCATCTAAATTTAATATAATTACGTAAATTATTAAATAAATATCTAATATATATCAATTTCCCTAGTTTAAAGTAATGACAATCCCTTAAGCCAAAATGCAGATCAAATCTAGAAACAAAAGTTTGGGACTTTCCACAGGTATAGGCTAGAGGAACCCCATGAAACAAATAAATGTTATCATGATTACCATTTATACAACACAAGGTCGTGGGCCCATTACTTTAGTTGAGGAAATTGATACATAAAAAATATTTATTAAAAATTTACGAAAAAATATAAAATTTTCAATGACAACTCTAATCCCCATACTTTTTGGATCTAAATAAAGTTTTTTTAAATCGATTAACTTTACCTTCTTTCATTACCTTATTGATTCTTTGAATCAACTTATGACTGATTTGAAATGAGCAACCAAAATGTGTTAAATGTTGACAGGATTCCAAACCAGGAAGAGCTTTGGTCGTTTGATGATTATCCTTAGAAGAATTCCAAATAGTTTTGATGATACCATTTCCCAAACCAAAATCAATGATGCACCGGTGGTCTGGAAAATATTAACCATGTAATTTGATTTTAGCTGGAGATGGTATTGGTTGGCCAGTAATCGGTTTGATATATGAGAATATACCAAAAGTAAGAAAATTGGTGTCCTTGGTATCAGTGTAAATTTTATTGTGAAATCCAGAATGAGTGATAATAACATTAGAAAATAAAAGATATTTGTGGCTGATATCTTCCCATTTGGAGTCACACTAATTCGGTATTCCAACTGTGGTTGCAAGTTCATGATTTTTTTCAAATGCTTTATTACAGTGCTTTTTGAGTCGAAGAGCAAGAAAAGAGTTAAAGGAAGGTAGAGTGTCCCATAAGCAAAAATCTTCATCTTTTTGAGCTTTAGTGATATTCTTGAGCAACGAATACATGCCTATATAATTGAAATGCCTAGATAATAATCATATAAGAGTTTCAGAATCCTTATCCTCTAAATATGCAATATAAAAATGTGAAATAAGACAAGTGAAATTCGGAAAAAAGGCTCAACTTCAAAGGTCAAAATCTCAGCAACCACTGAACCTAATTCATACCTGTTTGAGGGAAATGAAAGATATGCCTTTGTAGAATCTTCAGTTAAAGGACATGTGATTTAAATAAACCTAACCCTAATTTGTTACATAAAAAAATGAAATAAAAATTTAAATTGGGAAAAAAAAGGCTCAACTTTAATGGTCAATATCTCAGCAACCACTGAATCAAATTCAAATCTGTTTGTGGGAAATGAAAGGTAGCCTTCAGGAGAATCTTCAGTAAAAAGAACATTAGATTTGAATAAACCTAACCCTAATTCCGAGTCTGATTTTCAAAATTTGACAAAAACTTGAAAAGTGGTAATGAAGATGAGATCAAAAGGAGTTTTATAAGTTCACTGTTATCCAGATAAGAGTCATACATATATTTAAGTATGAACTTTTCATAAAAGGAATGAGATATCATATAGGCATGAAAAAAAGGAGATGAAACTTACCTTGATTGAAAAGTAGGAAAAATAGAGTGAGAAAGATTGATGTTGGAATTGTGGGGAAATTGAATATGGAGTAAGTGAAATGCATAAAGAATGTGCAATGTATGTGTTTCAATGAAATGGAGCCAAAAAAAAGTGAAATAAGGGAAAGGGGGGATAATGACCATGCCAAGGAGGGATGAAGAGTAGGGTGATGGAGCTAAAAAAGAAAGTAAAGAGGGAGAGAAAAAAAAGGTTAATTATAACATTGAAATCCAAAATAACCACTTACAAAAAAAATTTAGATAAGAAAAATAAAATAAACAGAAAAAAACAAAAAAAAATTATAATTAGTAATCAAAAAATCAAAAAAAAAGAATAAAGTGACTTACCTGGAGAGATGAGATGACAAAATGAATGAAACCAAATTGTTTGAGGGATGTTGGAGGAGAATAGGAAAAGGATATGAGGGATGAATGAAAAAAAAAAAATCACTGACAAAATATGCAATTTCAGAAAATATGTGATTTCATGTTGAGCTGGTGAAAGAAAACCAATGAGCCATCCAAAAAAAAAAAATTCACCGTAAATTCCAAAAAAAAAATGAATATGCAACAAACCAAAATACCAACCCAACTGAATGAAGTACACAAAGAGGACATTTGGAGAGTACAAAATGGTATGGGAAAGAAAGGGATGATGTGGCCAACATGTGGTTTTGAAAAAAAAATCACGAAAAAAGTGCTGATTTGAGGTCAGAACTGACACCCATAGAAAAAACATTAAGAAGTAGAAGAAATAAGTAAAAAAGAATGTAAACATGCCTGGTCAAAATATTGAAAATGTCAGGAAGGGTTGTGTGCCGAGGATTGATGGGTAGGTAGCAAGGAAGGTCAGTGTGTCACATGTGACAGGGATGGGGTAAGAAAGGAAGGGATGTTTTGTGGCCAAAATGTGGTTGTGAAAAAAAACGGGAAAAAAGTGCTGATTTGAGGTCATAACTGACACCCTTTTTTGAAATAAGTGACTTTTTTGCAAAATTTAAGTGCTGATTTGTAAGTGCTGATTTGGTTTGAAATCTGCACTTAAGTTAAGTGCGGATTCGCCAGAACTGACACCCCCTAATATATGTTTTTCAATTAATTAAATATAAATTTATAACTATTAAATACATAAAAATGCGCCATTAATTGTAGAATATATTATATTATGTTCAATTTAAATGTATATAAAAAATTTATATAACCAATAAAATTAATATAACACTTGTATATAATAAAGTACTTATATAATTTTATGATGCAATAAAATATTAATTTATATTCATTAAATACAATTCTTACCCACTCTTTCAGGTTTTATAAGTTACATATCATTTACTGGACTCCTGGAATAGCATAGCTGATAATAAGTAAGGTGTGATTTTGACGGTTATTTATCATCATTCAATTACTACAATTCAAACAAACACTACAATACAATTATTAGCATTCAGAAATTTATTATAAAGCCATTATAAATTGATACTATCTTTATATAAGCTACAACTATATTTTATTCATCTATTTTCCACCACTAGCACGCATTTAAATTTAAGTATTGTGAGTTTTATTTGAGTATAACTATTTTATTAGTCTTCCCCTGAGGTTTATCACTAAATCATTTATTATTAAGTAGTAGGACCATAAATAAACACTATTATATCATACTTATATACTAGACTATACTGACAGAATTTTTATCTCCTAATACAAGGGTATGAGAGGAAAAACTTATATAGAGAGAGTATGTGAAATTATAAAAACTATACTAAATGGTACGTCAAGAGAGATATCTGTTTTATTTGAAACAAAACTTGAGTTCCATTGGTTTTTTACATTTAATACAAAATAATTGATTTAAAATGTATATTCAACGGAAATTTAAATTTTTTAATAAAGGAATTTGAATTTTTTATATTTTTATTCTATTTTAATACTATTTTTATTCCCTATCATCTGTATTATTGAGCACCGTGTTAGGGAGTAAAATATGTATGGGACAAGTACTTATTTTTATTAATTATCTACATTACTTAGTGTACTTAGTTAGTTAGTTGTAAGTAATACATAAGTAGTTTAATAAATAATTATTAATAAGGATTTAAAGGTGTGGCTTCACCTCAGTAAGATAATCAATGATTTTACTAGGTAAGTCTAGTAACCTGCCTGACAGTCTGTACACTCCACTAGATTTTGGTATAAATAAGGGAGGAATTGGAAGGTTATTTAACATCACTTAATAAATAAAACTCAAATAAAAATTATAAAACAATTATGATCATATTAAAATATATTCTAAAGCCATTATAAATTGATATTATCTTTATATTAGCTATAACTATATTTTATTAGTTTATTTTCTACCACCAGCACACAGTAAAATCCAAGTATTGTGAGTTTATATTGAGAATAACTATTTTATTAGCCTTCTCCTGAGGTTTAATCACTGAATAATTTATCAATTATTAGCTGGACCATAAATATTTACTATTATATCATACTTAAGTACTATCATACACTGACAATTGCGGGTCTTTCTTTAATTATTACTTATTATTTAGTATAAGCTTTAGGACATGATTATTACTCTAGTATATCTCATAAAAACCAAATATTTGGGTCTGCAGAACATAAGTGGGTCATCATAATTCATTTATTGCGTAGAATAACTCTTTTAATAATTTTACTAATTTTGTATAATAAAAATTAGGTATATACAGTAGTAAAACTGTGCCCAATATAAACCCAATTTCACTTGGTATTTGGTTACCATCATAGCAACCAATTAAATTGGTATTTGGTTAGATTGATAATCTAACTATTCAACCTTATAAAGGTCTAATTAAACTTATTATTCTTATTTTAACAGATTTTTTAGAATTTTTTTTATATTTTATATAAATAAATAAAGATATAAATTCATGGTAAGCTCCAGTGATTTTATTAGTATTTATATTACCAATATATTTTTTCTACTAATTGCCATACAGGTTTTCTCTTTTGTAGATGTGAAGAATAGTTATTTAATTCATAATAAGTGCTCCACAGGACAATCACTTCAAAAAATTAAATGGCACCTGCTAGCAGGTGCCTATCTCTATATTCAGTTTTCTCATTGTTCAGTTCACAGTCTTTCCAGAAGAATTACAGCTGAGCTAGAATTGATTTAAATCAAAGATAGGGATTAGCACCTGCTATTAGGTGCCCATGTTTTTTTTCTGGTGAATGTAAGTTATAAACCTACTTCTCACATGAGGTCTAATGCTTGAAACACTGTAAAAGGACATCACTATGGAAGGAAATACCTACCCACAGCCAGAAGTAATGAGAATAGAGGAAAAGGACACCTTTTTTAAAAATATAACTATAAAAAAGACTTCACCTCCTCTTCAGGATCAACTGTCCCATCTGAAAAAACAGGTTCTGAAATTGGAGGAGTCAACATCTTCTATAATAAAGGAAGTAGAAAAGGTGGAAAACAACTGCAGTATAAGATTACAGTAACTAAACCAAACTTTGGTGGAGCTGAAGGGAGTAACACCAAACCAGCAACCCCCTATCCAAAAAGGATCAGGTTAGTCCCAAGCCAAGATCTTGGTGGAGAAATGGAAGTTGGATTGGCTCCATCAGCAGTGGGCAAGCCACAATTGCAACAGGGATCCACCCCCTCATAAGACAACCTCATCTCACCCTTACAAGGCAAAGCAAAGGCGCCAAAATTCAGGGCTTACTCCTATCCCTTAATAAGTAGATTAACTTCTCAGATTGCACACAATACTGATGATTACAATTTGGGTTATATAATTGATGAAAAATCTGTTCAGAAAACTGAGGAGTACTTGAGACAATTGGCTTTTGATGTAGATACACCTGATTTTTCTTTTTTTCATAACAATAGTACTATTTACAATAATAATACAGTTAACCCTCAGATGCTGTAGACAATCCTATAGTACTAGCTATAGACCTTGACCAAGGGAGTTGGAGAAAAACCAGAGAGAAAATCCCCTGTCCCTTTAGAAAAATAGAGTGAGATTTACTTGCTAAAGTAAGTTGGTTCCTGTCTTGCTAAAGCCCCTTTTTATCACACTTGACTTCTTGATGAGCCAAGAAAGTAGTCCCCAGATAGACTACCAGACCAAAGAACTGAAATGTAGAACAAAGTCCACACCAGAGACAGAAAAGATACTTGATGTAGGCTGCAAATCCACACCAGAGACAGCAATAATACTTGCTATAGCTTGCAAGACTATAACAGAGAAAACAGTTGCTAAAATTAAGTTAAATGAAGAACTCACTTGCAACAAACACAGCCAATTGTGGCCAGAAAACAGTGAAAACTGAGTGAGGAACAATGAGATCACCTCCGAATGGTTGTATGATGATTAAGGTTGCCCCAAACTGTCTTATTCACTATTTAAACACAGACCACTAACTAAGAGCCCATGCGCACCCACCAATCTGGCGCCTGTACCCGCCAAATTGCATAAAAAACCATCCTGGAGCGCTCCCCAACCTCCTAAAACAGAGGCGGGCAGGCTGCCCGACGTCGGAGATGCTGCCTGAAGCGGCCCGGCCTCCCTGAAGCCAGAAAACCAATAAAAACCACTAATCTACTTAGAAAAATTAGCTACAACTACTAAAACCTTTAAAATACTGAATTTCACTATAACAACATTAAGACATGAAATATAGAGAAAAATTAGCTCTATCCAATGGTACTAAGCACTTAACCCTAAGACTTAAGGCTAGCCCATCAAACACAAAAAACAAAATTAAACAGCAATCTTTTATAAATGAAAAATGAGGAACTGACCCCGTAAAACTCAGAATATGAAAAATGTCTACAAGAAATAAAATATAGAGAAAAACCAGGGCTATCCAATGATAGTACCCACATACCCGCAGACCCAATATCCACGGAATAAAACCAGAAAAATACAAAATTCCTTAACAGATGTCAATTAAGACATGAACAAACAGTGCCAAATCACACAACAAAGGCCCCTGCCAATGTTGGAAGACCACATCCTCCCTCCAATTGATAATGTCCGCATTCTTTCTTCATCCAACCACCATGTTTAACCTCCTTTCCAAATCTGCATCTGAAATGGGCCCCTGCCAATACTGCATCAACAATAATTTAATCTGCACCATGACACCACCTGTCCATCCATACAGAACATCCTGCGATGTCTTCCACTCCAGAAAGAAGACCTGCCACAGACCTGGTCCACTTTCTTCCACAACAGATTCACCTCCACCTCAACCTGGTCCTTTTTCTGCCAGCAACAAAAGATCTAGGCCATCCATCCTGATACCCAGATTAATCAAAAAGCTCCACCCTTCCCAGAAGAGTGCCACAACCCCTAAAAACAACTAGTCCCACCATACCTAGTCCATCTGATGGTAAAGAAATTTCATTTCTTCCTTCAACTTTAAAACTGATAACTTCTCAGTTCCTCCATCTTCTGATAGTGATGATAACAATGTAGGATCCATTGCACCACCAACAACAACGCACTTGCCCACTATCAAGGCCAAGTTCCAACAACACACATCTCAACAGAAACAACTTCTGCTTCACTACTTCCAATCCACTCCTGCTAGAGATCCACAGGACATTGAGAACAGAAGACACCTCATTCACCAGTTCAAGGCTAATTCTGAACACTTCATTTCATCTCTTGATTCCCTCTGTAATTCCACTAATACTTGAGTTTGATTCAGAAAATAAAAATTGACCACACCCTCTATAGGATGTAACCACAAACAACCCTTAGTTTTAAGTCTTGGGGGACCATCCTCATTTTATAGTCTTGGGGGACTCAAAAACCCTCAGTTTAAAGTCTTGGGGGACTCAAAAACCTAAATCATAAACCCAGAACCAGAGATTAACCACATTAAGACACAGAGAAAAAACTAACATTCTGGGGTAATTGTGAATAGAGCTGCCAGCCCATCAATTACCCCCAAACTTGCCTTTGCTAAATTTGGAGTCTCCCCCTGTGGATACCCTCCACCAATCTTTCAAACCAACTCCAACAACAAAAACTTTTCCTTCAGTTTATAGTCTTGGGGGACTTACAACCTCAGTTTAAAGTCTTGGGGGACTAACACAGTGTTCAGTTTAAAGTCTTGACAGACTACTTCTTGATAAAATCTTGAATTCAGCCAGTATAAAGTCTTGGAGGACTAACAGAAACCAGAATTAAGTTTAAAGTCTTGATGGACTTACTTGATACCATAGCTTTTTCAGTTTAGAGTCTTGATGGACTGGCTTGATACCATAGCCTTTTCAGTTTAGAGTCTTGATGGACTGACAGAATTTTGCATAAAATGGACGCGGCCAATTTCATGCAGCACACCTCTACAGCCAACCTGCTGAACTTCCACCTTCACTTCATCATCTACCTATCACTGACAAAAATCTCCTCCTATCCCTTTTCATCATCTTTTCTCACCACAGATCATGGCTGGATCTCCTGATGTTAACCCTTCTACTCTCCCTTGCTTCACTGCTCCCAAGGACTATGCCTGCAAACAGTGCATCCACATGTGCAGACCTTGCACCTTCACTCTTTCAAATCCTAAATCCAAATTCTACAACAGGGCTTGTGACTCTTGTTATTCCAAAAAGAAAAGATGTGACAGAGACGCCAACTACCCTATTCCTCTGCCTTCTCCTTCTCACAAATGCATCTCCAGATCCCCTACCAGATCCCCAGAGCTTGGTCCTTCCTCTTCCTCTCTATCTTCTGCTCCTTCCAGAAGATCCAGAAGCTCAGCTTCCCGCACTCTTCCCAAAAGACCAGCCTTAGCCTCACAAGAAACTGCTTTTATCTCTGCCAAATTAGTTCCAAAAGCTTCAAGATCAACTCCCAGGCTTCTAGACCGCGACCAGGCGGCCCGCCCACCTCACCAAACAGTGAAAATCAGGGCCAAAACCTCCAAAAACGGCCAGAAAATAGCCAAACTCATCCAGACAACAACAACAACTCAACCCAACTACCTCCTACTGCTCCCAGAGCAATGCAATCCACCCTTCCAAAATCCAAAAACACCAAAATTTCCCAGATTTCTAAGAGAACTTCCAGAGAACCCCAAGAAGAAACCAGAACACCACACACTGCTCCACAACAACAACTTTGTCCCCAACTAAGACAAAGAAGCTACACCTCTCCTCTGTCAGCCAACTACTCTTCTGACAGTTCCATCTCTTCAAATTCTCCATCCAGAAGAGATCATTCTGCTTCCAAATCCCCCTCTCCTGATCCATCCTTTAACAACCCTGGTACTCCATCACCAGCACCTCCTACAGCTGAATCCAACATAGATAACAACCACAACAACAACAACAATCTCACTGCTCCAACTAGGCCCCAGGAACCTCAGCATCCCAGTTCACCTTCTCAGGATCCTTCAGAGGAAGACCATGAGAATCCATATCTTTCCCTAGTTGATCCACCCACTATGACCATTACAAAATCGTCAGTGATCCAAATCTCAGCTGCTTACAGATTTGATGAGCTTCCAATCTGTAAGTACCAAATTAATTATTCCATTTCTTCAACAAAAATAATTACTGATCCAATTCTTCTTGTCTAGTTGGCACCCCTCCTCCTGAATCTATTATTGGAGTTGGCCAAACTCTTGAAACTTATTTGACCCTGGATTATGGAGACATGAAGAAACACCTAAGCACCATGTGTTCCAATATGCTAAAAGCCTTTGCCCTCCATGGACCCTTGAAAGAATTTGAAAAATCCTTGAGAAAGCGCCTACTGGACAACCACTGGAAAATGTCTAGGATCATTAAACACACCCTCCAGAACTCAATTCCTGCCTCTTCTTCTTCCTCCTCTGAACTTCCCTCTAATCCAATCCCTGATCATTACAATCCCTACAATCTCTCCAGCAGGATGCACTTCAAAGAACACAGTGATTCCCACAATCCCAACAAAAAACAAAAAAATCATCACAATCCAGACCAGCCTCCAGAAGCTTCCTCATCCAGACAATGAGCTCCTGAAAAAGATTAGAAACATAAAAATAATATAAAACAAATAATAAAAAATAATTTCAGATTTTTTTTTTTTTTTTACAGTCTACTGATATACTAAAATAAAAAATTAATAATTAAAATGAAATTAAATAACATAAATGAAATAAAATAAAATATAAAAAATGATACAAATGGTATCCCCCAGCCAATTGAGGAGCTGATCCCCTGATACCTTACCCACATCCAAGTGCACCTTGATGTGGATACACAATTAATTCTTTTAAATGGTTAACAGAAAACTAAATTCAAAAAATTTAGAAATTCAGAAAATAATAAAAAATAATGAAACACAGAAACACATGAAATAAATAATAAATAAAAATAAAATAGAATTGCCCGGCCAATTGATGAGCCTTTCCCCACCAATGCTTTCCCACATCCAGGTGACCCTGATGTGGTAACACCCTATATTTTTGATTTTGTAATTTAAAACAACCCCCATAAAAAAATTAAAAGAAAAAAAAGAGAAAAAAAGAAAATAATATAAAACTGCTATCTAGCAAAAACATAACTGCAAAATCAAAGAAAGTCCAGCTCCATAGATTTTCCAATAAGGGAAAGTCCGGCCCATAGATATGATCACTGGGTGGGCTCCCTCCAATAAGTAAAAATGATGGGAGACCACCAGTGATCCACCACCAATTTGAAAGAACCAAAGATAAAGAAGCCAGTCCCAAACCAGTTTAAAGTCATAGCAGACTTAAAACCTGAATAATAAACAACAGAACTAGAATTCAACTAGGAAAAACAAAAGACTTGAGACAAACATTCTGGGGTAACTGTTCTACAGAGCAGCCAGCTCATCAGTTACCCCCACACTTGCCAAAATAAAATCTAGAAGCCCCCCCTGGGTACCTTCTAACAAAAACACAACATTCAACACAAAAAACCCAAACCAATAAGAGTGAAGTGTCCGGCACTTGAAAACCAAAGGAAATTCCAGTTTAAAGTCATAGAGGACTAAAACCTGTGAAAATAAACCAATACTAGGGTTCAACCAAATTAAGAGAAAGGGTTGGAAACAGACAATCTGGGGTACTGTTGTTAGATCAGCCAGCCCATCAGTCACCCCTACACTTTCCAAGATCAAATCTGGAAGCCTCACCCATGGGTACCCTCTAACAATAAATTCCAACAAACAGATGCATAGCATCACCACAAAAAAAACCAAAATTAAAGAATGGTCCGTAGTTTATCCTCATTGCGGAGTCAATCTTCTTTATGCCTAGTGCCTCTGGGATAAAACCTCTTCACTTGGTCTGCAGCCACCCTCTTTTTCAAGACTGCACCATCCAACTCTTCCAAAACATAAGAACCTTCAGATGCCTGAGACCTGACTCTGTAAGGTCCATTCCATCTGTCAGCAAAAATTTTGCCCCACTGACTCTCCAAACTTCTATTATACACCAAAACTAAACAACCAGGTTTGAAGGGATTCCTGAGTCTATGAGCTAACTTCTTGTCCCAGTATCTGACTGATTGATTCCTAATCTTCATCATTCTAGAGTATGCCTTCTCTTGACATTCCTCTCTACATTCCAACTGTTGCATCCTGGCACAGAGCAAATCTTCTGTTGACTGCACGTCATCCCAATCAATTCCAAGATAAGAGACAGCTTCCAAGTCCACTGGTAGAACGGCTTTTTGACCAAACATTAACTAATAAGGAGAATAGCCAGTTGTCCTCTTCACAGTGACCCTATCAGCAAATAAAACCAAGGGTAAAAAATGCCTCCACTTTTCGGCACTATCTCCACACATCTTCACCAAAGCATTCTTGATAACTTGATGGCCTTTTTAAACCATGCCTTCGGCTTCAGGATAATAAGGTGTAGCCACTCTAACCCTAGAACCAGCACTAGCCACAGCTTCTTTAAATTTGGCACCAAACTCTGGCCCACCATCAACAGTGACCAACTTCATCAACCCATCCCTATAAATCCACTCCTTCTTCAAAAACTCTGCCACATTCTTGGCAGTCAAATTAACCAGAGGCACTGCCTCAACCCAACCAGACAAATCATCCCTAGCAACAATCAAGTATTTATACCTGCCCTCTTTAATATGGACAGCATCCAGACTGACTCTTCCAAACACAGTTGATTCACCAGTAGCACGGCCCATCTCTTTAGGTTTCAAGTGACTTCTTCTTTGACATTCTTCACAAGATTGAACCCAACCCTGCACAGCCAACTTCATACCCGGCCACAAAAATCTGTATGCTACTCTTCTATAAGTCTCCCCAAAGCCTCTTTGACCAAGGTCTTCATGAAAAGACTTCAAACCAATTCTTGACCCTTCTTCTGAGTCACCACCACTTGAGGATTAGGATGTCTCCTTCTCATCAACAGCCTTCCTGACACATAAAATCCAGGACTCTTCTTCTTTATTGCCACCCAAGTATCATCATCACAACTATCTGGCCTCTCCAAGGTCAACAGATATTCCACCAAGATAAAATAAAACCCAGACTTACCCCATGTCTCATCTTCAAAATCCAACAAAACAACATCCAAGGGTACAACTCTGTCATCAAAATCACCAGTGTGAACATGAGCCAATTGAGCAGCCCAACCAGGACACCAATCCTTAAATTTTGGCACATCCTTCTCTTTCCACTGAACCTTGTGAGAATCCAGTTCACTAACAAAAACACCCTTTTCCAATTTTGAGCTGTCCCAAACAACAACTCCATCTTCATCAACAAAAACATCCTGATCACCAGAATCAAGATCAGATCCAGCCAGTTTAGCCTCTTGGGGGAGGTCAGAACAATCATCTAGTTTAGCCTCATGGGGGAGGAAAGAAAAATCCTCAGCACCCTTTGTGCTGGCCCTAATCACTGGAACATCTTCGTCAAACTCTTCAGAATCAGAATCCTCATCTGTAGGTGGCCTCCTTGATAACCCATCAGGCATAGTAAAAGTTTTACCTGGTTTGTGTACCAGGTCAAAAGAAAAATGTTGAATAAATGCCACCCACCTAGTCATTGGAGCATTTGGAAGACTAGGTGTATTGATCATCTGAACCAAAGATTTTGCATCCACCTGCAGCTCAAAATGCTGCCCCCACAAAACCGTCTGTAGCTTCTTTAAAATTTTAGCTACGCCACACAACTCCAACTTAGGTTGAGAATACCTAGATTCCACCTCATTAAACACCACAGACTCATACCTTACTGGCCTGACCCTCCCAGTCTTATCCTCCTGAGACAAAACAGCACCAGCAGCAATATAGCTTGAGTCCACTGCCAGATAAATCTTTCAAGCACCAACACCATAATCCAACTTGTGAAGAATTATATCTTCACCAACAACCTTTTTCAACTTCTGAAAAGCCTCTTCAAACTCCTCAGTCCATTCCCAATCTGCATCTTTTCTGGTCAACCTCCTTAAAGGTGAAGCCAACAAAGAAAAATCCTTAATGAAAATCCTGACATATACACATACACCCATAAATCCTCCGACTTCAGTAGTATTTTTAGGACTTGGCCATGACTGAATTTTATTAATCTTCTTCTTCGCCATAATCCTTCCCTCTTTACATACCACATGACCCAGAATTTCCAAAGAAGGAACACAACAACAGAATTTTGACCCTGAAATGGTCAAACCAGCCTCTTCAATCCTGAACAACACTCTCTCTAGAGTTATTGCATATTCCCACACAAACCTCCTTATTCCAGGGCTCTCCGATAACACCTCATTACCATAATCAGTGGATAGTCCTTTAATTTCACCATCATCAATAAAAATACCAGCATGAGTAGGAACCTAATCCTGCAATATCCAAGCCATCTGTGCTTGATAAACTGCCACTGAATTAGTTGCTCCTTGAGGCAACCTAGTGAGCTGAAATCTTCCCAAAGGAGTTTCAAAAGTTGTGAGAGGCCTTGAATCCGTATGTAGTTCCCTCTCATCATAACCACCCATAATATCACCCAAACCATAACACACCCTTCCAGAAAAAGCTTCAACAAAATCCTCTGCACTTGGCGGCATACCAGTGTCCTTGATAGTGACTCTATTCAAGGCTCTAAGATCATGAACCACCCTCAACTTTCCATTCTGCTTCTTTACACAGAACACCGGACTTGAGTAACTGGATGTTGATTGTTCATATAACCCAGTCCTGACTCTTTCCCTAACAATCTCTACAAAATCCTCTCAAATAGCGGCTGGAATCGAAAAAGGTTTGATTTGCCAATGTTCATGACAAAGAACAGGAATCAAGTAAGGTTCCCCATAAGAGTGCTTCAATACACCCCTTTCCTCCTCAACAAATGCCACCGCTTTTTCCCTTAGCACAACAACGTGCAACAACAACTTCTTTTCTTCCTCAGAAAACCACCCATCAGGACCAAAATTAACAACTTTCAATCTTTCCACGGTCACCCAAGCTGTCTCTACAAATTCTGGAGGATTCTTCACCAAAGGAGTACAGTACGGATCTCTTGACAAATGCAGCCTCTTCGAAGGCAGATTCAAGCCCACAGGCATAGGCTCATTGACAGGCCTAATCTTCTGCGCTACCTTCTTATACTTTGCCGCTTTACCTTCAACTTGTGAGATCTTCAGGAATTCTTCACCACCAGACCTAGAACAAAAACCAAGGGTTTCCCCATTTCTCACATGTGTGGCCAAGGTAATGTTTTTGAAAGGTGTAGAAGAAACCCTAGCGGTGCACAATTGGGAGGACTTACTTTTACACCCCAATCTCACCTCTCCAAAACTTTTCTGCAATTCCACATCTTCATCCTCACTTCCAACTTCCAAATCTTCAAATCTTGATTCATCTTCTGAATCACATCTTCTAAAATTGTGCAGTTTATCCTCACGCTGGAGGTTCAAAAATCGATCCTGATGATCTTCTTTCTTCAAAATTTTCTGCAGTTTAACCTCATGCTGGAGGCCCAAAAATAGATCTTGAAAATCTCCACAAAAATATTTTGCATCTTCTTTCTTCATTATCTTCAGATTTTTTTCTTGATTTTCATGAATTATCTTGAAATTTTTATCTTCCTTTCTTGAGTTTCCTTCTGTCCTAAAAAAATAACCAGGGGTTTCCCCAATGCTCACAGGTGTGGCCCAGGTAATGTTTTTGAAAGGTGTAGAAGAAACCATAGCGGTGCACAATTGGGAGGACTTACTTTTAGACCCCAATCTCACCGCCCCAAAACCTTTCCGCCTATCTTTTAATAAAGATATATAACCAATCTTCTTCTTTGAGCTTGAATTAAAAATAATTAAGAATCTTGAGAGAGAAAAGAGACTTGATAAAAAACTTGATGAAGACTTGCAGAGAAGAGAAACATTAAAGGGTAAAAGTTGAAAATCCACTTGGTATATCTCCAAGGGAGCTGACCTACAACAACCTGGTATTTCCTCATCTTGGGGAGAGGTTGTAGCACTAGGGTGATCAGCCCTCATTACTCTAAAAAAGACAGACTCTCAATAGAGCCTGAGCCGCACTCCAAAAAACCAGAGGCAGCACCCACTTCCTTCCTTCTCCTGCAGCAGTCCATGCACTGGCACATTGAAGATAAACCAGGCCTGGTCTCCCAACCATCCTCTCCAGGGGATGACAACCTCATGTGAAGCCTCCTTTCGTCTTCACCAGTCAACTCCAAACTGATTCCCAAATCAAATTGATAACCAATTCTTGCCTGAAAATCCATCAAGAATGGCCTGCCCAAAAACTGCTTTTACATTACCTTTAGCAATGTAAAAATGAACCTTCCCTGAGGCTCCTCCAACATCTAACTTCACAAACTCTGAAGTTCCAACCAATTCAGTGACATGGCCACCTATCCCTCTCAAAGTCCCACCAATACCAGTTTTGATGGGGAGGCCCATATGAGTTGCCTCAAACAAAGAAATCAGGTTTATCTGAGAACCTGAATCCACCAATACCCTTGCCTCCCTGCCATTCAGAGTGACATTGACATACCCCAGAGGAGCAGAAAAATAAGTTTCCAACCCCTCACCAAACTTTTCAGCAGAATCACAAATGTATTCTCCCTCACCAGAAGAAACCCTTCTCCTGGTCAAGAACTTCTTCTGCCTATCAGCCAACCCTGGACTGATAGCATACGATTCCCCATAAGATAAAGAAACCTTACCCTGGTTCATCCTTTCCAGGACAGAGTCCATAACATTAACTTGACCAGACACTACTGGCCTCTCAAACTGAGCTCTTTGCTTCACCACCTTGGTCCTAGAAGATTCTTGAGGACCAGCACCATCATCAGATTTACCATTAACAGGAACCAAACCAGATCCCTCACCAGAACCTCTGACTCCAACAGGCTTTGGCAATGAAGCCAAAGGGACATCCTCCTCAGAGTCAGAATACACCTCCATTGGCATTGGCTCCCCATTCAGGTCCAATGCACCAAAACTAGGGGAGCCCATTTCAGCCATACCCTTCTGCATCTTGTACAGCTCCTCTTTGCTGTACCTTTTCCTAGCTGCACTCAGCTTAGGATCACCCTTTGAAGCATTTGGCTTTGGTTGAGCCTGAGAACTGCACTTAGGCCTACCCACCTTCCCTGCTTCCACATCATAAACACCAGCCAAGCATTCACCACTTGACTGTCCACCACAAGAATACAACTCCAAACCACCAAAGGAAGTAGAAAAAGAGACCTTATTGACCTCATTCCCCTTTCCCTTGATGTCCTCATCTACCTTAACAGAAGACTTCCCCTGATCAGGAATCTCCTCAAACCTTGGCCTCCTTTGATTGAGACCACCCCTTCTCCTGACCAAATCCACAGGAGCCTGCCCCTCACTGGGCTTCACAAAAGAACCGTCAGGGAACTTAAAAACCCTGCCATCAAACTCCACTTTTCCTTCAGACACATCTCTGTTCAATGCCCAACAATCATTGGACCTGTTCCCCCTCCTACAGCAATGAGAGCAAACCCAAGGAACACTCCTACCAGCCCTCCTTTCAAAATCTATTGGCTGAGAAGGTGCCTTATTAACCTTCTTGGCCTCCTGGACAAAAATGTGCAGCTGTTTGTCAGATCAGCCAACTGCTCGACCATTGGGTCCCTCTCCTGTTTGGGAACCTGCACCAAATTCTTCTCCTCCTTCTTCTCCCTAACTTCCTCTTCAGCCAAAGCCTCACTGACTTTTCTGACATACTTGGCACACCCCTCCTGATAGGTGTCCACAGCCAATAACTTCAAATGGGCCTCAACAGCCTCCTTCACCTAATCCAAGGCAGGCAACTTCTGATCTCCATTAGAAAGAGTTTTCATCAATTCCTTTCTTGACAACTCCTTCAACACATCCATCCTGACATCTCTAGCCAGGGCAGACCAAAAAACATCAATGGCAGCATTTTCATGTGCCAGCTCCTCCACTTCAACCAAATATTCCACCACAGGATCAAACTGTAGCAGAAACTTCCTGTAACTATGTAAGTTACCAACACCACCATAAGATTTCCATTCACTGACAAACTTGTTCAGAACCACCATAGTGAACCTGACACCCCATCTATCCACCATTTCCCTACACAACAATTTCCAATCCCTCTTCTTGTAGCCAGACATGGCCAAAATCTCCTTCTCCACTGACCTATCACCAATGAAGTAGATAATCTGCTTCACCATGTCCAGGTAGGAAGCACCATCCACTCCAGCAGCAGTTTCATACTTCTCTAGAAACCACTTGACATCCTCCCCATTAAACTTGGTACCATCCCAAGTTTTAATCCTCACACACTCCCTAACCATCACAGAAGGAGGACCATCCCCCCCACTGACAGTCACCACAGGAATAGCAGAACCAGAAGCCATTCCTCCAGTCTAAAGCACCAAAAAGAGCCAACCAAAGAAAACAGAGATTCAAAAGAACTAGCAAGTTCAAACCCCACTTTGGGCGCCAGAAATGTAGAGAATCCTATAGTACTAGCTATAGGCCTTGACCAAGGGAGTTGGAGAAAAACCAGTGAGAAAATCCCCTGTCCCTTTAGAAAAATAGAGTGAGATTTACTTGCTAAAGTAAGTTGGTTCCTGTTTTGCTAAAGCCCCTTTTTATCACACTTGACTACTTGATGAGTCAAGAAAGTAGTCCCCAGATAGACTACCAGACCAAAGAACTGAAATGTAGAACAAAGTCCACACCAGAGACAGCAAAGATACTTGATGTAGGCTGCAAATCCACACCAGATACAGCAATAATACTTGCTATAGCTTGCAAGACTATAACAGAGAAAACAGTTGCTAAAGTTAAGTTAAATGAAGAACTCACTTGCAACAAACACAGCCAATTGTGGCCAGAAAACAGTGAAAACTGAGTGAGGAACAATGAGATCACTTCCGGATGGTTGTATGATGATTAAGGTTGCCCCAAACTGTCTTATTCACTATTTACACACAGACCACTAACTAAGAGCCCATGCGCACCCACCAATCTGGCGCCTGTACCCGCCAAATTGCATAAAAAACCCTCCTGGAGCGCTCCCCAACCTCCTAAAACAGAGGGGGGCCGGCCGCCCGACGTCGGAGATGCTGCCTGAAGCGGCCCGGCCTCCCTGAAGCCAGAAAACCAATAAAAACTACTAATCTACTTAGAAAAATTAGCTACAACTACTAAAACCTTTAAAATACGGAATTTCAATATAACACTATTGAGACATTAAATATAGAGAAAAATTAGCTCTATCCAATGGTACTAAGCACTTAAACCTAAGACTTAAGGCTAGCCCATAAAACACAAAAAACAAAATTAAACAGAAATCTTTTATAAATGAAAAATGAGGAACTGACCCCTTGAAACTCAGAATATGAAAAATTTCTACAAGAAATAAAATATAGAGAAAAACCAGGGCTATCCAATGATAGTATCCACATACCCACAGACCCAATATCCACGGAATAAAACCAGAAAAATACCAAATTCCTTAACAGATGTCAATTAAGACATGCACAAACAGTGCCAAATCACACAACAAAGGACCCTGCCAATATTGGAAGACCACAATGCCACCACTTTTTAGTGAGTTTACAGCTTCACAAAATAGTGAAGAATTTGAAAAGGAAGATGTTGAGTATTTTAAAAATAATCCAAATTTCCATAGAATTGTTTCAGAATTATGGAATAGAGTGACTGAGTGTGAGGATCAGACAATTAAGTTCACAAGTGAAACAATTTTGTCCTTGAAATTGAATATTTCTCAATTGGAAAGAAGAAATAAAGAATTAGAGAAAAAAAAATTGGCTCTAACTCTTAAATATGGTTCATCAAGTAATAAATATAGTGACCTTTAAAACAAATTCTTTGAGTTAGAAAGATTGTATGATGCACATTTATTAAAGTATGAATCAAGAACAAAGTTGTCTTTTGATCAAACAAATCATAGTTTCTCTGATCTGTTACAAAGATTAACTAAGGTTGAGATTGAAACTGCCAATCTACTGATGAATCAGGATAATCATAAGTATACACAGTATAATAATAATCCTTTCACTTGCAAAAATGAATCTCAATCATTCCCAATGCCACAACAAGTAAAACCATCTGGTGGAGGTGTCAAGTCTTAGATAACAAATTTAAGTCACAAATCTGTGCAAGAGGAAATACAAGACCATTTATCCAAATTAAATGCATTATTGAAATTTGCCTAAGATTAGTGAGATTAAATCCAATCAGAAGAACTGGCCAAAGATTGACCAGTACCCAACTTTTAATGGGAAGCCAGCTCTGATTGGCAGCATTTTATTCAAAGAATTTAAGATTTAAAATTCTTATATAAGTTACCATATGAAGAAATAACATCAAAACTGATTCCTTTATTTAAGGATTTTGCTTTATTAAGATTTGAAGCTGTATTAAGTGAGGGTAAAGATTACTCTTTGGATGAATGGAAACAACTAATTGAAAAAAAATTTGGAGGTTTTAAATTCAGACTAAGTCAGAAAAGATTGTATGAGAAAACAAGTTATATTCCATTGAATGGCAAAAACCCTATGGTATTTTTAATTAATTTACATAAAATATTAAATTCATTGAGCAAAGTATGAATTTTACCTTATGGAAAGATAAAATAATATATAAATTACCTATATCTTTCAGAGAGATTATTGTAGCTAGAACAATAATGGTTAATGAATACTCTGAATTTAATATTAATATTTGTAATGAAATACTATTAAACCTTAAGTATGAAGCAAGGTAAACCATTTTTAAACAAAATAATAATACTGTGAAAAATCAGAATTCAAAAACACTCCAGGAAAAGTAGAAAAAATCCTACTGCTCCTGTAGTACCTAAAAAGTATGAGACAAATACTTTTTATAAGTGTAATAAGCCTTGAGTTAAAGGTCACAAATGTGAGAAAAATTTAAATATTGTTTAAAATCAACAAGAATCTGAAAATTAAATGGAAAAAAGTAAAGATTCATGTGATTAAGACAGTAATACCTCATATAGTGATGAAAATGAGGTCTGTATGTTGGAAGATGATTTTTCTATCTTTGAAAATCCAATATTAAGTATGGACTTAAATGAATCTTTAATGAATTTGGAGTGTGTTGAAATCATTAAGGATATACAAGCTGATAACTTAAAAGGGACACCTATCACAGCTCCAGCAACAATTTCTGGAGAAAATGTAAATATAGTATTGGACACAGGAGCTTCTGGTTCTGTTGTTTCTTCAAATACATTACAGAAAATTGATAGTGACTACAAGTTAAAGCTTGAACCCCTTAAAAGAAAAAATTGTAGAGGTTTTGGATCAGTACTACACCCCATTGGTAGATAAAAAGCTGCTGTTTTATTTAAACATTAACATGGTTATTTTATAGTGACTTGTGAATTTGTAGTAATGGATAATACTAATTGTAGTAGCTGTTTTAGCATTGGTAATGACATTCTGACAAATTTTGATGAGAAATTAGACCCTTCTAATAATAATTTTACAATTCAAATGAATGGTAAAAGGAGATTTAAAATAAACTTTTTTAACACAGTCTTACACATTGAGTCAGTTATAGATATTCCTTGCAAAGGAAGAGAATCCAGTGAGATGGAACATCTGGAAACACTAATTTCTAAAGAATCATTTGGCACTCAGATAGGTAAAACTAAGAAAAAATATTTTGGATTTAATTAAAGTATTTCCAATGACCTTTGCACATGGGACCAATGAACTTGGCCTTGTGAAAGATCATGAGATGAAGATTAGTTTAACCAGTGAAATGGATAATATTCCTGCTAGTCTTAAGAAGAAACCATACCATGCTTCACCAATGAAGAGGGAAGACATAGAGGATAACATTAAGATGTTTTTAAAGATAAATTTTTTTGAGAAAGTTGAGACTACACCAAAATATTATATGATATTGCCAGTGCTAATTTCATATGAACAAGATAAAGCAAGACTGTGCGGTGATTCTTGAGCATTAAATAAATTTACAGTAGATGATATTTACCCTTTTCCAAGGATTGCCTCTATACACTCTACCCTAAAAGCTGCTAAGTACATAAATTAACCAGATGGAAATAAGGGTTACCATCAAATTCTTGTTGAAAAGAGCTCACAGAACATTTTTTTAATAACAACACATATGCGAATTTAAAAATATGTTAGGATTTCATTTGGGGAAAAAAATTCTCCTTCTGTATTTCAGAAGTTAATGTATATAAAATTCCATAATTAAATGATTGAGGGATGGTTAATTGTATACATTGATGACATTATAGTGTTCTCAAAGACATATTATGAACACTTAATCCATTTGAGTAAGGTACTTCAGAAAATAGATGAAATAAAAATTACCCTTGCATTGAAAAAATGTAAATTTTGGTTTGAGTCTTTAAGAGCTCTTGGGCATATTGTATCTGGCTTACTGTCATGCGCCATGCGACACTCTAAGCAAAAGTACCTCAATTACACCACTATTCAAGCCTAAATCCTAGCAATACAAAATAGCAATCTTGGAACAATTACATTCTATTGTGTTCTCAAATCAGCTGCAATATTTAAACTGTAAAGTATCCTAAATTTTAGTACGCTTATAATTTTCAAACAAGAGAAAACTACACGCACTCTAGCGCTAAAGTCAAGGCAATATTCAAAAGGGGTAATTTTGGGTCTGTGATAGAAGGAACAGGATAGAAGAGATATAAAGTTAGATGATTGATGGGTGTTCCAGTGGATTAAATGGGTCTGTGGGTATATGGTGGATGGTTAATTAATGTGTCAGTGCAAGGAGGAATAGGAAATTTAAAGAGGGTTACTTTGGTTTGACTTTCTCTAGAATTAAATGATAAAATATATTTGTGATAATAGTTAAATTCTTATTAGGCTATTATTATATTTGTCCTCTTCTCTCTTAAAAATTAATTTTATTAAATACTAAAATACTTAAATCTTCCCTTTGATTATTAAGTTGCAACTATTTGTGAGATTCACCATAATAGTTAGTGTCCTTACATTATAAATTAATTATTCCTCAAAGATTATTAGGAACAATTCTTAGCTACTCAGTTCTATCTTTGAATAACTTCCTGAAAGTAATCCTCTGTGCATCAAAGTTGTAATTTCCCTCATCCTTTTATCTCACTTACTTTGGGATCATCCTCAACCTTGTGCCTAGGCTGCCCCGTGGTAGTAAAATTTAATTCCCTGTAGTTCTCATTTTTTTTACTACTAAAATTTTCAGGTGCTAAATCTAAATATGGCACCTGTTCAAAGCACTCCTACTCCCATGGATGCTACTACTAGAGCTTGTGCTAAGGATAGGCCGACCTCATTATGTCTTGTTTCTTGCACTCACTCCCTCGAACTTCTTGACGTAAGGGAGCGCAAACATTCAATTCAATGTTTAGAGGGAATTCCTCAGGAGTTTGAGGACTCCAGCAAGAAGATGAAGGGGAAGACACCATCAGCCCCAGCTGCCAGACCTTCAGGCCAATAATCAAGTTATGGTTCAAATTCTTCTTTGGAGGAATTAATGAAACTCCTGGTTAAAGCCCTCACTAATCCTGCCTCATATGAAATATATAAATTCAAAACTCCTTCAATGAAATCTCCAGAAAAGTTTGATGCAGAATATCCCAACAGATTGTGTCCCTTCTTGCAAAAATGCAAGCTACTATTCCACAATGACCCTCAAACCTTTAGTACAGATTGTTCCAAGGTCATTTATGCCTCTTCTTTTTTATCAGGAAAGGTTTCATAGTGGCTCAAACCTTATCTTCTCATGCTTTCCTTAAAAGAACCTCACTTACTCATTAATTATTGGGAAAAATTTGAGGACTAACTTTTTACATTTTTTGGTAACCCAAAAGAAACTGACAATGTGGAGATCAAACTTGATTTCCTTCAAATGAGCAATTATGGCAAAGCTTCTTAGTACATCTGGAATTTCAGGGCTTTAAAAACTGGACTTAGTTGAAATGATGCTTCTCTTAAATATCAGTTCAAAAAGGGACTCCCTTTGAGGATTCTGGATCAATTGAATCCTCACAGGCGTAAAATGGAGATTCTGACAGACTTAATGGATAGGACCCTCGAAATTGAAGTTGCACATCAAGGACAACTTCAACAAAGGCATAATGCACAAAAATCTCATGGTTCAAAGTTTAAATCTGGGCCCCCTTTGAGCAATCATCCCCAACCAACCCAATCAACTCAATCCAAACCCAGTCATATGGGAAAGGAAAAGTCCAAACCCAAATAATTGACTCCTAGTGATATCAGTAAGGTATTGAATCCAAAAGTAGAATTAAAGGAAGCTGAAAGGAAAATAAGGACAGATAATTGGTTATGTATATATTGTGGAGGTAAACACAAGTTGGAAGATTGTGGAAAATTGAAGGAAAGGGAAGGTAAAAGTTCAAATTCAAAAAACTAGAAGATAGTTAACTTGTGTGAAAAGAAAACTATTTTATTTCTCCCAGTGCAGAGAACCTCCATGTCTTAAGAACTGGAGTTTACATTAACCGGTTGAGATTTATTCTTTTTAAGGGGGATATAACCTTTAGTTGTCTTATTGACTCTGGAGTTTGATTTCATTTATCAGTTTATCTTTTTCCATAAAACTTAAGCTGACACTTGTAGATACTAATCAAACTCCAATTTATTTAGTTGAATCACAGGAACCCAAGTATTGGGTTAGTAAGAAAGTTTTATGGGTTTTCAACTTTTGGAATTTTCCTTACTTTGAGTGGGAATTAAAAGTCTTGGATGCCACAAGTATGGACGATACCATTCTTGGCCATGACTTTTTAACGCATTGGCATCCTGAAATTGATTTATCAGAGGGATTGATCACCCCTTGTTCTAAGTATATTTCTTATTCTTCAATGCAGGACAACAGGGAGTTATAAAACCTGTCTGACCCTGTCCTTCTAGAGGACACATCTCTTCCAGATGATTTACTACCATCTGATTTTTCTCTAAATGAGCATTTGGCTAACCTTTCTAGCTCTGTTACTTCATTTGAAGAGGTTTTCAACAGCCTCAAGGTAAAAGATTCTTTCACTTCAAATTGAGGTATACCCTTGACAGACTCCTTTGATGATGAATAAGATGACAAAATCAATATTGAAGCCATTAAATCAACTCTACTGGAAGTTTATCACGACTTACATGATGTATTTTCAGTCTTTAAGACCAACAAGCTACCACCTCATTGACCTTATAATCATCAAATAAAGTTATTAGGTCCAGTACCTTTGGCAGGTCCTGTCTATTCTCTATCAAAGGATGAATCTCAAGTTCTTTGAGACTAAATTGCAGAGAATGTGGAAAAAGGTTTAATTTGAGTCAGTAAATCCCCAACTGGCTCTCCAGTTCTTTTGGTCAAGAAAAAGGATGGAAGTCTTAGGTTGTGCATTGATTATAGAAAACTCAACTCTGTGACTAAGAAGAACACATATCCAGTTCCTCCTATGTCTTTACTCCTTACTTTGTTTAGTGGTGCTAATTTCTTTTCTAAAATTGATTTAAGAGGTGCTTACCATTGCTGAAGGCCATGAACCTTTAACAGAAATGCACACTAGGTTTGGTAGTTTTGAATATTTAGTCATGCCTTTTTGGTTATGTAATGCACCCTCAACTTTTCAAACTTTTGTAAATGATATCTTTCATGATTTTGTTGAAAAATTTCTTGTCATCTTTTTAGATGATATTTTAATTTTTTGAAGACCCTTGAGGAACATATTGAACATGGTTGACAGGTCCTCAATCATCTTCAAGAGCATGGTCTCTACGCCAAGCATGCTAAGTGCAAATCCCACCTAAATTCTATTGATTTTTTAGGTTTTACATTATCCACTGACCGACTTGTCATGGATTATAGGAAAGTTAAAAAAATATTGGAATTGCCGGAGCCAAAAATCTGTAAAATCCTTACGAGGTTTTTTAGGTTTTTCAAATTTTTATAGATGATTTATTAAAGATTACTCTAAAACTATTCCAAATCTCACTTATCTTCTTAGAAAAAGATATTCCCTTTGTTTTCACTGATACAGCACAAAAGGAATTTGAAGCATTGAAGTCTGTGTTTACCACAGCTCCAATTCCTTGACATTTTGACCCTTCTGCTTCTACAATTGTCCAGACAGATGCTAGTGATTATTCTATTGCAGGGTTTATATTTCAATTAAATCCTAAAACAAAATTGTTTCATCCTGTTGCATTCAAATCATGCAAATTTCTTGTAGAAGATTTAAATTACAAAATTCATAATAAAGAGTTACTTGCTATTATTCATTGTCTTAACAAATGGCTTGCTTTTCTTCACAGTTTCAATAGTCCTTTTCAAATTTTAATGGATCATAATTCTTTAAAATACTTCATGTCTTCCAAAGTCTTGAGGCAATTTCAAGCCAGATGGGCTGAATTCTTATCTGAATTTTCTTTTACTATTACCTATTGTCCAGGGAAAAATTGCATAGTTCCAGACATATTATCATGTTGGGACACCATTTACCCAGAGCCCCAGAAGGCATTTTCTAACAAGAACCCAGAAAATGTCAAATAAATTTTAAACAAATCAATGTTAACAACTCATCAGCTCAATACAATGACAACTCAAAAAATTCAAAATCCACAATCCAACATTCAAGAAGCTCAATCAAGAGATGATTATTGTGTAGGAGTAAAAGACAAAATACTCTCAAGGCGAGTGGCCAAAATATTCCGTATCAAATCATGTTTATTATTCTTCAAAGGTGGAATAGTCATCCTCAATGATAAGGATATAAAATTATGGATTTTCAATAGTAGACATGATTCTCTGTTGGCTTGTTGTTTTGAGGTTGATAAAACCTACCAGTTGATGGTGAGGAATTTATTCTGGCCAGGAATGACTAGAGAAATAAAGTCCTATATTAGAGCCTGTTATGAATGTAATAGGAACAAGGTACCTTGTCATAGAAATTATGAGTTGCTTCAACCACTTCCAGTTCCCTGTAAACCTTGGGAGTCAATTTCAATATACTTCATTTCTCAACTACATCCATCAGATAATTTTGATAGTATACTAGTTATAGTTGATTGATTTTCTAAAATGTCTATTTTTATTAAAACAGTTACTACTGCAACAGCAGAGGATTAAGAAAAGTTATTTTTAGAACATGTATTTTCTAAACATGGATTACCCAATGATATTATTTCAGATAGAGGTTCTTTGTTTGTTTCTACTTTCTGGACTAAATTATGTCTACAATTAAATATAGCACAGAATCTTTCTACTACTTATCACACTGAAACCAATGGGAAAATGGAAAGAGTCAATCAAATCCTCAAACAATATCTTCAAATGTATGTTAATTATCAACAAGATAATTGGACCACATGGTAACCATTGGCCAAATTTGCTTATAACAATGTAACACATTCTTTGAAAAAAAAAACTCCCTTCAAAACTATCTGTGGGCAACATCCTTGATTCAATATTATTTATGTAGGAATAAATCATCCTGCTGAATATTATCTTCAAAAAATTTCACAACTTCAAGGCTAAATTCAATCTAACCTGGAAGTGGTATATAGATGGTATAAGGAACAGGCTGAAAAACATTGAAAATATGCTCCACTCTTTAAACCAGGTGATAAAGTATGGCTTGATTCCAAAAATATTCATAAAACTCAACAATCTAGGAAACTATCTGAGAAGCACTTGGGTCCATTTGAAATTGATACTGAAATCTCTAAAAATTCATTTCAACTCAAGCTACCTCCAAAGTGGTAATCAATTCATCCTGTATTTCACATATCTCTCTTGGAACTGGCTCAGGATATATACCTGGGCAAGAACCATCCTCCTCTGGAAGTGGTCAAAGTAGAAAATCATCTAGAGTGGGAAGCAAGCCGGATTCTAGATTCAAGAAGGTGCAAAGGGAAATTTCAATATCTTGTGGAATGGGAAGGCTACCTCAATGATACTAATAGAACATCCTGGGAACCAGCCATTAATCTTTCAAACTCTTCTGAACTTATAAAATCTTTTCATTTAAAATATCCTTCAAAACCTAAACCATAAATTCTGTCGGTCAGTCGTCTAGAAGAGGTAAGGAAAATAGGAGAAAAGGAAGAGAGAAGGAGGAGGACAAGGGAAAATAAAGAAATAAATCACAATAATATATATTTAATTTATTTGAGAGGGAAACAACGGTGAGAAACTTTGAGAGGTGACAAAAACTTAGATTTTATTAACAATAATATTTTTAAATGTAAGGGTTCTGCGCGGCAAACACTTTTAATTACTATCAGACTTAAAGCAACCTTTAATTTGTTATATAGACTTTTAATTAGATTTGTATTACTAATAAAAAAAATATAAAAGTAATAAAATAGTTATTTAATTTGTTGAGTGTGTAATAAGTGATGAGGCTACAGGGGATTATCCAAGGCCCTTTTATAGGCAATGGGTCCTCTGAAGCGCTACTATATTTGTAAATAAAATGATTAGAATAGAATAAAACAAATATATCAAAGAGTAAATGAAACATAACAATATAAAGAAAAACATGAAACAATTAATTAAAACCCCAATTAAGAATCCAATTTTCCCGTCATTAATTCCCAAATCAGTAAGTGAAAATAGTGAATAACTAAACAAGATTGGAACATAGGAACTATGAGAAAAATAATTCCAAACAGATGGTACAGTCTGATTAAAGGATATTTTAAGTGAAACAAAAAATACTTTGACGCAACAAAACATGTAATTAATCTCAATTTAGTCTAAATTAATTTATTTGTTTTTTCTAACACAATTAAGGGTCAAAAGAAGCGTCATTAATTATTTTTTAGTATCATATGAGAGGTATTATTTAATATATAAATTTAAGTAATTAATTTAAATATATTATAAGTCAATTTTACACTTATAATTATAATATATGTTTTTCAATTAATTAAATATAAATTTATAATTATTAAATAAATAAAAATGTGCCATTATTTGTAGAATATATTATATTATGTTCAATTTAACTATATATAAAAATTTATATAACCAATAAATTTAATGTAACAATTGTATATAATAAAATACTTATATAATTTCATTATGCAATAAAATATTAAGTTATATTCATTAAATACAATTCTTACCCACTTTTTAAGGTTTTATAAGTTATATATCATTTACTGGACTCCTGGAATAGCCTGGCTGACAAATTCTTTTATTTTTTCATTCTTTATCTGTTTGTTTTCTTTCTTTTTTTTCTTCCCTCTTATTATTTTTTCTCTTTTCTAAAAACTTAAATCTTAAAATCTTCAACATATCTTTCAATTTTAAACTTAAAACTTCATAATCATTTAAAACTTAAAATCTTTTATCTATTCTTTTAAAATTCTAATTTCTGTATTTTCTTTGAACTAAATTTAAAACTTAAAAATAAAAATAAAATAAAATAAAATAAAATAAAATAAAATAAAATAAAATAAAGTAAAATAAAATAAAATAAAATAAAATAAAATAAAATAAAATAAAATAAAATAAAATAAAATAAAATAAAATAAAATAAAATAAAATAAAATAAAATAAAATAAAATAAAATAAAATAAAATAAAATAAAATAAAATAAAATAAAATAAAATAAAATAAAATAAAATAAAATAAAATAAAATAAAATAAAATAAAATAAAATAAAATAAAATAAAATAAAATAAAATAAAATAAAATAAAATAAAATAAAATAAAATAAAATAAAATAAAATAAAATAAAATAAAATAAAATAAAATAAAATAAAATAAAATAAAATAAAATAAAATAAAATAAAATAAAATAAAATAAAATAAAATAAAATAAAATAAAATAAAATAAAATAAAATAAAATAAAATAAAATAAAATAAAATAAAATAAAATAAAATAAAATAAAATAAAATAAAATAAAATAAAATAAAATAAAATATAATAAAATAAAATAAAATAAAAATGAAATAAAATAAAATAAAAATAAAACCAGAATAAATAAAACCAGAATAAATAAAAATAATAAAAATAATAAAATTAATAAAATTACACAATAAAAAAAATGTTGTCACTACGCAATATAGGGGGTGGACTTGCTAGCAAGTCCTCAACCTGAACTCAGATGGAACTCAGATGGAACTCAGACTGAACTCAGACTGAACCCATACTGAACTCTACTTGAACACCCACCTAAAACTGTTCTGCTGAGTGGTGTTCATCCCTGATTGTATGGTTCCTTTATCAATAGCTCAATGTGTGTTCAATCTATGGTGAGTTTGGGTCCAAGGTTGCGGACTTGCTAGCAAGTCCGCCCCCCATATTGTGTGGTGTGTGGTCTTCCAAAATTTGCAGAGGCCTTTGTTGGTCTGTTTAGTGCTGTTTTTGTATGTCTGAATTGAAATTGGTTGAAGAATTAGGTGTAGTTTGGTTTTTATTCAGTGAATATTAATACTATTGATTTGTTGGTACTACCATTGGATAGGCTTGGTTTTTCTCTATATTTGATGTCTTAATGATATTATTCATATTCCAAGTTTTAAGGGGTCATTTACTCATTTTTCATTTTTAAAAGATAGCTGTTTATTTTTGTTTTTTATGTGTTACCAGCTAACCTTAGTTCTTAGGCTTAATTGCATAGTACCATTAAGTAGACCTAATTTGGCTCTATATTTTATGTCTCAATGTTGTCATAGCTTAGTTTTGTGTTTTAAAATTTTTAGTAGTCGTGGTGGATTTTTCTAAGTATTTTGGGCTTTATTAGAGTTTTTTAGTGGTTTTCTGGCTTCAAGGAGGTCGGGCCTCCTCTACGCGGTGTAAAGAGTTCTAAAGTACTAAGCAGTAGACACAATGCAAGATGGGTTGGTTCTTCTTTTCAATTTCTAAAAAGAAGTGCCTGCCACTCTTATTTTTAAAGACAATGCAATAATGTGTAAAACTAATATGTGATTAGAAAATTAATAAGTTGAGAGCCGAGTTTAAAAGATTGGAAAAACAAGTATTACTATCCGGATATTTCTATTATTAACAAGCGCTAATCTTCACAGCTACTCCCTCTTGAAGCGCTCTCTTTGAATATGTCTTATTATAGCAATAAAATAACTCTAATAATAGTTAACCCTACTGAATCTATATATTCTAAAATAATTGAACACAGAAAATCTAAAAATATTATACTTCCTAATTATTAACTACTTGTATTTTAACTAACTATTTGTCAATTTGGTTCTTCTTTTCATTACTAGATGCGATACCCTCTTTATATTTTTCCACAGCTCTAAACACAGTTCCCTAGTGGATCTCCAGCGCTGACTCTAGCTCTACATTAGTAAAACAGTAGCTAATTTATTAGTAGACCACGCACACCTCTTGTAACAACTACAGCGACTAAATCATACCCTATCCTTACTAACACTAGTATTAACTTGTTTTACTCATGCTTGACAGCTTGACATGCACACCCCTGAGTGTACCTTTGTTTGTTTCAGCGCTACTTCCAAGTTTGACTCCTTCTAACACTGATCTTAGTTTCATTGATTTTCAACTAGTTAATCTCCCTTATCACCTGTTTCAGTAAGTTACCACACTAGCCGCGGTGCAGTATACTTTACACTTGAGCCTTTCCTTAAGCCATAATGCCTTCCTTAGTGCGTAATACACGATTATTGGAAAATACAAGTCCATATTGTTCAGCGCTTGCAGTCCTAAATCAATAACACGAAATTCCCCACTATGCGGCGCATCCTTCTGCAAAATCTAAGCGCACAGACCCTGAATCCTCTTCCGCACTTCTATTTCACTTTGTCCTTGAAACACACAAACACGCATTACAGTTTAGCACTTCCAACTGCGCTATGAATCCCCTTTGTTCTTCCTGGACCAGGCGAGCTGATTGGTCCAAAATCAAGCTACCTACAAGGTGTGTACCACATCCTCCCTCTACTCGTGACTGTCCCCAGGAGCCTATAAATATCCTGCGCCTTGCAGCATCTTCTTCCTCCATCTTCTTCCATCTTCCTTATTCAATATGATCCTCATTTCTTTTCTCTTTTTTTTGTTACCTTTATCACTTTTTCTCCTTCAATGAATACTAGAAATACTACCATTAATACCAAAAATACTGCCAACATTGTGGACGCTATCCGGAAGTTTGTGCGTACCCAGCCTACTGCTGCTCCACCTGCGACGCCAGTTACTACACTGATGGGTGGGACAAGATGCATGTGCTGCATCGAGAATGGCATAACTCCCTGTCATTTCTAAAAAGCCCGCCGTGGCAATGTTTTCTTTACTGGAAGTCTTTTTTTGTCCTTTTCTTTTCCTTCCTTTCTCCTTATTACTAATCTTCTATATTTTTTTTTCTTTTTTTTAGTCATGCGATTACTGTAAGCAACGCAAGAAGAAATGTAGTTACAATGGGCCACCCACTGTTGTGCACCTGGATCCCAACACTTCAACCTTGAATATGATGAGTCAGTTGGCCATCAAGCGCCCTGTGCCTACATCTTCAACTCCACCTGGAAACAAGCAAGCCAAGGTTAATTACCGCGCACATACATCTAGTAGTGTCGCCTCCCTTCCAAATTCTCTCTTTTCAGAGGAGAGTACAGTAAGTTCCTTTTTTTTTTAAAAAAAAAATGCTAACATAAATTCCTTTCTTTCTTAGAATGCATTAGCCACTCCTCACGCTGCATTTCCTCCACTGCCTAATGCTCCCCTTTTCCTTCCTTCCTTGGAAGAAGATCCAGTCTGGGATACCAATTCAATTCCTGAGTGCCCTCCGCACTCACCAACTCCCAACTGGACCACCCTTCAACCAGTCCTCGAGGATATCATCCTGGATGATTGGCCAGCTGACGTCCCCCCTGACAAAGACGAAGAAGAAGAAGAGCCTGCCATGGCTCAAAACTGGGAGTTTGCAGAGCGCGTTGCCTGCGCACCATACGATGCGACCACACGTCATATGAACAATATGATAGTCGCAGTCGAAAAATTTCTCGAGGAGGTCCCAGTCTATACTCGCGCTAAGTACAACAAAAGAAAAAAGCTAGTCACCACCTTGTAGCAAAACATGCAAGAGGCTGTTTGCGACTGGGCTTTCTGCGTCCCTATCTACAATGATGCCAAATACTAAGATCTTTGTTGTATATTCCTTATAAATTGTATATAGTTTTGTAAAAAAAATGTAATAATAATATTTCTTTCTCCTTAATTCTGCTTGACCCTAAGTCCCTTGTGAGAACCCAACACCTGGGAGATGAGTTGCCCTCAAAAAACGTCATCCTTTTTTCCAAAAAGTGTGCCTTACTACTAAGTGCCAATGAGAAGTGAAACAATAAACAGAAAATAAATTTATTATCGGCGCTACTCCCTAGAGCAGAAAATACATCCCCTGCATCATATATGCATGTGTTCCCTTGAAATCTTCAGATCTTCTCAGCATATGACTTTCCCTTGACTGCGATAAATTCACCTTTCCAAAGGTTCCTCATTTTCTTTTCTTTGAGGAAGATTCTTCCCATCTATCTTAGAAACCATTCATTGCTCATTTCAGTTTATTGCGCAACTGATGTTTCTTCCATAATGCCATTATTAACCTATAAATAGCTCATCTAATAACCCGTATTTCCTTCATCCAAACATCATGACTCAATATTGCACAGTTCCCAAAGATCAAGCGTGCTCATTTTGTAAACACCACAACTTTCATTGTACATTTTCTAGACCTCAGGGGTATGCCTCCTTTAGACCTGCCTGTGACAACTGCTTTAGATACCACAAAACTTGCAATATATCTCTGAACCATAATACTCCTCAGCATACTGGATACATTCGCTTTCCTCCTAGTTCAACCAGTAGCGCCCCCATAATTACAACTACTAGTCCGCTAGACCCAATTCTTCCACCAATAACAACATTCCTTATGAGTCGCCACTGCTTCCTACTTTTCCTAGATGCAAAATATCTATCCAGCCTAGCACTGCGCCTTCTTCCACTCTGAGCTCTAATGCTTCCATGCACTCCAGCTCCCCTACAGCTGCTCCCGACCTGATTACCATTTCTTTGCCATCAGCGCACCCACAAAATTTATTAGCAAGTAAGTACCCTTTATTATACTTACGCTTCCTTTACCCGCTGATTCTTTTTCAGGCTTCAATGAATCCATCTCTCTGAAATGGGATCCTATCCCTTTACATTTTGTCCATTCCATGTAAATTTTTTCCAGACTTTGTCTTATATATGACGCTATGTCTCTTTCCTGTTATAACACACCAGCTTTTTCTGACACTGAACTTGAAGCCCGCTACAACCATATAGAAATGATAGGTCAACTAATGAACAAGATCAGTTCATCAACTATTCTTGGATTCCCCGCCGACCCTCGTTGTTTTGTCATGCCCGAATACTGGAAAGGATATCCTAATAGCTTCCATCCCAATACTGAATAGTCCACTAGTGCCCTCCATAGGAGCCTTCTCTGTCCATTATTCCTGTACATAGTCTTCATATATTTTTCATACTATGCCTGTAAATAATAACTTTAGACACGGAGCTATTCTAGTACAACTGTCATCCATAATACCTGTCTTCTAAATTTAGAGAGCCTTACTTTGCTCCCCCTACTTTCTCTAAAAGACTGTAAACTCAAAAAAAATTATAAATAAACTTTTAAATCATAAACCTTTACCAACTTTACTGCGATACAAAAATACACAATTTAAATAAGAATTGAACTGTAGAGAGCCCTATCTATAAATCATTATTCCACTCCTGGTTAGTTAACCCATTGGCTAAATTCCCAGCGTCTTTTGCATTAACATGGTATGCAAATTTTTTAATCCAATTGCCTATCTCGTCATTTCCCCTTGAACAATGAAAATATAATATTTAATTTTCCTCTGTTCCCTCATCTGAGCGCTTACGCCAGTTGCCTGTTCAGCCTTGGTGCACCTAACTTCCAGTTAGCGCCCCTATCCATCACAACTTTGTCAAAGCCTCTTGTGAGTTCTCTTAGAAAAACAAAGCTTAACATAAATTATTATTTTACCCTCTTCCTGGAGTTCATTCTGGTAGTTTTTCCTCATTCCGGAGGTCATTCTAGTAGTTTTTCCTCATTCCAGAGGTTGTTCTGTATCACTGGAACACCTCTTGGGTAGAACCTTTTGATCTGATCTGCCACCACATGCCGCTTCCATTCAGTACCATCTAGTTCCTCCAGTAAGTAAGACCCCCCAGTTATCTGCTTTCTGATCCTATAAGGACCGTTCCATCTGACAGCAAAAATCTTCCCCCATTGGCTTTCTAAACCTCTATTATAAACCAGAACCAAATCTCCTGGGTTCAATGGCTTCCTTAACCTATGCGATAAACGCTCATCCCAATATTTAACTGACTTGTCATGGATCTGAATCATTCTATCATATGCCTTCTCCACAAACTCTTCCTTTCTTTCAAGCTGCGCTAACCTTGCTAGAATTAAATCTTCAGTCCAGCACACTTGATCCCAGTTGCATCCCAGAAAAGATCCAGCCTCTAGATCAATAGGTAATACCGCCCTTTGACCAAACATAAGTTCATACGGTGAAAAGCCTGTTGTCTTTTTAACTGAAATCCTGTCTGCAAACAAAACTAATGGCAAGTAGTTCTTCCACTTTGCCCCATTATTCCCACATAACTTAACTAGCACATCCTTTATAACTTGATGCCCTCTTTCTACCATCCCCTCTGCTTCAGGATAATATGGTGTTGAAACTCGTAGCCTCGCGCCAATACCCTTAACTACCTCCTGGAATTCTCCAGCAAATTCAGTGCCACTATCTACAGTTACCATCTTCATTACCCCGTACCTATAAACCCATTCTCTTTTCAAGAACTCAGCTACATTACTCGCTTTAAGATTTACCAATGGCCCTGCTTTGACCCATCCTGATAGATCATCCCTGGCTACTACAAAGTATTTAAAGCGCCCTTCATTTATATGAACTGCGTCTAAACTTATCCTACCAAAAACAGTATCTTTGCCCATCGCTCTACCTTCCTCTATTGGCTTTCTGTAACTCCTACGCTGAAATTCAGGACAAGATTTGAACCATTCTCTTACTTTATTCTTCATATTGGGCCACCAGAATCTCTCCCTAACTCTGCGATACGTCTTGTCTTGACCCCTATGTCCTAAATTCTCATGTAACTCCCTGAGTATTATTTCCTTCCTTTTCCTAGTTTGAACAACTAACTGGGAACGCAAGGCTTGATCCTTCCATAACTTCCCATCTTTTATAAAATAGCTTTTAGAGCGCTTTTCAATATTGGGCCAAACCTTTTTATCACAAAAATCTGTCCTTCCAGATATAGTCTTAACAACTCCAATCCCTCATCAGTAGATGCGTAATCTTCAGAATACTCCCCTTCTTCAGAATGAGTGCTACTATCTTGACTTCCCCTTGAATAATCTTTGTCATCTGACTCTTCCACTTCCTTGCCTAGCGCACTCCTTGTTGCTACGTTAGCTTCAAGGTTCCCTAAATCCAGTTTCAGACTACCTTTGAAAACATCCAGCACATCATCAACATCTAGCCTTATGTCGTTACAGACATTCAGCGCAACTGTTTTATTGTCATCACGGACAACCTTGCCTGCTAGTTTATTTTCTTTGCTGACAATCTTGCCAAATTTTTCATAAAAATAATCTATGCCATTTACCCATCTCTTATCTTCTTCAAATTCTTTGGTTTCTGAGTCTTCTTCACATGGCGGTCTTCTAGATAATAATTCCAGCATAGTGAAAGTTTTTTCTGGCTTGTGGACCAAATCAAAAGAAAATAAATTAATCTGCGCAACCCATCTTGTCATGGGCGCATCTTGTAAACCTGGGCTACTAATCATTTGCACCAATGATAGCACATCAACCTGCAACTCAAAATGTTGCCCCCAAATCATCCATTGCAGCTTCTTAAGAATCTTTGCTACTTCAAATAACTCCAGCTTAGACTGGGAGTACCTGGACTCTACTCTAGTAAAAGTCTTAGATTCATAAAGGACAGGTTTATCATTACCTTCCTCATCCTCTTGCATCAAAACTGCGCCCACTGCGGACACACTAGAATCCACTGCTAGAGTAATTTTCCCAGAACCTGGTCCATACTCCAATTTCTTTAAAATAATATCTTTTCCTACAATCCTTTTCAACAACTGAAATGACTCTTCACATTCCTCTGTCCAATCCCATACAGCATCTTTTCTTGTTAAGCGCCTTAAAGGTAAAGATAACAAAGCAAAATCTCAAATAAACATTCTTACATATGTACAAATGCCTAAAAAATCTCTAGCTTCTATAGTATTTCTTGGCCTCGGCCATGTAAGCACCTTATTCTTCTGTTTTTCTGCAATGATCCTCCCTTCCTTGCACACCACGTCTCCCACTATATCTAGCGCTGGAACACAACAAGCAAGTTTGGATCCAGAGATTGTTAATCCTGCCTCTTCTATCCTGAATAACACTCTTTCCAGAGTAATCACATATTCCAAAAAGAACCTTCTAATATATGGATTCTCTTCTAACACCTCCCCATTGTAATCAATGGCTGGTCCTTTTATACCACCATCATAAATGAAAATACCCACATGATCTGGAATTTCATCCTGAAATATTCACATCATCTGTGCTTGGTATACCGCCACCGAATTAGTTGCGCCCTGTGGTAACCTTGTCAACCTGAAGCACCCAAGTGGGGTTTCAAACGTCGTCATGGGTCTGGATAATTTTTTCGATTTGCACTCATTGTATCCTTTCATAATATCACCTGATCTGTAACATGCACGTCTCACAAAAGAATCCACAAACTCCTCCAGCATTGGCGGCATTCCTGCGATCTTTACTGTAACCTTTTTCAGCTTCCTAAGATCATGAACAACCCTAAGTTTACCATTATTTTTAACAACACTAAACACTGGAATTTAATAACTAGACATAGACTGTTCATTCAAGCCAGACCTTAGCCTTCCCCTAATTAATGCCGTATATTCTTCTCTTGTAGCTGCTGGTATTGGAAAAGCCTTCTTTTGCCACGGCGTATGAGGTATAACTGGAACAATATAAGGTTTACCATAAAAGTGTTTTAACAAACCTCTCTACTCTTCAGAAAACAAAATTTCTTTTTCTCTGAGAACCATAACTTGTAATAATAACTTAATCCTCTGATCCAAAATTAACCATCTGAAGCCTCTCCATTGTGATTTTACTAGTAGGCGCAAATTCAGGTGGAAACTTTGTTAAAGGATTATCATAAGGATTCCTAGACAGAGCTGTCCTCTGAAAAGGAGGATTCAAGTCCAGCATTGGTACATTTTCTGGTTTAACCCTGACTGCCACTGGTTTATACTTGGACGCTAAACAGTGCTTGCTGCTTCCTTTATTACTTAAAATCAAACCCTTTCTAATATAGCTACGGGTTACACCTAAATCCTGTTTTTGTCTTTTCTTTTTAATATAAGTATAACAAAATCCATAATCAAAGAAATTAAAAAGCTTAGGTATAATACATTCTACTGTAGTATTCCCAAGAAACCTATGAAGTACTGATTTACGTATCCCTTCTTGTTGGACTGACTGGTAACTATCTGGGTTCCTCTCATCCTGGGAGATAGTAACACCTAAAATGCCAGTCCCTAATGAAAATGTTGTTGCCTTCCTGGAAGACGCCCTATCTCCTCATCTGAGATTTCCTCATAAAACTCTCTTTCTTTCTCAAATTGCCCAGCTCCAGAGTACTTAGTTTCCCAGCCACCATCCTTAGGCGCTACTAAGACTGCTGTTACTGGAATACCATCATCACCCAAAATCTTATTCCAATAGTCTTATTTAAACAATAATCAATTGTTGCAGAATAATCGATTAAAATGGTGTGCCTAAGACTGGTTTAACTACACCCGTTGGAACATAAAAGTGTATATCCCTCATCGCTCCCGCAACTCTAGTGGGTAAATACTCCACTACACCTATAACAGGTAACCTACCTCCACCAATTCCTGCAACAGTACGCTCACTATCTTTAACAGGAAGACGTAACTCCACCGCATCGTCTACTGACACCACTTTGATTTGTGAACCTGTATCCACTAAAGCTATAATTTGCTTACCATTTACAGTGATTGTTAAATACCCTAAGGGTCCTGCCTAATGTGGCACCCTAGGTAATCCAACGACTGGCTGAAATTACTGCTCTCCAAAATAAAACTCAGCACAATTAGCAACCCTTTGCTTTCTGCACTTATCCACAATTCCGTTTGCTACATCTGCCGCCACTACTTTCAGAACCCCTAATGGAACAGAAAATGTAGTCTTCAAACATTGCCCAACTAGATCCTCAGCTGCCTTACAAAAATCAGAGTGAACCGGGCGCTGCATCCTCCGTTTAGGATGAGTTGTCTTCACAACAGCCTTTGTCCTTCCAGGTGGATTCTTTGGAGTATTGCGCCTTTTTCTAGCATTCCTTCAACAGGTACCATTCTTTGCTGCACTACCTATGACTCCTCCATCATCATTTTTTGATCTTCTACCTGAAGTTCCACACCATAACCAGCTGGCTCAATACTATCCATTTCAACATCCTCCATAGGCACAGGTGTATTCTTTCTAGTAGTATACCCTACTTCCTCCATATCTTCTGGATTTGCATACATAGCGCCAGCTCTTCTCAGCCTACTAATTTTAGGTGGGGCCATTTTCTTGTGTTTTGCTGTAAACATCTCAAAGTGTGCTGCAGTAAGTGGCGCTGCAACAGCTCCTTCCTTGAATTTAAAATCCAACACTGCTCAATTAACTGCACAATTGACTGACTTTGAATCCTTGCCTTTCTCTCTAGCTTCAGGCTCCTTGCCCTTGCTTGACCTGCCCTCCATAGACTTTTTATTAATGTGATTGATGACCATGGCTCTCATCCCTTGATCCTTGTCTTTGACAAGCTTATTCCCATCTTCCAAGGTAAGCGTAGTTCCATCCTCATAAACTACCCTCTCTTCTATATCTTTTTGAAGCTCATTACACCTCATCCTAGTATGTCCCTCTTTATTACAATAATAACATACCATAGTAGCAAGGCACAATGGTTGAGGAGAACTCTTGGGCCTAAACACTTCCTTTGCTTTTGCCGCTTTGTTTATTTTCTTCTCCAGCTCGTCAATCCTCACCATAACTGAATCCGGCTCCTTAGTAAAATTTTTTACTTTAGGAGACAACATTTGAGGAGGCGATTGCACACCAGACGCATCTTTGTCCATCTCCTTGTTATCCAAAGCAACTCTAGCTGCGCAACGCTCAACTCAGCGCAGCTTCATTTCCACTTCCACTTCCATTTCTACTTCTTCTAATCCAGGGTGCTTATAATTACTGTCCCTCTTCTTAACTAGCTTTCCTTCATTATCCAAGTGCCTCTTTGCCCAGTCTTCCACTTCTGGCGCTAACGCTTCTCAAAACCAAGTTAAAGACACATTAGCATCACTAAAATCTTCATTACTGACTAAATATTCCACTTTTTGATCAAAATCCTCTCTAAAACTTTAAAATTCCCTAGGATCTTGAACACCCCCTTTAGCTTTAACCCTTTTTACCAAGACATCCAGATACTTTATTGTATACTTAGTTTCCTAGGTAACTTTTGGCCATCTCTTGAGCATTCGTTCTTTTAGTGCTGACCAATTGTGCTCTTCATGCCCCTTTAAATCCTCTAAATTGTCTTTGCACTCATTAGAGACAAAGAAGAGTACTTGATGCACCATATCATACTCAGTTGCTCTGTGCACTTCCGCTGCTTGTTCAAACCTTTGTAAGAACTTCTTGGTATTAATACCTGTAAAACCCAAACTTTCATCTTTACATCTAACTATTGTAGTTACCGTTTGTGGCAACGACACCATCGAATTAGGTGTTTTAACCCTCTCCTAACATCCCTTAGATGTAGTTGCAGTAGAATCCATTTCCGAAATATGAAATTAAAACAGAGATCACAAAATGATAAACGCACACTTGGTAATTAAACCCAACTATATCCATGATAAAGCCCTAGGTTATCCTCTGATAACGGCTAATGATTCACTTGTTGTAGACCCTACAACTCTTCCGCTGAAGTGCCGGCTTGATCTCGTCCTCTTGACAAAACTCTGTAAAACTAATGATCTAATCAAAATACTAGTTACAATTATGCCACTGTTGGGAAACCAATTGTAGAGAGTTCTAAAGTACTAAGAAGTAGACACAATGCGAGATGGGTTGGTTCTTCTTTTCAATTTCTAAAAAGAAGTGCCTGCCACTCTTATTTTTAAAGACAATGCAATAATGTGTAAAACTAATATGTGATTAGAAAATTAATAAGTTGTGAGCCAAGTTTAAAAGATTGGAAAAACAAGTATTACTATCTGGATATTTCTATTCTTAACAAGCGCTAATCTTCACAGCTACTCCCACTTGAAGTGCTCTCTTTGACTATGTCTTATTATAGCAATAAAATAACTCTAATAATAGTTAACCCTACTGAATCTATATATTCTCAAATAATTGAACGCAGAAAATCTAAAAATATTATACTCCCTAATTATTAACTACTTGTATGTTAACTAACTATTTGTCAATTTGGTTCTTCTTTTCATTACTAGATGTGATACCCTCTTTATATTTTTCCACAGCTCTAAACACAGTTCCCTAGTGGATCTCCAGCGCTGACTCTAGTGCTACATTAGTAAAACAGTAGCTAATTTATTATTAGACCACGCACACCTCTTGTAACAACTACAGCGACTAAATCATACCCTATCCTCACTAACACTAGTATTAACTTGTTTTACTCATGCTTGACAGCTTGACATGCACACCCCTGAGTGTACCTTTGTTTGTTTCAGCGCTACTTCCAAGTTTGACTCCTTCTAACACTGATCTTAGTTTCTTTGATTTTCAACTAGTTAATCTCCCTTATCACCTGTTTCAGTAAGTTACCACACTAGCCGCGGTGCAGTATACTTTACACTTGAGCCTTTCCTTAAGCCATAATGCCTTCCTTAGTGCGTAATACACGATTATTGGAAAATACAAGTCTATATTGTTCAGCGCTTGCAGTCCTAAATCAATAACACAAAATTCCCCACTATGCGGTGTATCCTTCTGCAAAATCTAAGCGCACAGATCCTGAATCCTCTTCTGCACTTCTATTTCACTTTTTCCTTGAAACACACAAACACGCATTACAGTTTAGCACTTCCAACTGCGCTATGAATCCCCTTTATTCTTCCTGGACTATGCGAGCTGATTGGCCCCAAATTAAACTACCTACAAGGCACATACCACAGCGGGCCTCCTGCCTCGGTTATAGAAGGCTGAGAAGTGTTTCTAAAGGGTTTAATCCCATTTTGCTGTCAAAAGCACCAAATTTGTTGCTGTGCATCGATTTTTAGGTGGTGGTCTGTGTGTACATACTGAAGAAGACAGTTTGGGGGCAACTTTAATTATCATACAACCATATGATAGTTATAATATTATTTCTCACTCAGTTTTCACTGTTTTTTGGCCACAATTGGCTGTGTTTAATGCAAGTTTAGTTCTTCATTTAACTCAACTTTGGCAACTGATTTCTCTGGTGTAGCTTTGCAACCTACATCAAGTATTATTTCTGTTTTCTGTGCAACAAGTGCACAGTGTTTTGTTTTTCTGGTGTAGATCTTTCTACATTTCTGTTTTCTGGTTCTTTGGTTCTCAAAGTTCTGCTATTTGCTACTGTATTGACTTGTAAAGCATTTAAGAAGTGTGTTGGAAGGGGTATTGTAACAATCTCTAATTTGCTGTAGCAAATTATTCTCACCTGGATTTCTCAAAGGGACAGGAGTTTTTCTCTCCAGTCTTACTCCAACTCCCTTGGTCAACGCCTATAGCTAGTACTATAGGATTGTCTACATTTCTGGCACCCAACGTGGGGAGATGATTTTTTAGCCTTTTGGATTTTCTGTTACTTTTGGATTCTTTTCTTTTGTGGACTCTTTGTGGACTTTGGATTTTTGATATTGTATCTCTAAGTGGTTGGTCTAGGGGATCTTCTCTCTAGTTGGATTTGGTCCCTCCTACGTCTCTGAATGCTGTTGGTGGGACTTTGGCTATCTGTGGTGGAGAGTTGGGGAGGTGTAACTGGAAATAGTTTGGATGATCAAGATAAAGTCGTGGAACGGAAAAAATTGCTTTGAAGAGGAGGAAAGGTTATTTTTGGAGATCTTTGAAGCTGATGCTGATATGGATGGGGCTTCTGATTTGGATAGGGTGAAGCAGGTGATCTTCTTCATTGATGATAGAGAAGTGGTGAAGGAAGTTCTTAGGATGGAGAGATATAGGAGTCAGGATTGGGGAAATTTAAAGATGGGAATGATCAGGAGGTGGCCTGCTGTGTTTTCAATGGATGATCTTTATGGCATTGCTAGGAAATGGGAAATGGATGGTGGTGTAACTTCTCTGGTTCAGTATGGTAAATTTACTGAGGAATTCAAAGACAATATGGATTATCTGGATTATAATGGTATTTCCTCTCATGAAATGGAGGCCAAGTGTTTATTTTGGAGTGCCAAGGGTCTGGAGGTCAAAAAGGAGGTTTAGGGATCTCTGTTAAAGGCTATGCTGATGAAGACGCTTCTAAATAGAGAAAGTAGGACTCCTGCTTTAGGTGTTTTGAAGAAGGCTATTCTGAGGAATCTTGAAAACCTTGTTTCTAAAGAGGTGGAACCTGAGAATAAAAATTTATTGGATTGTAAAGTTTTAGGAAGAAGTGGCAGAAAATTTAACTACAGTGGAAATATTGGGATCACCCACTTTGGGAGATGATGATGTTTGTGATGTTTCAGAAATTTTTATTTCTTTAAATGATGATGTCAATGGATCTCAAGAATGTGCTTCATTTGATGTTTTGGATATGCACACACTGGATGATCAGTGCATCTTTTCAAACGTTGATAAGCTCTGTGGGAAGGAAAAATTGGATGTTCATGATGATAGCGTTTTTTCATGTTTAGATAATAGATTTTTGGATGAAGATGTTTCTTTAAGATCTGTTGATGGTCAGCAAGAGTCTGTGTTGGATCTATTGCTCTTAGAGGAAGATTATTTTCTAGGTGCTCCTTTAAGTTCATTAGATGAATGCTTGGAGGAGGATTGTCGTTTTGATGTTATGGAATCTATTCTGGAGGATCTTTGGATTCTAAGGGTAATTCTGAACTTAATGATTTGAAGCCTCATGAAAAAGATTCTCAGTTTCTTCTATCAATTTCAGAGGATGGAAGAAATGGTGAAAATCTCTCTATAGATCAGAATGATTATTTTCTGGATGTATGTTTGTTGGAGGAATAATATTTTAAGCTGGTTCCCTCAAGATCAGAAGATGGTTTTTTGGGGGAAGATGATTTTTTAAGTGTTCTAATTCCTGTTTTGGAGGATTTTTTAAAATTTCAGAATAATTTTATGATTGATGATTTGGAGTTAGAGACATTAAACTCTCAGCTTCTTCCCTCAACTGAAGAAAGATTTTTTAGAAAGGAGGATAAAATTATTGATGCTGTAGATTGCTCTGTTTCAAAGGATATAGGGTGGATGGACACTGGGAATGAAATTGATGGTAAATTCAGTGTATGGAGAAGGATGTGGATTTTTTTGGAAGTCTGATTATGGGATATCAGAATTAAAAGAGGGGCTTAGCTTTTTGTAGACCAAGGGGATAACTTATTGGTTTCAACCTGGGGATTCCAAGAATCTAATTCCTCTGAAATGAGGATAAACTACTAGATTTGTTTTGGTTTCGTTTAATTTTTTCTCTATGTATTTGGTCAGGATTTTTTTTTGTTATTTCCAATTCTTACCAGTCTCTCTGGTTCAAGTCTCTATAAAAAAATCTTAGTATAATGAATATGGAAGAAAAGAAAAATTCAAATGAAGATGGATATTTTATTTAAAAAAAATGAAGTATAAAAATGAAGATCATTGGTTTTATCTAACCTCCATCATGAGGTTAAACGGTAAAAAATTTTATTTCTAAAGTGGATTTCTGGCTTTCAAGAATTTTAATGGTTTTGGTTATTTATGGGAGAAGATGTGTGTTGGAAAATCCTTTTTTTAGAAGGTACCCAAGGGTGGGGCTTCTTGTCAGTGGGTCTCTTGGTCTAGACAATAAATCTGGAGGTCCTATGAGGTTCTAAATGGATTTATTGGGCTTTCAAAAATGATGTACATATTTCTTACAACTTTTGATTGTTTTACTCAAATAATAAGAGGTGATTTCAGATATTATTATAATTTATGTGTTAGAATTACATGAATGTAAATACTAATGTTATAAAAAATATTAATAAAGGATCTAAATGATATATTGTAAGATATGTAAGTAAGTAAGGAATGGTCTGAAAAGTACAAAAAGAGAGGGCCTTTTATAGGCTAAAATGTGAGAAATAAAGACAGGGAGTTAAAACCACCTAATACAAGGGTGTGAGAGGAAAAAAATAAATAAAGAGAGTATGTGAAATAATAAAAGATATACTAAATGGTGCGTCAATAAAGGTATGATTTTTATTTAAAATAAAACTTGAGTTCCCTTAGAATGTCACATTTAGTACAAAAAATTTGATTTTAAATTTTGATTCAGAGGTTATTTAAATTTCTCAATAAGGAATTTGAATTTTTGAAGATTTTTATTATATTTTAATACTATTTTTATTCCCTCTCATCTGTATTATTCAGCATGGTGTTAAGGAGTATAAATGTATGGGACAATTACTTATTTTTATTAATTATTTACATTACTTAGTGTACTTAGCTAGTTAGTTGTAAGTAATACATAAGTAGGTAATAAATAATTAAATACTAATAATTATTTAAAAGGTGTGGCTAAATCTCAGTAAAATAATTAATTATTTTACTGGATAAGTCTAGTAGGCTGGCAGACACTTCTAGATTTGATTTTGGCAAGTGTGGGGGTAACTGATGGGCTTGATGCTCTATCAACAGTTACACCAGATTGTCTGCTTCCAAAAACTTCTCTTAATTTGGTTGAACCCTAGTATTGGTTTCTCTTCACAGGTTTTAGTCCTCTATGACTTTAAACTGGAAATTCTTTTGGTCTTCAAGTGCTGGACTCTTCACGCTGTAGACAATCCTATAGTGCTAGATATAGGCCTTGACCAAGGGAGTTGGAGTTAAACCAGAGTGAAAAACCCCTGTCCTTTAGAAAAATAAGTGAGATTTACCTGCTACAGTAAATTGGTTCCTGTTTACCAAAATCCCCTTTTCCAATACACTTGACTACCTAATCAGTCAAGAAAGTAGTCTCCAGAAAGACTCCCAATCCAAAGAACTAAAATGTAGACCAATGTCCACACCAGAGAAAGAAATAATACTTGATGTAGGTTGCAAATACACACCATAGACAGCAATAATACTTGATATAGCTTGCAAGTCTACACCAGAGAAAACAGTTGCTAAGTTAAGTTAAATGAAGAACTCACTTTGCAACAAACACAGAGAATTGTGGCCAGAAACAGTGAAAACTGAGTGAGGAACAAGGATATCACCTCCGGATGGTTTTATGTTAATTATAGTTTCCCCAAACTGTCTTATTCACTATATAAACACAGACTACTAACTAAGAGCCCATGCACAACCACAAATTTGGAGTTCCTGACCACCAAAATGCATAAAACCTCCCTAGAAATTCTTCCCAGCTCTCTAGCACTAAGGCAAGCAGTCTGCCTGACATCAGGAAGCCTGTCTGAAGCAGCCTGACCACCCTGAAGCCAGAAAACCACCAAAAACACCCAAACTACTTAGAAAAATAATCTACAACTACTAAAACCCTTGAAACACATAATTACGCTATAACAACATTGTGACATGAAATTTAGAGAAAATTCTGCTCATTCTAACGGTACTAAGCACTCAACCTTAATAATTAAGGTTAGCCCATAAAACACAAAAACAAAATTTAACAGCAATCTTTTAAAATGAAAAATGAGAAATTATCCCCCAAATACTTTAGCTATGAAAAATGTGCACAAGACATAAAATGTAGAGAAAACAGGGGCTATCCAATGGTAGTAACCACCTCCCCATAGTCTCAATTTTTTCCGTGTAATTCAAGAAAAAAACCTAATTATTTAAACAATGCCATTTAAAGCATACCAAAACAACACCAAATAAACCAACAAAGGGCTCTGCCAAAGTTGGAAGACCACATCCTCCCTCCAATAGAGAATTTCAACATTCTCCTTTACCACAACCACAATGTTCAGCTTTCTTTCCAAATCTGCTACTGACATGGGTTCCTGCCAATACTGCATTGAAAATAATCTCATCTGTACCATCTTACCACTGGCTCATCCCTACAGAACCTCCTGTGATGCCTGGAACTCTAGAAAGAAGAATTGCTTCAAAACCGGTCCATTGTCTTCTGCAACATCTTCCCCTTCTCCACAACCTGATCCACCTTCCACCAGCACCAAAAGATCCAGGACATCTATGCTGATCCCCACACTGGTCCACAAACTACACCCTTTGAAAAAGAGTGCCAAACCCGCTACTACCACCTGCTCTACCATCCCTGGTCCTTCTAATGGTAAGCACAAAACTTCTTCATACTGAATTCTGATCTGAAAAATTTTTAGCTCATTTCCCTCTTGAAAGTGATGATGACAATGTGGGAACCATTGAAGCACCCCCACATAATCCATTGTCCACTATTAAGGACAAATTTTGACATCATTCTTCTCAACAGAAGCATCTCTTACTAAACAACTTCCAATCTACTCCTTCAAGGGACCCACAGGATCTGGTGAAAGGAAGAACCTCATACACCAGTTCAAATCCAATGCTGAAAATTTTTTTACATCTCTTGATTCTCTTCTGCCTCTTGACTTTTAATTAATCTCTTGACTTAGAATTAAAAAAAATTCTTGACTTCTCCAGACTTTCTTAATGTTTCCAATCATCATAAAAAACTCCTTGGTTTACAGTCATGGGGGAATAATCCTCAGTTTTAAGTCTTGGGGGACTAACAGCTCTCATTTTATAGACTTGGGGGACTCAAAAACCTCAGTTTATAGTCTTGGGGGACTCAAAACCTAAATCAAAAAGATAGAACCAGAGATCAAAACATTTAAGACCCAAAGAAACAACTAACATTCTGGGGTAACTGTTCTACAGAGCAGCCAGCTCATCAGTTACCCCCACACTTGCCTTAAAAAAATTCAGAGACTCCCCCTTGGATGCCCTCTGTCAGAATCACACCAACTCCCATTATCAGTTTATAGTCCTGAAGGGCTCAACCATTATATCACCCTCAGTTTATAGTCTTGGGGTACTATACCATTTCTCAGTTTAAATTCTTGATGGACTGACCAGTGTTCAGTTTAAAGTCTTGATGGACTTCTTTTAATTTTCAGTTTAAAGTCTTGGCGGACTTTTGCATGGCAAAGGCAGTGCAGCCCCAATGCACAATGCTCTGCAGCCAACCTGCTGAACTTCCACTCTTTCTTCACCATCTACACATCACTGATAAATCTTTTTTAGTCATATCTTTTCTTTCCACTATTGCTCCTTCACAGGTTATGGCTGGATCACCAAAGTTTGACCCATTGGACCTTCCCTGCTTCACTGCTCCTAAGGACTATGCTTGTAAATAGTGCATACACATGTGCAGACCTTGCACATTCACTCTCCCTACTTCCCAGGCCAAATTCTATAACAGGGCCTGTGATTCTTGAAATTCCAAAAAGAGAAGGCGTGACAGAGATCCCAACTACCCAATACCTCTGCCTTCACCTTCACACAAATATATATCCAGATCTCTTACCAGGTCACCAGAGCTTGGACCTGCTTCTTCCTCTTTGTCTTCTGCTCCTTCCAGAAGACCCCACCGTTCCATTTCCAAGACCATTCCTAAAAGACCAGCTTTATCTTCTAAAGATTCCTCTTTTCTCTCAGAAAATTCAGCGAAAATGGCGTCAAAATCAGCTCCTAGGTTGCTAGACCGCGTCCAGGCGGCTTTCGCGTCATCAGCGGCCTGCCTTCCTCGTCAGAAAACAAAAAGAGGCTCAGAACTTTCAATTTCAGCCAGAAAACAACCCAATTCTTCCATCAAAAACCAATAAATCCACACCAAAACCTCCTAATTCTTCCAGAGCAATGAGTACCACCACCATTTTGTCTTCTATCAACACCAGAAACTCCAACATCTCTATAGAGCTTCCTAAAGGACCCACTGCAAACACCAGAACAGCCAGCACTGTTTCTAAAAACAAAACTCCTGTTACTTCAGGAAGGAACAACTTAACCTCCCTTCTGGCCGCCAATTATTCCTCTGATACTTCTTTTTCTTCTGGATCATCATCCAGCAGATCACAATCAGCCACCAGATCACCATCTCCCTGTCCTTCCTTCAATCAACCTGCCACTCCTCCTCCGGTATCTACCAAACCTTCACAAAGTAATAATATAAACAATAACAACAACAACAGCCCTGCATCTGAAACCAGGTCACAGGAAACTACTTCTTCTTTTTTATCTTCTCAACACCATTTAGAGGATGACCCCAAAAATCCATACCTCCATCTGGTGGACCCTCCTAAAACACCTATTCAACACTCTTCAGCCATCCAGATTCCAGCTGCATAGAAATTTGAGGATCTCCCAATCTGTAAGTACCAAAATAAAATAACAAAATTCAATTTCTTCAACAGAGAATAATTATTGAACCAATTCTTCTGTTTTTATTGGAACCCCACTGCCTGAAACTGCATTTGGGACTGGCCAACCCCTAGAAACTACTTTAATGTTGGATTACGCTAATATGAAGCAACACCATAGCATAATGTGTTCAAACGCGCTTAAGGCCTTTTCCCTTCATGGTCCGTTGAATGATTTTGAGAAGAATCTGAGAAAACAAATTCTTGGTGACCACTGGAAGATGTCTCAAATTATCAAGCACACTTTCCAGCACTCCATTCCTGTTTCTTTTTATTCTTCCCACTTTTCACCTTCTGACCCAGTTCCTGAGCACTATAATCCGTATTATTTATCCAGCAACCTGCAGTACAAAGAACACAGTTCTTCCTTTAATCCAAACAAGAAACAAGAACTCCAACACCATCTGGACCAACTGCCAGAGGCTTCTTCATCCTGTCATTAAATAAAAGAATTTTTTTTTTAAAAAATTACTAACTAGAAAAAAATAATAAACAGCTAACAGATATATATAAAAAATTTTTGTTTTATTTAATTTTCATTTTTAATTTTAATTTTAATTTATATTTTTTATTTTTTTTATCTACTAAACTACTAACATAAAAATTTTTAAATAAAATTAAAATGAAATGAAAAAATTATATGAACTAAATAATTATTACAATGGTATCCCCCAGCCAATTGATGAGCTGATCCCCTGATACCTTACCCACATCCAAGTGTACCTTGATGTGGATAAACCTTTAAATATTTTAGTTGATTTAAGATAAAAAATTAGAGATTAAAGAAAATAATAGAAAAAATGAAACACTGAAAAAAAATGAAATAAATAAAAAAGAAGATAGCAATGCCCGGCCAATTGATAAGCCTTTCCCCACCAATGCTTGCCCACATCCAGGTGACCCTGATGTGGTAACACCATAATTTTGTGATTTTTCCCTCTTTACATCCTAATAAACCCCATAAAAAATTAAAAGAAAAAAAGAGAAAAAAAAGTAATCCAAAAACACTATCTAACACAACCATAAACCAAAAATCAGAAAAAAGAAAAAGTGCAATCCAAAGAAATGATCTCTGGGTGGGCTCCCTCCAATTAGTAAAAATTATGGGAGACCACCTGTGATACGCTTCCACTCCAAGGAGACAACGAAGCCAGTCCAAAGCCAGTTTAAAGTCATAGTGGACTAGAACCTGAATAATAAAAACCAGAACTAGGATTCAACTAGGACAAACAAAATACTTGAAACATACATTATGGGGTAACTTTTCTACAGAGCAGCCAGCTCATCAGTTACCCCCACACTTTCCAAAAAAAAAATCTAGAAGTCCCCCCTGGGAAACTTCTAACAAACACAACATCCAGCACAAAAACAAAAATCAAAAAAAATGAAGAGTCCTGCACTTGAAGACCAACAGAATTTTCCAGTTTAAAGTCATAGAGGAATAAATCTTGTCAAGAAAAAACAATACTAGGCTTAAACCAAATTAAGAGAAGGGGTTTGAAACAGACAATCTGGGGTAAATTTTGATAGAGCAGCCAGCCCATCAGTCATCCCCACACTTGCCAAGGCAAAATCTAGAAGCCCCACCCATGGGTACTGTCAGTATGTCTAGTATATAAATATGATTTAATAGTATTTATTAATGGTAATACTACTCATTGATAAATGATTTAGCAATTAAACCTCAGGGGAAGACTAATAAAATAGTTATACTCAAATACAACTCACAATACTTGGATTTAAATGTGTGCTAGTGGTAGAAAATAGATAAATAGAATATAGTTATAGCTTATATAATGATAATATCAATTTATAAAGGCTTTATAATATATTTCTAAATTCTAATAATTGTTTTTAAGTGTTTTATTCAATTGTAGTAAGTAATTGATAATCAATAACCCGTCAAATCCCTCCTTACTTATACCAAAATCCCTTGGAGTGCACAGACCTTCAATCCAGATGATTTCACTGCTATCCCTGGCAATTACAGCACTTTGAGGGCCCATCACCTCCCCATGGCTTCCTCTTCAAGCAGATTAAACACCCAGACCTCCAGTAAGGACCTACCGTCACAATTAATGCTAACACAGACCCAAACCATATATAGAAAATCCAGATAAAAGTGGATACCATAAAGAAAAAGATAAATTAACTAATCCAAAAGGAATAAAATGAAATCCAAAGCATATAAAGAAACAAATGAAATTTCCAAGACCCCCAATAACATTTCTAAGCATCCATATTAACCCAGCAATGACCTCCCAGCCCATAAATCCGTGAATATCGATCCAAGGAAGCAGATTAAGTTGTCCAAACTGAGTATATGTGCCTGAACTAAGTATATATGCTTCTGTAGGCGTTGTGAGTCCACTGATTTTGTTTATATTACCTAAAATAATCAGAAAATTAAAGTTTTTAGACTATTAAGAGGCTAAAACCCACTTATAGAACTAAATATACATAATATTCTGCATATTTAACTGAATATGAGCTTTATGTATACATTTAAGCTTATGTATCTCAAAAATTACTTAAGATCACATATTATAAGTATATTTTGACTCCATTAACACTTTAATAAGTATTATTAGGCTATGGATAAGCTAATTAAACAACTATGATCTATATAATAGTGTAATAAATATATATATATATGTATTATAATCATATATTTAATTGTTTTAACCTTATTTTTATGATATAAGCTTAATTTACTTAAGGTTATCTTATTTTAAGTATAAGAAAAACTCAGTCCTAGGAATATCTAGGCTGAAACTCCCTCACTCAAAAAAAAACAATAAAAAAATGTTAAGAAATTTTAATTAAAAGTAAGGAGTGAATAGAAAAATAATTTTTCAAATTTTCTATAATACATATGCTGAATAAACAGTATTATTTTTATTTAAATTTTTTCAAGATATTTTTAAGATCAGATATTTAATTTTCTGGAATCCACTGGTCATATTTACTTGATTTTTTTTTAAATCTTAATAGATACTCAACTCCCTTTTCTTTTGTAAGGTGTCTCTTTTTAAGTATCTTTTCGATTTCTGCCTTTTCAACTTTTTATTCATGTTGCTGTTTATGCCTTCCTGATCTTCTTGGGAATAGAGCAGTATCATTTTAATGGTATGGTTTTATAAGAGAAATAGGAAAAACTGGATGTTTTCTATCATATGGTGCATATAGAATAACTTTAACAGCATTGTTACAAACCATCTTTTTTTTTACTACAGATGGTCAAATGAATGGATCCTTCAATTTAACATTAACATTTAAATTGAAAATTAGTGTAAAAATAAGGACTTCATCACCCTTTTTGAAAATTTTTTCTTTATGGGCTTTATCCCATCTTTTCTTCTCAAACTCAAATGCCTTATTTATACATTCTTGAGCATGTTTTCTGAATAATTCTTGCATCTGAAGGAAAGACTTTGAACCTGGATTGATATCCAATCTAGGTAATTTATTAAGAGTTTTAGCTGGGGTATTAGGTACATAACCCAACCATAACTCAAATGGCTTTTTGCCAGTTACAGAATGTACTGTACTATTGTATGCAAATTCTAAACCTGGGATAAGGGTTAACCAATCATGCGTGAATTTTTCATTGTCTTTAAAGTTAAGACCAAAAGCACAATATCTTCTTATCATATCTTCTAAAGTTTGTATCATTCTTTTTGCTAGCCCATCAGTTTGTGAATGGTGTGCTGTAGAAAGTTTTAATTGACGCCCTGAAACATCCATAAGTGATGTCCAGAACTCAGAAGTAAATTTAGTGTCTCTATCTGAAACTATTTCATTAGGGAAACCTGCTATATTTAACATTTTTGTTCACCATAAAAAAGATATGTCCTTTGCAGAAACCTCTTTGTGGGTTGGAATAAATTTACTCATTTTTGTAAATCTATCTACAATTACCCAGCAGGAGTTATAACTCTTATGCCCTGCTATTGACAAGCCTGTTACAAAGTCCATGTTAATTATTTCCCATGGAGCTTTTGGTTGCTCAATTTGTTGTAATAAACCAGCTCTTTTGACTGTTAATCTTTTAGATTTTTGACAAGAATCACATGTCTCAACATATTTATGAACATCATCAGACATGTTAATCCACCAAGCTGTGTTTTTTACTCTGGTTAATGTTTTATGGAGGTCAAAATAACCTGCTAATATATCATCATGACATATATTTAACATTAACTCCTTTATTGTAGGGGAATTACAATTACATTACTTAATTTATTTCTGTAATATATAAAACCATCCTTAATGGAAAATTTTCCTTTTTCTAATTCTTCTTTATACTTATTTGGTAATTTTTTATTTAAAACTTCATTGAAGCATTAGATGGATCATTTAATATTGTAGTGAGTTTACTCAAGTCAAGATCTGAAGCATACATATCAAGAATTTATTGCATAAATTCATCCTCAAGATCTACAATATAAATGCCATAAAATTTTAATAATCTCTGATTCAGGAACATAAGCAGAATTATCATCATTATTAGGCAGAGGTACTGTAGATAACAAATCTACATTAAAGTGCAAGGTTCCTGCTCTATGTGTAATATTCATCCGTCCTCTGAATTCTTGTAAAGCTAATTGCCATTTTAACATGTTTCTATTAGGAGTTTTCATGTTTAAAAGTGACTTCACTGCACTAAAGTCAGTTATTAACTCAAATTTTTGGTCTTCAAGCACCACACAATATTGGGGGGGACTTGCTAGCAAGTCCACAACCTTGGACCCAACCTCACCACAGATTGAACACACATTGAGCTATTGATAAAGGAACCATACAATCAGGGATGAACACCACTCAGAAGAACAGTTTTAGGTGGGTGTTCAAGTAGATTTTAGTATGAGTTCAGTATGGGTTCAGTATGAGTTCAGTCTTAGTTCCATCTGAGTTCAGGTTGAGAACAAGCTAGCAAGTCCACCACCTATATTGCATGGTGAAGGTAATAATGTAGCTTCTCAAGAGCCCATACTACTGCCAAAAATTCAAGTTAAGAAGCACCTAAATTCAATTCACTACATCTCAGAGTACGTGAAATATAGCAAATTACTACTTCTGAAATTTTCCCTTCAATAAGTTGTTTTTGATGCAAAGAAGCACCCAGACCAATAAAACTTGCATCTGTATATAATACAAAGGGCAATTGAAAATCTGGAAATCCCAAGATAGGAGTTTCCTAAAAAATTCTTTCAACTTATCAAAAGCCTGCAGTCTTTCATTATTTCAAATGAAAGCTTCTGATTTCTTTATCAGTGTGGTCAATGGTGCAGCAATTAATTGGTAGTTTTTTATATATTGTCTATAATAACCACACATACCAAGAAAAGATTGTACATACTTTACATTTTGAGGAACGCCAATATTCTTTATTGCAGCTACCTTATTTTGGTCTACACATATATGTAAGCCAGATACAATATGACCAATCACTTTCAAAATTCAAACCCAAATTTACATTTTTTCAATGCAAGGGTCATTTTTATTTCATCCATTTTCTCAAATAACTTCTTAAAATGGATTAAGTGTTCATCGTATGATTTAGAGAACACTATGATGTCATCAATGTATACCATTAACCATCCCTCAATCATTTCATTATGGAATGTTATATCCATTAACTTCTGAAATACTGATGGAGCATTTTTTTGTCCAAATGGCATCCTGACATATTTATAAATTCCCATATGTGTTGCTATCAAAAAAAAGTTCTGTGAATTCTTTCATCAGGAATCTGATGGTATCCTTTATTTCCATCTAGGCAACTTATATACTTAGCACCTTTAAGGGTAGCATGCATAGAGGCAATCCTTGGCAAGGGATAAATATCATCTACTGTAAATGTATTTAATGCTCTATAATCACCGCACAGTCTTGCTTTATCTTGTTCATAAGAAATTAGTAATGGTGATATTACACAATATTTTGGTTTAGTTTCAACCTTCTCAAGAATGTTCATTTTTAATAACATCTTAATATTATCCTCTATGTATTTTTTATTCATTGGTGAAGCAGGGTATGGTTTCTTTTAAAGATTAGAAGGAATATTATCCATATCACAGGTCAAACTAATTTTCATCTCATTATCTTTTACAAGGCCAAGTTCAATGGCCCCATGTGTGAAAGACATTTTAAATGCTTTAATAAAGTCCAAAATATTTGTCTTCTCAGCTTCAGTTCTCTGAGTTCCAAATGATGCTTTTGAAATTTCTGTTTCCAGAAGTTCCATCTCAGTGGATTCTCTTCCTTTACATTGAATATTTGTTACTGACTAAATGTGTAAGACTGTGTTAAAAGAATTTATCTTAAATTTACTTTTACCATTCATGCCAATTGTAAAATTTTTATTAGCAGGGTCTAATTTCACAAACTTAGTCAGAATATTATTTACAATGATAAAACAGTTACTACAGTTAGTATTGTCCATTACTACAAAGTCACAAGTTACTCTTACATTACCATGTTGATGTTTAAAGAAAACAGCAGCTTTGTATCTACCAATGGGGTGTAGCACTGATCCAAAACCTTTCCAATTCTTTCTTTGAAGGGGTTCAAGGTTAGACTTATATTCACTATCAATTTTCTGTAATGTATTAGTAGAAACAACAGAACCAGAAGCTCTTGTGTCCAATACTATATTAATATTTTCACCAGAAATGATAGCTTTAACTGTGAAAGGTGTCATTCTTAAGTTATCAGCTTGTATATCTTTAATGATTTCAGGATTCTCAAAATTCATTAAAGATTCATTTGAGTCCATATTTAATATTCAATTTTCAAAGATGGACAAATCATCTTCCAACATAAAGACTTCATTTTCATCACTATAGGAGATATTGCTGTCATAATCACTTGATTCTTTACTTTTTTCAGTTTCAGTTTAAGATTCATGTTGATTTTCAACAATATTTATGTGTATCTCACATTTGTGACCTTTAAACCAAGGTTTGTTACACTTATAAGAAGTATTTGTTTCATACTTTTGTGGTACTACAGGTGCAGTAGGGTTTTACTGCTTCTCCTGAAGTGTTTTTGAATTCTGATTTTTCACAGGTTCAATATTTTGTTCATAAGTGGAATACCTTGCTTCATACTTATGGTTTAATAATATTTCATTGAAAATATTAATAAAGTCAGAATATTCAGTAAAATTAATTTTTCTAGCTACAACAATGTCTCTGACAGATATAGGTAATTTATATATTATCTTATCTTTCCATAAGTTAAAATCTATGTTTGGCTCAATGGCTTTTAATATTTTATTCAAATTCATTAAAAAAACTATAGGTTTGTTACCATTTAACGGATTGTACCTAGTTTTCTCATAAAGTCTCTGCTGAGTGAGCCTGAATTTAGAACCTCCAAATTGTTTTTCAATTAGTTTTTTCCATTCAGCCCAAGAGTAATCTTTACCCTCACTCAATACAGCTTAAAACCATAATAAAGCAACAACCTTAAATAAAGAAATCAATTATGATGTTATTTCTTCATCTGGTAGCTTATATGAGAATTTTAAATTGTCAATTCTTTGTATAAAATGCTGCCAATCAGAGCTGGCTTCCCCATCATAAGTTGGGTACTGATCTATCTTAGGCCAGTTTTTCTGATTGGATTTTATCTCACTAATCTTAGTTAAATTCAATAACTCATTCACTCTTGATAAATGGTCTTGTATTTCCTCTTGTATGGATTTGTGACTTACATTTTCAGATTTGACACTACCACCAGATGGTTTTAGTTGTGGTGGTATAGGGAAGGAATGAGATTCCCTTTTGCCAATGAAAGGAGTATTATTTTATTGAGTATACTTATGATTATCCTGGTTCATTAGTAGATTGGCAGTTTCAATCTCAACTTTACTCAATCTTTGTAGTAGCTCAGAAACACTTTGATTTTTCTAGGTGAAAGATAACTTAGTTCTTGATTCAGTTCTCAATAAGTGTGCTTCATACAACTTTTCTAACTCACAGAATTTGTTTGAAAATTCACTATATTAATTACTCAATGAATCATATTTAAGATTTAGAGACAAATTTTCATTCTCTAATTATTTATTATGTGTTTCCAGTTGAGAAATATTTAATGTTAAGGAAGAAATTTTTTTTTGTATCACTTGTGAGCTTAACTGTCTGTTCCTCACAATCAGTCATTCTATTCCACAATGCTGAAACAATTCTATGGACTGTTGGATTATTGTTAAAATACTCCATGTATTCCTTCTCAATTCTCTCAATATCTTGTGAACTTCTCATCTCACTAGTAAGTGGTGGCAACTGAGGATTAACTGTATTATTATTATGAATAGTACTGCTATTGACAAAAGACAAGTCAGGTGTATCTACATAAAAACCTAAATTTTTTAAGTCATCCTCTATTTTCTGCACAGATTTGACATCAATAATATTATTGATATTGTAATTATTGGTATTGTGTTCAATCTGAGAGGGTAATCTACTTACCAAGGGATAGGTTCCAGTCTTGATTTTTGTCACTTTTGCTTTCCTTTTTATGGGTGAGCTGAGGAATTCTGATGAAGAGGAGGATCCCTGTTGCACCTGTGACTGGACCATTGTTGATGGAACCAATCCCACTTCCATTTTTTGACCAGGCTTTTCTCTTAGAAGTGATGTGACTCTCCTGAGGTAGGGGGTTTCTGACTTGGCTGGCCTCCCTTTAGCTCTGCTGATTTTTGATTCATCTGTTGGAATCCTACCTTGCAATTTTTATGCAATTGCTCTACCTCCTTGAGCATGAATAACTTTGATTCCTCCAACTTCAGGACCTGTTTTGCAAGATGGGACAGTTGATCCTGCAGAGGAGGAGATGTCTTTTTTATTGTAATCTTTTTAGCAGGGCATCTTTTTCTCTATACTCATTTGCTCTGCCTGGGGGTATGACTGACCCTCCATGTTTATGTCATGGAGAAATGTTTTTATTAGCTTTAGACCTGGTATTATAAGCAGGCTTTTCACTTACATTGTCCTGGTGAGCACTCATATTGATAAAAATAACAATATTTCACATCTAAAGAAAGGAAAAACTATTTGGTAATTAGTAGACAAAAGTATTAGCAATTTTATTACTAATAAAAAGCACTGGAGCATACCCTGAATATAAATCTTTATTTATTTAAATAAAATATAATAAAAATTCAAAAAAATCTGATAAAATTAAAATAATAAGTTTAACTAGACCTTTATAAGTGTGAATAAATAGCTTACCAAGCTTTAAATAAATACCAATTTAATTGGGTGTTATATTGGTGACCAAATACCAAGTGAAATCGGGTTTATATTGGGTACAGTTACTACTGTGAATACCTAATTTTTATTGTAAAAAATTAGTAAAATTATTATAAGGGTTCTTTTCCGCAATCACTGAGTCATGATGACCCACTAATATAGAGCAGACCTTAATATTTGGTTTGTTTGAGCTATACTAAAGTAAAAATCACCACCTAAGGCTTATACTTAAAAATCAATAATAATCAAGGAAAGACCCCCAATTGTCAGTATGTCTAGTAAATAAGTATTATTTAATATTATTTATTAATGTTCTTACTACTTATTGATAAATGATTTAGTGATTAAACCTCAGGGGAAGACTAATAAAATAGTTATATTCAAATAAAACTCACAATACTTGGATTTAATGTGTGCTAGTGGTGGAAAAAAGATAAATAGAATATAGTTATAGCTTATATAATGATAATATCAATTTATAAAGGCTTTATAATATATTTATAAATGCTAATAGTTGTGTTTAAGTGTTTTATTAAATTGTAGTAAGTAATTGATAATCAATAACCTGTCAAATCCCTCCTTACTTAAACCAAAATCCCATGGAGTGCACAGACCTTCAATCCAAATGATGTCAATGCTATCCCTTGAAATTACAGCACTGTGAGGGCCCATCACCTCCCAATGGCGTCCACTTCAAGTAGATTCAACACCCAGACCTCTAGTAAGGACCCTCCATCACAATTAATGCTAACACAGACCCAAACCATATATAGAAAATCCAGAAAAAAGTGGATACCATAAAGAAAAAGGTAAAATAACTAATCCAAAAGGAAGAAAATGAGACCCAAAGCATATAAAGGAAACAAATGAAATGTCCAAGCCCCCAATAACATCCCCAAGCATTCATATTAACCCATCAATGACCTCCCAACCCATAAATCCGTGAAGATCCATCCAAGGAAGCAGATTAAGTTGTCCCAACTGAGTATATGCACCTGAAATAAGTGTATATGCTTCTGTAGGCATTATGAATCCACTGATTTTGTCCATATGACCTAAAATAAGCAGAAACTTAAAGGTTATAGGCTATTAAGAGGCTAAAACCCACTTATAGACCTAAATATACATAATATACTGCATATTTCACTGAATATGAGCTTTATGTATACATTTAAGCTTATGTATCTCAATAATTACTTAAGATCACATATTATAAGTATATTTTGACTCCATTAACACCTTAATAAGCATTATTAGGCTATAGATAAGCTATTTAAACTACTATAAGTTATATAATAGTGTAATAATTATATATATATGTATTATAATCATATATATAATTGTTTTAACCTTATTTTTATGATATAAGCTTAATGTACTTAAGGTTATCTTATTTTAAGTATAAGAAATACTCATTCCTAGAGATATACAGGCTGATAGGTACCTTCTAAAAAAATTTTCCAACAAAACAGATGCTCAGCATCACCACAAAAAAATCAAAAATTAAAGATTTTTCCATAGTTTATCCTCATTTCAGAGTCAATTTTCTTCACTTCTAGTGCCTCTAGGGTAAAATCTCTTCACCTGATCAGAAGCCACTCTCTTCTTTAATACTGCACCATCCAACTCTTCCAAAACATAAGAACCTCTGACACCAGAGATCTGACTCTGTAAGGTCCATTCCATCTGCCAGCAAACATCTTTTCCCACTGACTCTACAAACTTCTATTGAACACCAAAACCAAACAACTAGGTTACAAGGGATTCCTGAGTCTATGAGCCAACTTCTTGTCCCAGTATCTGACTGATTGATCTCTTATCTTCATCATTCTAGAGTAAGCCTTCTCTTCACAATCCTCTTTAAATTATAACTGTTGCATCCTGGCACAGAGCAAATCTTCTGTTGAGAAAACATCATCCCAATAAATTCCAAGATAAGAGAAAGCTTCCAAATTCACTTGTAGAACTTCTTTCTGAACAAACATTAATTCATAAGGAGAATATCCAGTGGTTGTCTTCACAGTGACCCTATCAGCAAATAACACCAAGGGTGAATAATGCCTTCATTTTTCAGCACTATCTCCACACATCTTGACCAAAGCATTCTTGAAAGCTTGATGGCCTCTTTCAAACATACATTCAGCTTCAGGTTAATAAGGTGTAGGCACCCTGACTTTAGAACCAATACTTTCCACAGCTTCTTTGAATTCAGCTCCAAAATCTGTCCCACCATCAACAGTCACCAACTTCATCAACCCATATCTAAATACCTGTTCCTTTTTCAAAAACTCTGCCACACTCTTGGAAGTCAAATTAACCAGAGGCACTGCCTCCAACCATCCAGACAAATAATCACAAGCAACAATCAAGTATTTATACCTGCCTTCTTTAATATGGACAGTATTCAAACTGACTCTTCCAAACACAGTTGATTCGCCAGTAGCATGGCCAGCCTATTTAGGTTTCAAGTGACTTCTTCATTGACATTCTTCACAAGATGGAACCCAACCCTGCACAGCCAACTTCATACCTGGCCACCAAAATCTGCCTGCTACTTTTCTATATGTCTCCCCAAAGCCTCTATGGCCAAGGTCTTCATGCAAAGACTTCAACACCAATTCTTGACACTTCTTCTGAGTCACCACAACTTGAGGATTTGGATGTCTCCTCCTCATCAACCTTCTTCCTGACACAAATAATCAAGGATTTTCTTCTTGATTGCCATCCAAGTACCATTATCACAAATATCTGGCCTCTCCAAGGTTAACAGATATTCAACCAAAATAATATAAAACCCAGTCTGACCCCAGGTCTCATCTTCAAAATCCAAAAAAACAAAATCCAAGGGTACAACCCTATCATCAAAATCATTAGTGTGCACATGAGCAACATGACCGGCCCATTTAGGAAACCAATCCCTAAACTTTGGTAAATCCCTTCCCTTCCACTGAATCTTATGAGAATCCAGTTCACTAACAAAAACACCATTTTACAAATTTGAGCCATCCCAAACAACAGCCCCATCTTTGTCAACAAAAAAATCCTGATCACCAAAATCAAGATCAGAACTTTCCAGTTTAACCTCATGGCGGAGGAGAGAACAATCATCCAGTTTAGCCTCATGGGGTAGGTGAGAAAAATCTTCAGAACCCTTTGTGCTGGCTCTAACAACTGGGACATCTTTGTCCAACTCTTCAGTATCAGAATCTTCATCTGTGGGTGGTCTCCTAGATAATCCATCTGGAATCGTAAAAGTTTTACCTGGCTTGTGCACCAGTTCAAAAAATTTTTTTTGAATAAATGCCACCCACCTAGTCATTGGAGCATTTGGAAGACTTGTTGTGTTGATCATTTGAACCAGAGATTTAGCATCCACCTGCAGCTCAAAATGCTTCCCCCAAAAAAAAATAGTTTGTGGCTTCTTCAAGATTTTCACTACACCGCACAATTGCAACTTTGGCTGAGGATACCTAGATTCCACCTCATTAATAACCACAGACTCATACCTTACTGGCCTGATTTTCCCAGCTTTATCTTCATGAGACAAAACAGCACCAGCAGAAATATAGCTTTAGTCCACTGCCAGATAAATTTTACCAGCTTCTCTACAATAATTCAACTTGTGAAGAATAATATCTTCACCCACCAACTTCTTTAACTTCTGAAATACCTCTTCACAATCTTCAGTCCATTCCCACTCTGCATCTTTCCTGGTCAACCTCCTTAAAGGTGATGCCAGCAAAGAAAAATTTTTAAGAAAAATCCTGACATACACAAAAACTTCCAAAAATCCTCTGACTTCAGTAGTATTTCTAGGCCTTGGCCATGACTGAATTTTATTAACCTTCTTCTTTTCCACAATCCTCCCTTCCTTACATACCACATGACCAAGAATTTCCAGAGCTGGAACGCAACACCAAAACTTTGACCCAGAAATGGTCAAACTTGCCTCTTCAATTCTAAAAAATACTCTCTCTAGAGTAATTGCATATACCCAAACAAGTCTCCTTATAACTGGGTCCCCTTTCAGCACTTCATTTTGCTAATCAGTGGAGGGTGCTTTAATTCCACTGTCATCAATAAAAATACCAGCATAATTAGGCACCTCATCCTGCAAAATCCAAGCCATTTGTGCTTGATAAACTGCTACTGAATTAGTTGCTCTTCAAGGAAACCTAGTGAGGTAAAATCTTCCCAGATAAGTCTCAAATGTTGTGAGTGGCCGTGAATCAGTGTGAAGTTCTCTTTCATCATAACCACCCATAATATCACCCAAAAGATAACACATCCTTCCATCAAAGGCTTCCAAAAAGTCTTCTGCACTTGGAAGCATCCCCGCATCCTTGATAGTAACTCTATTCAGGGCTCTAAGATCATGTGGCACCCTTAGCTTTCCATTCTTCTTTTTAACACAGAAAACTGGACTTGAGTAAAAAGAAGTTAATTGTTCTTAAAATCCAGTCCTGAATCTTTCCCTAACAATCTCAACAAAAGTATTCCGGATAGAAACAGGAATTGGAATAGGTTTGATTTGCCAAGGTTCATGACAAAACACAGGAATAAAGTAAGGTTCCCCATAAGAGTGCTTCAACACACCCCTTTCTGTTCAAAAAATGCCACTGCTTTCTCCCTCAGCACAATAACATGCAACAACAACTTCTTTTTCTCATCATACAACCAACCATCAGGACCAAGATTAACAACTTTCAGCCTTTCCATAGTCACCCTAGCAGTTTCCATAAAATCAGGAGGATTCTTCACCAGAGGAGTACAGTACGGATATTTTGACAAAGGAGGATTCAAACCTACAGGCATAGGCTCATTGAAAGTCCTAATCATCTGTGCTACCTTCTAATACTTTGCAGCTCCACCTTCAACTTGAGGGATCTTCAGGACGTCTTCACCACCAGACCTGGAACAAAAATTAAGGGTTTCCCCATTGCTCACATGTGTGTCCCAGGTAATGTTTTTGAAACACGTAGAAGAAATTCTAGTGGTGCACAATTGGGAGGACTTACTTTAGACCCTAATCTCACAACTCCAAAACTTTTCTGCAATCACACATCTTCATTCTCACTTCCATCTTCTAAATATTCAAATGTTGATTCATCCGCTGAATCAAATCTTCTAAAATCATGCAGTTTATCCTCATTATGGAGGCCCAAAAACTCATCTTGATGATCTTCTTTCTTTAAAATTTTTTGCAGTTTAACCTCATGCTGGAGGCCCAAAAATTGTCCTTGATGATCTTCACAAAAATAATTCTTTTCTTATTTCTTGATTATCTTCATATTTTTTTCTTGATTTTCTTCAGTTATCTTGAAATTTTTGTTTTCTTTTCTTGGGTATTCTCTATTCTACAAAAATAACCAGGGGTTTCCCCAATGCTCACAGACATGGCCAAGGTAATGTTTTTGAAAGGTGTAGAAGAAACACTATAAGTGCACAATTGGGAGGACTTATTTTAGAACCCAATCTCACCACTTCACAGCTTTTCTACATATCTTTTAATATAGATATATAACCCATCTTCTTTTTTAAACTTGAATTTAAAATGATTGAGAATTTAGAGAGAGAAAAGATACTTGATAAAAAGCTTGAAGAATACTTTCAGAGAAGGGAAACATTAAAAAGAGAAAGTTGAAAATTCACTTGGTTTATCTCCAAGGGAGCTGACCTTCTACAACCTGGGATTTCTTCATCTTGGGGAGAGATTGTAGCATTAGGATAATCAGCCCTTATCACTCTAAAAAAGACAGACTCTCACTAGAGCCTGAGCAACAATCCAGAAAACCAGAGGCAGCACCCACTTCCTTCCTTCTCCTGAAGCAGTCCATGCACTGGCACATTGAATATAAACCAGGAATGGTCTCCCAACCATCCCCTCCAGGGGATGATAACCTCATGTGAAGTCTCCTTTCATCTTCACCAGTCAACTCCAAACTGATTCCCAAATCAAATTGATAACCAATTCTTGCCTGAAAATCCATCAAGAATGGCGCACCCAAAACTGCTTTTAAATTACCTTTAGCAATGTAAAAATGAACCTTCCCTGAGGCTCCTCCAACATCTAACTTCACAAAATCTGACGTTCCAACCAATTCAGTGAAATGGCCACCGATCCCTCTCAAATTCCCACCAATACCAGTTTTGATGGGGAGGCCCAGATGAGTTGCATCAAAGAAAGAAATCAGATTAATCTGAGAACCTGAGTCTACCAATTCCCTAGCCTTCCTGCCATTAAGAGTGACATTGACATAACCCAGAGTTTCAGAAAAATGAGTTTCCAACACCTCACCAAATTTTTCAGCAGAAGCACAAATTTATTCCAGCTCCCCAGAAGAAACCCTTCTCCTGGTCAACAACTTTTTCTGCCTATCAGCCAGCCCAGGACTGATAGCATAAAACTCACTATTAGTAAGGGAAACCTTACCCTGATTCATCCTTTCCAGGACAAATTCCATAAAATTAACCTGACCAGAAACCACTTCCCTCTCAAAGTCAGCTCTTTTCTTCACTAACTTGGTTTAAAAAGATTCTTTAGAACCAGAACCACCAACAGACTTACCATCAACAGGAATCAAACCAGATCTCTTACCAGAACCTGTAGCTCCAGCAGGCTTTGGCAATGAAGCCAAAGGGACATCCTCCTCAGAGTCAGAATCAACATCCATTGGCATTTTCTCACCATTCATGTCCAACTCTCCAAAACTAGAAGGGCCCATATCATCAATACCCTTCTGCATCTTGTACAGCTCCTCCTTTCTGTACTTCTTACTAGCTGCACTAAGCTTAGGATCCACCTTTGAAGCCTTAGGCATAGGTTGGGCATGAGGACTGCTCTTAGGCCTTCCCACTTTTCCTGCTTCTATGTCATAAACACCAGCCAAGCATTCCCCACTTGCCTTTCAACCACAAGAATACAACTCCAAACCACCAAAAGAAGATGTAAATGAGACTCTATTAGCCTCATTTCCTTTTCCCTTTCCATCATCTCCACCTTTACCAGAAAATAAAAGCCTTTTTAGGCAACTCTTCAAATCTTGGCCTTCTTGAGTTGACATTATGTCTCCTCCTCATCAACTCCACTGAAGCCTGACCATGATTAGGATTCACAAAAGAACCATCTGTGAACTTGAAAACTTTCCCATCAAATTCTACCTTCCCTTCAGACACATCCCTCTTCAGTGCCCAACAATCATTGGAATTGTGGCCCTTCCTGCTACAATAAGAGAAGACCCAAGGATCACTCCTACCTGCCCTACTTTCAAAATCTCTAGACTGAGAAGAAGCCTTATTGGCCTTCTGAGCCTCCTGAACAAAAATATGTAGCTGTATTGTCAGATCAGCTAACTGCTCCACCACAGTGTCAACCTCTTTAGGCTTCTCATGAGCCTTCCCCTTTTTCACACTTTCCTTCTTTCTAAACTCCTCCACATCTTCAGAAAATGCTTCACTGACCTTGCTAACATATTTGGTTCTAGCTTCCTGGCAAGAATCTACTGCCAACAGTTTCAGATGTCCCTCTACAAACTCCTTCACCACAGAAAGAGCAGGAAATTTCTGATTCCCATTAGGAAGAATCTTCATCTTATCCTTCCTTTCCAACTCCTTCAACACATCAATTCTGAAATTCCTGGCCATAGCAGACCAGAAAATATCCCTAGAAGATTCAGTACTCTCCAACTCCTGCATATCCACCAAATAATTCACCACTGGCTCCAACTGAGCCAAAAAGTTCCTATAAGTATGGAGGCTATACATACCCCCATAAAATTGCCATTCACTTGCCATAATATTGAGATCCACCATTGAATATCTGGATCCCCACATGTCTGTCATCTGCAGACACAACTTTGTCCAATCTTTCCTCCTATAAACATCCATAGCAGCAGCCTCCTTGACCAGAGCCCTTTCACCAATGTAGAAGATGACTTGCTTCACCATGTCCAAGTGAAAAGCACCATCCACATTCCCAGAAGCCTCAGACAGCTCCAGAAACAACTTCACATCTTCCCCCATAAACATAGGCCCCTTCCAGGACTTGATCCTGACAGAAGGCCTAACAGAAACAGGGGGATTACCATCCTTAGCAGCACCAACAATGCCACTACCACCACTAGAGAAAGAGGGTCCAGAAGCCATGGTCCAACAGATTCCAGAAAACAAGTTTCCAAAAACAAAAGAGAGTCCAAAAGTAGCAGAGAGTCCAAAAGGCTAACAAATCATCTCCCCACATTGGGAGCCAGAAAGGTAGATAATCCTATTGTACTAGCTATAGGCCTTTACCAAGGGAGTTGGAGTAAAACTGGAGATAAAAACCCCTGTCCCTTTGATAAATACCAGGTGAGAATAATTTGCTACAGAAAATTAGAGACTGTTACTATAACCTTTCCAACACACTTCTTGACTGCTTAAAAAGTCAAGACAGTAGCCACTAGCATACCACTGAGAACCATGAACCAGAAACCAGATATGTAGATAGATCCACACCAGAAAAAGAAAACACTGTTCACTTGTTGCACAGAAAACAGCAATAATACTTGATGCAGGTTGCAAAGCTACACCAGAGAAACCAGTTGCCAAAGTTGAGTTAAATGAAGAACTAACCTTGCAACAAACGCAGCCAATTGTGTCCAAAAAACATTAAAAACTGATTGAGGAACAATGATATTACCTCCGGATGGCAGTATGATAATTAAAGTTGCCCCAAACTGCCTTAATCAGTATGTACACACAGAACACCATCTAAAAAGCCTGTGCACTGCAAAAAATTTGGTACTTTTGACAGCCAAATTGCATGAAAAACCCTCTAGAAACGCTTCCCAGCCTTCTAGAACCAAGGCAGGTGGTCTGCCTGATGTCAGGAGGCTTGCCTAGAGGCAGCCAGACCATCCTGAAGCCAGAAAACCACCAAAAAACCACCAAAAAAGGCAATAATACTTAGAAAAATCCATCACAACTACTAAGCCCTTAAAACACAAAATTAAGCTATAAAAACATTGGGACATAAAATATAGATCTAAATTAGCTCTACCTAATGGTACTAAGCACTTAACCCTAAGACTTAAGGTTAGCTGGTAAAACACAAAAAACAATATTAAACAGCTATCTATTAGAAATGAAAAATGAGTAAATGGCCCCTTAAAACTTAAAATATGAAAAATTCAACAAGAAATAAAATTAAAGAAAACTTGGGGCTATCTAATGGTAGTATCCACATACCAGTAGTCCCAATATTCACTGAATAAAATCAGAAAAACACCCAATAATTCAACCAATGTCAATTGAGACATACAAAAAAAAAAACCCAAACAGACCAACAAAGGCCTCTGCCAATTTTGGAAGACCAAAACGTCAAAACCTTAAGCTGAACACTTTGGAAAGTCTGTCAAGACTTTAAACTGAACACTTTGGTCAGTCCATCAAGACTTCAAACTGAAAAATGGTATAGTCCCCCAAGACTATAAACTGAGGATGGTTTGATGGTTGAGTCCTTCAGGACTATAAACTGATAATGTGATTTTGGTGTTATTCTAGCAGAGGGCATCCAAAGGGGTAGTCTCTGAATTTAGGTAAGGCAAGTGTGGGGTTAACTGATAAGCTGGCTGCTCTGTAGAACAGTTACCCCAGAATGTTAGTTTATTTCTTTGGTCTTAAATGTTTTGATCTCTGGTTCTGTCTTTTTGATTTAGGTTTTTAGTCCACCAAGACTTTAAACTGAGGGTTTTGAGTCCCCCAAGACTATAAAATGAGGGCTGTTAGTCCCCAAAGACTTAAAACTTAGGATGATACCCCCAAGTCTTTAAATTGAGGAAATTATCATGATTGGTGTCAGCCTAAATATCATTAGGACTGAGTATTTCTTATGCTTAAAATAAGATAACCTTAACTAGATTAAGCTTATATCTTAAAAATAAGGTTAAAATAATAATATATATTATTTTATTATATATATATATAATTATTATTCTATTATATAATTTATAATAGTTTAAATAGCTTATCCATGGCCTAATAATACTTATTAAGGTGTTAATGGAGTCATAATATACTTATCTTAAGTGATATGAAGTAATTATTGACATACATAAGCTTATATGTATACATAAATCTCATATTCTGTGAAATATGCAGTATATTATGTATATTTAGGTATATAAGTGGGTTTTAGCCCCTTAATAGCCTATAACCTTTGTTTTTCTGCTTATTTTAGGTCATATGGACGAAATCAGTGGATTCACAACGCCTACAGAAGCATAGACACCTATATCAGGCGCATACACCCAGTTTGGACAACTAAAATTACTTCCTTGGATGGTTATTCACGGATTTATGGGTTGGAAATATGTTTTTGGGTTAATGTGGATGCTTGGGGATGTTATTGGGGGCTTGGACATTTTATTTGTTTCCTTTATATGCTTTTAGTTTCATTAAATCTCTTTTTGATCTTTTATTTTACCTGTTTCTTTATGGTATCCGCTTTTATCTGGGATTTCTATTTATGGTATGACTCTGTGTTATTATTAATAGTGATGGAGGGTCCTTACTGGAGGTCTGGGTGTTGAAACTGCTTGAAGTGGACGCCATGGGGAGGTGATGGGCCCTCACAGTGCTGTAATTGCCGGGGATAGCAGTGACATCATCTGGATTGAAGGTCTGTGCACTCCAGTGGATTTGGGTATAAGTAAGGAGGGATTTTGACGGTTTATTATCATCATTCAATTACTACACCTCAAATAAAAACTACACTACAATTATTAACATCTAGAAATATATTATAAAGCCCTTATAAATTGATATTATCTTTATAAAAGCTATAACTATATTTTATTCTTCTATTTTCCACCACTAGCACGCATTTAAATCCAAGTATTGTGAGTTTAACTTGAGTATAACTATTCTATTAGTCTTCCCCTGAGGTTTAATCACTAAATCATTTATTAATAAGTAGTAGGACCATAAAATAACACTATTATATCATACTTATATACTAGACTGTACTGACAATTGGGGGTCTTTCCTTATATTTTACTTATTATTTAGTATAAGCCTTGGGACGTGATTTTTACCTTAGTACAACTCAAAATTAACCAAATATTTGGGTCTGCTGCATATTAGTGGGTCATCATAACTCATTGATTGCGGAAAAGAATCCTTATAATAATTGTACTAATTTTTTATCATAAAAATTAGATATTTACAGTAGTAACTGTACCCAATATAAACCCAATTTCACTTGGTATTTGGACACCAATATAACACCCAATAAAATTGGTATTTGGCTAAAGCTTGGTAAGCTAATTATTCACCCTTATAGAGGTCTAGTTAAACTTATTATTATATTTTTAACAGATTTTTTCGAATTTTTCTTATATTTTATTTAAATAAATAAAGATATAAATTCAGGGTAAGCTCCATTGCTTTTTTATTAGTAATATAATTGCTAATATTATTTGTCTACTAATTCCACAGAGTTTTTTCCTTTTGTAGACGTAAAATATTGTTATTCTGAACAATATGAGTGCTCCTCAGGATAGTGTAAGTGAACAGCCTGCTTATAATACCAGGTCTAAAGCTAATAAAAACTTTCCAGGACATCACCATGGAGGGACAACAGTACCCCCAACCAGAAAACATGAGTATAGAGGAAAAGGACGCCCTCTTAAAAAAGATAACTATCAAAAAGACGTCTCCTCCTCTTCAGGATCAACTGTCCCACCTGGCCAAACAGGTTCTGAAGCTAGAGGAATCAAAATCTCTCATGTTCAAAGAAGTAGAGCAGTTGCAAAACAATTGCAAGGTAGGATTTCAGCAGATGAATCAGGCAATGGCAGAATTAAAGGGAGGCCTGCCCAGTCAATCAAATCAGCAACCCCCTACCCAAGGAGGGTCCACTCACTCCCAGGAGAAAATCCTGGTAGACAAATGGAAATGGGACTGGTTTCACCAACAGTGGACAAGCCACAGTTGCAACAGGGATCCACCCCCTCATCTGACTTCCTCAGCTCACCCTTACAAGGGAAAAAAGCGCCAAAAATCAGGCCTGGCAACCATCCCTTGGTAAGTAACTTACCCCCTCAGATTAAACATAATACTGATAATTACAATATAGGTAATTCTATTGATGTTAAATCTGTACAAAAAATAGAGGAGGATTTAAGAAATTTGGGTTTTAGAGTAGATACACCTGACTTGTCTTTTATCCATAATAACAGTACTATATACAATGATAATACAGTTAATCCTCAGTTGCAACCACCTACTAGTGAGATGAGTACTTCACAGGAGAGTGAGAGAATTGAAAAGGAGGACATGGAATATTTTAACAATAATCCAACTGTCCATAGAATTGTTTCAGCATTGTGGAATAGAATGACTGATTGTGAGGAACAGACAGTTAAGCTCACTAGTGATACAATTTCATCCTTAACATTGAACATTTCTCAATTAGCAACACGTAATAAAGAATTAGAGAAAGAACATTTGTCTCTAACTCTTAAATATGATTCATTAAGTAATAAATATAATAACCTTTCAAACAAATTTTGTGAGTTAGAAAAATTATATGAAACACATTTATTAAAGACTGAATCAAGAACAAAGTTATCTTTTGCCCAGACAAATCAAAGTGTCTCTGAGTTGCTACAAAGATTAACTAAAGTTGAGATTGAAACTGCCAATCTACTAATGAACCAGGATAATCATAAGTATAATCAATATAATAATAATCCTTTCATTGGCAAAAGTGAATCTCATTCCTTCCCTGTACCACCACAATTAAAACCATCTGGTGGTAGTGTCAAATCTGAAAATGTAAGTCACAAATCCGTGCAGGAAGAAATACAAGACCATTTATCAAAAGTAAATGAGTTGTTGAATTTACCTAAGATTAGTGAGATAAAATCCAATCAGAAGAACTGGCCTAAGATAGATCAGTACCCAACTTATGATGGGGAAGCCAGCTCTGATTGGCAACATTTTATTCAAAGAATTGACAACTTGAAATTCTCATATAAGTTACCAGATGAAGAGATAACATCAAAATTAATTTCTTTATTTAAGGATGTTGCTTTATTATGGTTTGAAGCTGTCTTAAGTGAGGGTAGAGACTACTCTTGGGCTGAATGGAAACAACTTATTGAAAAACAATTTGGAGGTTCTAAATTCAGGCTTACTCAGCAGAGACTGTATGAGAAAACTAGGTATAATCCGTTGAATGGTGACAAACCTATGGTATTTTTAATGACTTTAAACAAAATCTTAAAAGCCATTGAGCCTCATATGGATTTTAACTTATGGAAAGATAAGATAATTTACAAATTACCTATATCTGTCAGAGATATTGTTGTAGCTAGAACATTTAATGTTACTGAATATTCTGATTTTATTAATATTTGCAATGAAATATTATTGAACCATAAGTATGAATCAAGGTATTCCACTTATAAGCAAAATGTTGAACCTGTAAAATCTCAGAATTCAAAAACACTTCAGGAGAAGCAGAAAAAACCTACTGCACCTGTAGTACCAAAAAAGTATGAAACAAATACTTGTTATAAGTGTAACAAACCTTGGGTAAAAGGTCACAAATGTGAGAAAAACATAAATATTGTTGAAAATCAACGTGAATCTGAAACTGAAACTGAAAAAAGTAAAGAATCAAGTGATTATGACAGCAATATCTCATATAGTGATGAAAATGAAGTCTGTATGTTGGAAGATGATTTGTCCATCTTTGAAAATCCAATATTAAATATGGACTCAGATGAATCTTTAATGAATTTTGAGGATGCTGAAATCATTAAGGATATACAAGCTGATAACTTTAGAATGACACCTATCACGGTTCCAGCTATCATTTCTGGTGAAAATGTTAATATAGTATTGGACACAGGAGCTGCTGGTTCAGTTGTTTCCACTAATACATTACAGAAAATTGATAGTGACTACAAGTTTAAGCTTGAACCACTTCAGAATAAAAATTGGAGAGGTTTTGGATCAGTACTACACCCCATTGGTAAATACAAAGCTGCTGTTTTCTTTAAACACCAACATGGTTATGTAAGGGTAACTTGTGACTTTGTAGTAATGGATAATACAAATTGTAGTAACTGTTTTATCATTGGAAATGATATTCTGACTAAATTTGGTGTAAAATTAGACCCTGCTAATAACAATTTTACAATTGGCATGAATGGTAAAAGGAAATTTAAAATAAATTCTTTTAACACAGTCTTACACATTGAGTCAGTAACAAATTCCCCGTCTAAAGGAAGAGAATCCAATGAGATGGAACTTCTGGAAACAGAAATTTCAAAAGCATCATTTGGCACTCAGATAAGTGAAACTGAGAAAGATAATATTTTGGAATTAATTAAAGCTTTTCCAATGGCTTTTGCACATGGTACAAATGAACTTGGCCTTGTAAAAGATCATGAAATGAAAATTAGTTTAACCTGTGACATGGATAATATTCCTGCTAGTCTTAAAAAGAAACCATATCCCGCTTCACCAATGAAGAGGAAAGACATAGAGGATAATATTAAGATGTTATTAAAGATGAACATTCTTGAGAAGGTTGAAACTACACCAAAATATTGTGTAATATCACCAGTGCTGATTTCTTATGAACAAGATAAAGCAAGACTGTGCGGTGATTATAGAGCATTAAATACATTTACAGTAGATGATATTTATCCCTTGCCAAGGATTGCCTCTATACATGCTACCCTTAAAGGTGCTAAATATATAAGTTGCCTGGATGGAAATAAAGGGTACCATCAAATTCCTGTTGAAAAGAATTCACAGAACTTTTTGTTGATAACAACACACATGGGAATTTATAAGTATGTCAGAATGCCATTTGGACCAAAGAATGCTCCATCAGTATTTCAAAAGTTAATGGATATAACATTCCATAATGAAATGATTGAGGGATGGTTAATGGTATACATTGATGACATCATAGTGTTCTCTAAAACTTTTGATGAACACTTAATCCATTTAAGGAAAGTATTTCAGAAAATGGATGAAATAAAAATGACCCTTGCATTGAAAAAATGTAAATTTGGGTTTGAATCTTTAAAAGTGCTTGGTCATATTGTATCTGGCTTACAAATATGTGTAGACCAAAATAAAGTGGCTGCAATAAAGAATATTGGCATTCCTCAAAATGTAAAGGATGTACAATCTTTTCTTGGAATGTGTGGTTATTATAGACAATATATAAAAAACTACCAATCAATTGCTGCACCACTGACCACACTGATAAAGAAATCAGAAGCTTTCATTTGGAATAATGAAAGACAACAAGCTTTTGATAAGTTGAAAGAATGTTTAATGACAGCTCCTATCTTGGGATTACCAGATTTCCAATTACCTTTTGTATTATATACAGATGCAAGTTTTATTGGACTGGGTGCTGCTTTGCATCAAAAACAACTTATTGAAGGTAAAATGTCAGAAGTAGTAATCTGCTATATTTCACGTACTCTGAGAAGTAGTGAATTAAAATATGGTGCTACTCAACTTGAATGTTTGGCAGTAGTATGGGCTCTTGAAAAGCTACATTATTACCTTGAAGACCAAAAATTTGAGTTAATAACTGACTGTAGTGCAGTTAAGTCACTCTTAAACATGAAAACTCCTAATAGACACATGTTTAGATGGCAATTAGCTGTACAAGAATACAGAGGACGGATGACTATTACACATAGAGCAGGAACCTTGCACTCTAATGTAGATCTGTTATCTAGAGTACCTCTGCCTAATAATGATGATAATCCTGCTTATGTTCCTGAATCAGAGATTATTAACATTTATGGCATTTATATTGTAGACCTTGAGGATGAATTTATGCAATCAATTCTTGATAATTATAATTCAGATCCTGACTTAAGTAAATTAACTACAATATTAAATGATCCATCTAATGCTTCCATGAATGTTTTAATAAAAACATTACCAGATAAGTATAAAGAGGCATTAGAGAAAGGAAAATTTTCCATTGAGGATGGTTTTATATATTACAGGAAAAAATTAAGTAATGTAATTGTAATTCCCCCTTCAATGAAGGAGTTAATGTTAAGTATATGTCATGATGATATATTAGCAGGTCATTTTGACTACCATAAAACATTAACCAGAGTAAAAAACACAGCTTGGTGGATTAACATGTCTGAGGATGTTCAGAAATATGTTGAAACATGTGATTCTTGTCAAAAATCTAAAAGATTAACAGGAAAAAGAGCTGGTTTATTACAACAAATTGAGCAACCAAAAGCTCCATGGGAAATCATTAACATGGACTTTGTAACAGGTTTGCCAATAGCAGGGCATAAGAGTTATAACTCCTGCTGGGTAATTGTAGATAGATTTACAAAGATGTGTAAATTTATTCCTACCCACAAAGAGGTTTCTGCAAAGGACTTAGCTTTTTTATGGTGGACACAAATGTTAAATACAGCAGGTTTCCCCAAAGCAATAGTTTCTGACAGAGATCCTAAATTTACTTCTGAGTTCTGGACGTCACTTATGGATGTTTCAGGGTGTCAATTAAAACTTTCTACAGCACACCATCCACAAACTGATGGGCTAGCAGAAAGAATGATACAAACCTTAGAAGATATGATAAGAAGATACTGTGCTTTTGGTCTTAATTTTAAAGACAATGACAAATTCACGCATGATTGGGTAACCCTTATCCCAGGTTTAGAATTTGCATATAATAGTACAGTACATTCTGTCACTGGCAAAAAGCCATTTGAGTTATGGTTGGGTTATGTACCTAATACCCCTGCTAAAACTCTTAATAAGTTACCTAGATTGGATATTCATCCAGGTACTAAATCTTTTCTTCAGATGCAAGAACTATGCAGAAAACATGCTCAAGAATGTATAAATAAGGCTTTTGAGTATGAAAAGAAAAGATGGGATAAAGCCCATAAAGAACAAATGTTCAAAGAGGGTGATGAAGTCCTTATTTCAACGCTACATTTCAATTTAAATGGTAATGTTAAATTGAAGGATCCATTCATTGGACCATTTGTAGTTAAAAAGATGGTTGGTAAGAATGCTGTTGAGGTTATTCTATATGCACCTTATGATAGAAAACATCCAGTATTTCCTATTTCTCTTATAAAACCATACCATTCTAATGATACTGCTCTCTTTCCAAGAAGATCAGGAAGGCATAAACAGCAACCTGAAGAAATAGTGGAAAAAGCAGAAATTGAAAAGATACTTAAAAAGAGACACCTTACAAAAGAAAAGGGAGTTGAGTATCTACTAAGATTTAAAAATAAATCAAGTGAATATGACCAGTGGATTCCAGAAAATGAAATCTCTGATCTTAAAAATCTCTTGAAAAAATTTAAATCTAAATAATACTGTTCATTCAGTATATGTATTATAAAAATTATTTTTTATTTTTTATTTCATTCCTTAAGATTAATTAAAATGTCTTAACATTTTTTTTATTGTTTTTTTTGGGGTGAGGGAGTGTCAGCCTAAATATCCTTAGGACTGAGTATTTCTTATGCTTAAAATAAGATAACCTTAACTAGATTAAGCTTATATCTTAAAAATAAGGTTAAAATAATAATATATATTATTTTATTATATATATATATAATTATTATTCTATTATATAATTTATAATAGTTTAAATAGCTTATCCATGGCCTAATAATACTTATTAAGGTGTTAATGGAGTCATAATATACTTATCTTAAGTGATATGAAGTAATTATTGACATACATAAGCTTATATGTATACATAAATCTCATATTCTGTGAAATATGCAGTATATTATGTATATTTAGGTATATAAGTGGGTTTTAGCCCCTTAATAGCCTATAACCTTTGTTTTTCTGCTTATTTTAGGTCATATGGACGAAATCAGTGGATTCACAACGCCTACAGAAGCATAGACACCTATATCAGGCGCATACACCCAGTTTGGACAACTAAAATTACTTCCTTGGATGGTTATTCACGGATTTATGGGTTGGAAATATGTTTTTGGGTTAATGTGGATGCTTGGGGATGTTATTGGGGGCTTGGACATTTTATTTGTTTCCTTTATATGCTTTTAGTTTCATTAAATCTCTTTTTGATCTTTTATTTTACCTGTTTCTTTATGGTATCCGCTTTTATCTGGGATTTCTATTTATGGTATGACTCTGTGTTATTATTAATAGTGATGGAGGGTCCTTACTGGAGGTCTGGGTGTTGAAACTGCTTGAAGTGGACGCCATGGGGAGGTGATGGGCCCTCACAGTGCTGTAATTGCCGGGGATAGCAGTGACATCATCTGGATTGAAGGTCTGTGCACTCCAGTGGATTTGGGTATAAGTAAGGAGGGATTTTGACGGTTTATTATCATCATTCAATTACTACACCTCAAATAAACACTACACTACAATTATTAACATCTAGAAATATATTATAAAGCCCTTATAAATTGATATTATCTTTATAAAAGCTATAACTATATTTTATTCTTCTATTTTCCACCACTAGCACGCATTTAAATCCAAGTATTGTGAGTTTAACTTGAGTATAACTATTCTATTAGTCTTCCCCTGAGGTTTAATCACTAAATCATTTATTAATAAGTAGTAGGACCATAAAATAACACTATTATATCATACTTATATACTAGACTGTACTGACAATTGGCTACATTTAGGAAGTCTTGAGAGTGGTCAAGAGTTTCACTTCTAGGTAAAAAAGTTCAATCAAGAGTCAAGTGGAAGAAGAGAATCAAGAGATGAAATAAAGTGTTCAGCATTAGTCTTGAACTGGTGGATGAGGTGTTTCCTTTTCTCAAGGTCCTGTGGATTTCTATCAGGAGTGGATTGGGAGTAGTTTAGTAGAAGGTGTTTTTTTCAGAGGAGTGTTTTTGGAACTTGGCCTTAATAATGGGAAAGTGGTTAGGCTTTGGTTGTTCAATGCAACCTACATTGTCATTATCACTGTCAGAAGATGGAGGAACTGAGAAGTCACCAGTTTTAAAAGTAGAAGGAAGGAATAAGAGATTTTTTTACCATCAGATGGACCAAGAATGTTGGAAGTGGTTGCTGTAGTGGTGTTGGAACTCTTCTTTGAAGGGTGTAGTTTGTTGACTAATCTGGGTATCAGGATGGATGGCCTGGATCTTTTGGTACTGGTGGAAGATGGACCAGGTTGAGGTGGAGGTGAAGCTGTTGAAGATGATAATGGACCAGGTCTGAAGCAAGTCTTCTTTCTGGATTGGAAGACATAACAGGAGGTTCTGTATGGATGAGCTGGTGGTGTGATGGTGCAGATTAGATTGTTTTCAATGCAGTATTGGCAATGGGCCCACGTCAGAGGAAGATTTTGAAAGAAAGCTGAACATAGTGGATCTGATGAAGGAGAATTTGGAAATTCTCAATTGGAGGGAGGATGTATTCTTTAAAAATTGGCAGAGTCCTTTGTTGGTCTGTTTCACGCTGTTTTTGTATGTCTTAATTGACATTGGTTGAAGAATTAGGTGTATTTTGGTTTTTATTCAGTGAATATTAAGACTATGGGTATGTTAATACTACATTTTGGATATCCCCAGCTTATCTTTATATTTGATGTGTTGATGATATTTTTCATATTCCAAGTTTTTAGGGGTCATTTACTCATTTTTCATTTCTAAAAGATAGCTGCTTAATTTTGTTTTTTGTGTTTTACCGGCTAACCTTAAGTCTTAGGTTTAAGTTGTTAGTACCATCTAGTAGAGCTAATTTGGCTCTATATTTTATGTCCCAATTTTTCATGGCTTAATTTTGTGTTTTAAGAGTTATAGTGGTTGTGGTGGATTTTTCTAAGTATTTTGGGCTTTATTGGAGGTTTTTAGTTGTTTTCTGGATTCAGGGAGGTCGGAGTGTTTTGTTTTTATGGTGTGAATCTTTCTGCATTTCAGGTTTCTTGTTCTTTGTTTCTCAGTGGTCTGCTATTGGCTATTGTCTTGACTTGTAAAGCAGTCAAGAAGTGTGTTGGAAGGGGTATTGTAACAGTCTCTAATTTTCTGTAACAAATAAATCTCACTTGGTATTTTTCAAAGGGACAGGGGTTTTTCTCTCCAGTTTTACTCCAGCTCCCTTGGTCAAGGCCTATATCTAGTACTATAGGATTTTCTACACCACCTTCCGCTAAATCCCCAGTAGCCTTCTGATTTGCCCAGACAGCCCTTCCTCTATCTATATCATCCACTTCTTCATATCCACTTGTACAATTTTAACTCTTCACTCCATAAAAATATACTCTAGCTGCTAATTCTAAGTGTCTGTTCAGGAATAGCTTCTCTGCCATCACTAGCGCCCTATCCATCACTGCTGTGTCATAACATCCTATGAGTCCAAAAACATTTAACATACTGTTCATAGTTTATACTCTTTTACAGATAAACCATAAATAAATTTGTTAATTTATTCTTGTCCCAGAGGTTATTTTTGATAGTTTTAACTCATTTCAGAGGTTATTTTTGTTTCACTGGTACCCCTCTTGGGTAGAATCTTTTGATCTGATTGGCCACTACACGTTGCTTCAAATCAGTACCATCCATTTCCACCAGTAATTTGTTTTCTGATCCTATAAGGAGCATTCCATCTGTTGGAAAACAGTTCATCCTATTGACTTTCAATAATTCTCTTGTATACTAATACCAAGTCCCCTGGTTTCAATGGTTTCCTTAACCTATGCACTAAGGGCTCATCCCAATATTTAACTAATTTATCCCTAATTTGAATTATTATTTCGTATGCCTTTTCCAAAAATTCATCATTTCTTTCAAGCTGCGCTACTCTTGTTAAAATTAAATCTTCAGTCAAGTGCACTTGATCCCAATCAGACCCTAGAAAAGATCCAGGCTCCAGATCAATAGGTATTACCACCCTTTGACTAAACATAAGGTCATAAGGTGAAAAACCTGTTGTCCTTTTCACTGTTATCTTCTCTGTAAATAATACTAAAGGTAAATAATTCCTCAATTTTTCCTTATTAGTTCCACATAGCTTAACTAATGCATCTTTTATCACTTGATAACCTCTCTTGATCATACCTTCCTCCTCTGGATAATATGGTGTAGAAACTCAAACCTTGGCGCCAATCCCTTTCACAACTTTTTGGAATTCACCAGAAAATCCAGTGCACCCATCCACAGTTACCATTTTCATTTATCCCATATCTATATGTCAGCCAGGCTACTAGAATTACCCAGTAAAATAATTGATTATCTTACTGAGGTGAAGCCATGCCTTTAAATCCTTATTAATAATTAATTATTAAACTACTTATGTATTAATTACAACTAACTAACTAAGTACACTAAGTAATGTAGATAGTTAATAGAAATAAGTACTTTTCCCATACATATTTTACTCCCTAACACCGTGCTCAATAATACAGATGAGAGGGAATAAAAATAGTATTAAAATAGAATAAAAATATAAAAAATTCAAATTCCTTTATTAAGAGATTTAAATTTACGTTGAATATACATTTTAAATCAATTATTTTGTATAAAATGTGACAAACCAAGGGAACTCAAGTTTTATTTCATATAAAACTGATATCTCTCTTGACGTACCATTTAGTATAGTTTTTATTATTTCACATACTCTCTCTATTTATGATTTTCCTCTCATACCCTTGTATTAGGAGATATTAATTCAGTGTTTTTTTCTCACATTTTGCCTATAAAAGGCCCTTCCTTTTTGTACTTTTGATTCATTCCTTACAACTTACTAATCTTACAATACAATAAATTAAATCTTTTGTTTCTATATCTTATAAAATTAGTACTTACATCACCGTAATTCTAATCTATAATTTATATTAATATTTGACTTAACCTCTTATAAATTGAGTAAAATAATCAAAGAGATTAAGAGATATGTACTTGCCTTTTCAAAGTCCATTTAACCACTAAAACTCCTTGTATAACCCTCAAATAAATCTTCTAGACCAAAGGACCCCTTGACAATTGGGAGCCTTCCCAAATCACTGACAGCGCATCATTAATTGAGGCCGGATATCGAAGGGACCATCGACATTTGAGTACCCGTAAGGACGAGAGAGGGACAAAACAACGAACGTCATACATCACGTGACAAAATTTTTTGCTGCGAGCAGGAATCGAACTGCGCTCCAAAACTTAGGTTCATATATTGACTAAATGTTGTATATTTTGTGGTAATTATTGAAATTAATATTTGTGGGTCACTTTGCACTCTTCATCTTCTACGTATTTCCTTTTACTCAGCACTCTGTAAGTGGCATTAATTTGCTCATTTTACAGGGGGAGGTGTCTGGTAATTTGGAATTATTTTTTTTATTTTTCCTAGTTGACAATAATAGAGAAATTATGTTCTTAGTCCTAGAAGTAATAAAAATTATATTTTAATATTAGATATTGCAATTTTCAGTTGACTTTTTGTCCTGATAAATTAAATTTTATTTGTTCCAGTTGAAAAATTGTCCTGAAAATAAAAAATTTTTATTAATAAAATTCATATTTAATTATTTCAGTTGAAATTAAGTGCTGGTAGTTAATTATTAAGTTGATTTAAATCCTGATAATAATTATCATAAAATTATTAATAAAAAATATTAATTTATTTCTTCAGTTGATTTTTTTATAATCCTGGTTTTAAATTGTTTTGAATTAATAAATTAATTATTATTTTAGTTGATTTTTATCCTAAAAAGATTTTTATTATTATTTTTATTTTATTTCTTTCAAATAAAAAGTAAAAATAAAAGAATAATTCATCTTATTGTCTCTCTCCCTCATTTCAGTTGAATTTAAAAAAATGACTGACCAAAGTGTTTCTGCTGCACGTGAAGAGGCACTGGACTTAATTAATTATGATGAGGCTACTTCTGTGAGTTCTCCTCTAACAAGAAAAATATCTCAAATTAATCAATCCTTGCCCCAAACAGGATGTGGAGATGGAAGAAGTGGAAATCCTGATAGAAAAAACTCAGGATCAGAAACCTGTAACAAACCCCCCAGAAGAGCTTCCAAAAGGCTTCAGAAAATAAAAGATGCCATTGCCTCAACAGGTAAAGAGTCTGTCAACACACATAAAGGAACTAAGGACAGAAAACTTGAGAGTGAGGGCAAGAGTAGATGCTCTGAAAGAAAAGGTAAGAATGATAGATGCCTTTCTTCAAGAGAAGAGGAAACCTCATCCCCCCAGGAATCATCAACAATTGGCTCCCCAGCAGCCAGAGAAAGTGGAAGTATCCAAGTGGCAGTGGGATTGGCTAAACACTCAGTGGGACTACCTGTCTCAAAATCAGTGTCAGTTGCCTCAAGCAGGTCCGTCAAGACCCAGACAAGTCAACCGCACACCTCCTCACCCCTATCAAGGAGGCAAAAGAAGAAAATCCAATATGGTCTTGCCCAGAAAACCTTGGTAAGCCCCTCTAAGGATTCTCAAGTGCCATTTCTTGTAGCTGATTCTGTTCCTTCAGGTAAATCTGAGAGGGAGATGAAGCCTTAAGACCAGTAGAGACTGGGAGTAGTAGACAAATCACTCATGTCTCTAATCCTTTACTTTTAATTGCTACTTCAATGATTAACCTTGATATGGCTGTAATTGATGAAACTCTTGATCCTGAGTTTTATGAGAGTCTGGAAAGTTACTCTGTTTCCTTATTGAGAAACACTCCAGATGTAGCAAAGATTAATGATGAGTATTTGAGAGACATTATTGTAAAGCAGAATCATATTATGAACAATATTCAATTAACTCAGAATTTTAATGGCTTATTAACTGAGCAAGGGTATCAATCATTAAGGAGTGAATTGCAGAAAGTCTCTGATGATTCGTTTAATTATAAAGCAACTCATGAAAAGAAGGTTGCTTTGTGGCAAAATATCAAAAATAATTTGTCCAAATTAAAAGACACTGTATCTATCTGTTGTCAGGAGCTGGAGATACATAAGATGAATCTGAAGAGATTGAATGACCATTATTCATCTTTTCAAAATAAAAATCAGTTATCTTTTGCAACAATCAATGAGAGTTTATCTAGTCTTCGAAGAATGAAAACAAGATTAACAACCATTGAAGAGAAATTGAACTCATTGTTGAATGACCAAAAATATTCTGACATCTCTTTAAAGAAAAATATTGTGCAGGATGCTCAAACATTACCTGTGGCTAGTTCATCTACAGTAAAAATAGTTCCAGAGATACCTGTTGATACCACTGAGTTTCCATCAAAAATTGATGATGCACCAGGATCTTCAACAGAGCAATTGAACAATGAGATTACAGCCCAATAGGAGAAGTTACAGCTGCTTCTTACTCAGAAACAAGCTAGTACTAAGGAGAATCTTTCAAATCAAAAGAATTGGCCAAAACTTGACCAATACCCAACATTTGATGGTGATTCTTCTTCTGATTGGCAACAATTCATTTGCAGAATTGATAACTTAATAAACTCTTACAAAATCCCAGATGAGGAAGTTGTGTCTAAGTTAATTTCTTTATTTACCAATGTAGCCCTAATGTGGTATGAATCTGTCCTCTTAGATGGGAATGATTACTCATGGGAAGATTGGAAAAAATTAATTAAAGCACAATTTGGAGGCTCCAAGTTTAGGATGGCTCAACAAAGGCAATATGAGGAAACTAAATATAGTTCTTCTACTGATAAACCTATTGAATTCTTAATGAAACTTGTAAAAATATTAAGAGCTAAGAACCCAAAAATGGAGTTTGAGTTATGGAAGGACAGGATCCTTTATAAATTACCAATGTCTTTGAGAGACATGATTGTGGCTAGGACTGAGTTCACCAGAGAACCTTCTTCTTTCATTTATACTTGTAATGAGACTCTTCTAAAAAACAAGTATGATGATAAAAGATTCTTTCCTTGAACCACTTGGGAGATACCCTCAACTTACCAACAGAAACCTCTGGAAATGTTTGTGAAGCCTTCTGCCCCTGTTTCACCTAAAAATTATGCAAAAAAACTTGCTTCAAATGCAACAAACCTTGGCAGAAGGGCCATGTTTGTGACAAGAAGATAAATTTTGTAGAACAAAAAGAGGAGCATGCTGATGACACAGTAGCACTGGATGATACTTCAAGTGAATGTGCCAGCAATATTTTATATGAATCTCCACAAGAAATCTTGATGCTGGAAGAAGATATTCATTATTTAAATACTATTGATATTGATAATAATGATTTATCTAGAGTTGAGGATGCTGAGATCATAATGAAAATTGAGGATAGCTCAATTATTATTGCCCCTCTCAAGGCACAAGTCTTGATTAATGGAACCAGCATTGAAGTTGTTCTGAATTCTGGAGCTGGAGGAAGTGTAGTATCTGAAAAAGCACTTGCTTCAGTGGATCAAGACTATAAATCAAAACTTACGCCTATCATTTCTGAAAATTGGAGAGGTTATGGCTCTGTTTTGTCCCCCATTGGTAAATACAAAGCCACAGTGTTTTTTAAATACAACCATGGTTTTGTAAGAGCTATTTGTAATTTTATTGTCATGAAAAATGATAACTTAAGCAGTTGGTTTATTATAGGGAATAATATTTTAACCAAGTATGGCATAAAATTTGATCCTTCATGCCTATGTTTCACAATGGGGATGAATGAGAAGAGAAAATTTAAGATTTCCTCCCCTAAAAGATTATCAAAACCAGAATTGAACACATTTAATTCTGTAGCTTAATAAAAAGGAAGATCTACAAAAGAAATGCATGCCCTTATGTCTGAAATTGACAATGCCTCTTTTGGAGAACAACTTTCTGGCGAGGATAAAGATTCCATCATTAACTTGATAAAGTCTTTTCCTATGGCCTTTGCTCATGGGTCACATGAACTGGAATTAGTTAAAGAGGAAATTAAACTTTAATTGTCTTGTCCATTAACTGATATACCACCTAGTTTAAAAAAGAAGCCTTATCCTGCTTCTCCCACAAAGAGAGAAGATATTGAAGACAATATCTCTACCCTTTTAAGAATGAATATTATTGAAAAGGTAGTTGAAACACCTAAATATTGTGTTATCTCACCTGTCCTAATTTCTTATGAGAAAGATAATGGCAGGTTATGTTGTGATTATAGAGCACTAAATACTTATACTGTTGATGATATCTACCCTTTACCTAGAATTAGCTCTATACATGCTACTTTAAAGGGTGCTAAATATATCAGCTGCTTGGATGGTAACAAGGGATATCACCAGGTACCTGTTGAGAAAAACTCTCAGAATTTTCTGATGATTGCTACTCATATGGGTACTTATAAGTATATTAGGATGCCATTTGTCCCTAAAAATACCCCTTCAGTTTTCCAAAAAATTCATGGATAACACATTCCATCATGAGATAATTGAAGGATGGCTGATGGTTTATATTGATGATATCATTATATTCTCAAAAACATTTGAGGACCATCTTAACCACCTGTGTAAAGTGTTCCAGAAAGTGGATGAGATAAATATGACACTTGCTTTGAAGAAATTTAAATTTGGTTTGCATTCTTTAAAAGTTTTTGGTCATGTTGTTTCATGCTTACAGATATGTGTTGACGAAAACAAAGTGGCATCCATAAAACAGGTGAAGGCTCCTACCCAGTTAGAGAGCTCCACAGTTTTTTGGGAATGTGTGGATACTATAGACAGTACTTTAAAAATTACCAAGTCATAGCTTTACCCCTTACCCAATTAACTAGAAAGGATGTTGCTTTTCTCTGGAATTGTGAAAGAGAAAGAGCCTTTGACACTATGAAACACTGTTTGATGTCAGCACCAATTCTTGCTTTACCTGACTTTAATCAACCATTTGTTTTGTACACTGATGCCAGCTTCATTGGTCTTGGTGCTGTTCTCCATCAAAAACAAGTGAAAATGATAAAGTTTCAGAAGTAGTAATTTGTTATATTTTGAGAACCTTGAGAAATAGTGAATAGAATATGGTGCTAATCAATTGGAATGTTTAGCTGTAGTATGGGCTCTAGAGAAGCTACATTTTTACCTAGATGACCAGAAATTTGAACTTGTCACTGACTGCAGTGCAGTTAAATCCCTTTTAAACTTGAAAAAACCAAACATACATATGTTCAGATGGCAGTTGGCTGTTCAAGAATACAGAGGGAGAATGAAAATTATTCATAGGGCTGGTATTGTTCACTCAAATGTGGATATGTTATCAAGGTTACCTTTACCAAATGATGACTCTAATCCTGCTTATGATCCTGAGGATGAAATTATTCATATACATGGAATATATGTGGTTGAGATAGAGGAAGAGCTATTACAGCTTATTCTGGATTCATATATTAAGGACACGGACTTGAAAAAGTTATGCACCATATTAAATGATCCAAAGAATGCTTCAATAGAAGCATTAATTATAACCCTTCCACCAAAGTACCAGAAGGCTTTGGAAAAATGTAAATTTTCTATAGATGAAGTATATCTATACTATAGAAGAAAGTTGAGTAATGTTATTGTTATTCCTCCTTCTATGAGAGAAATCATCTTGAAAATTTGTCATGATGACATATTGGCTGGACATTTTGATCTTGAAAAAAAATGATCAGAATTAAGAACACTGCTTGATGGGTTAATATGTCTGAAGACACCAAACTTTATGTTGAATCCTGTGATTCTTGCCAAAAATCAAAAAGATTGACTGGTAGAAGATCAGGATTAATGCAACATATTGAACCTCCTGATGCACAATGGCATATAATAAACATGGATTTTGTAACAGAATTACCTATTGCTAGAAAAGAAATTATAACTCTTGTTGGGTTATTGTGGAAAGATTCACAAAAATGTGTAAATTTATCCCTACCCACAAGGATGTTTCCACTAAAGAATTAGCTTTCTTATGGTGGTCTTTTATGTTTAATACTGCTGGTTTTCCTAAAGCCATAATCTCTGACAGAGACCCTAAATTTAATTCTGAATTTTTGATGTCTCTGATGGATGTTTGTGGTTGTGATCTGAAACTTTCTACTGCTCATCATCCACAGACTGATGGCTTAGCTGAAAGAATTATTCAGACTTTTGAGGACATGATAAGAAGGTATTGTGCCTTTGGTCTTGAGTATAAAGATAATGACAGATTCACTCATGATTGGGTTACTTTACTTCCTGGGTTATAATTTGCTTATAATAGCACTGTTCATTCTGTTACTCAAAGAAAGCCTTTTGAGCTCTAGCTTGGATATGTTCCAAATACTCCTGCCCAAATTCTCAATAACAAAATACCTAAATTGGATATAAATCCTGGTGTAAATTCTTTTCTTCATATGCAACAACTTTGCAGAAGTCATGCTCAACAATGTATTGAAAAATCATTTGAATATGAGAAGAAAAGATGGGACAAATCCCATAAAGAATACACTTTTAAAAAGGGTGATGAAGTGTTGATTTTTACAGTACACTTCAATTTACAAGGTAATAACAAATTGAAAGACCCATTTGTTGGTCCATTTGTTTTCAGAAGAATGATTGGAGATAATGCAGTTGATGTTATATTGTATTCTCCATATGACAGAAAACATCCTGTTTTTCCAATATATCTTCTGAAACCTTACACATCCAATAGTGATTTGTTTTCAAAAAGGAGTGGAAGACCAAAGAAAACCCCAAATGAAATCACTGAAACAGCAGAAATTGAAAAAATTCTAAATGACAGAATAGTCACTGCTGAAAAAGGTACAGAATACTTATTGAGATTCAAGAATAAATCATCTGAATATGATTCTTGGATACCTGGGAAGGAGATATCTAATCTTCCTACTCTACAAAAAAAGTATAAAAAGAAAAAATGATAGCATTTTTTTTATTGTTTTTTCAGAGTGAGGGAGTGTCAGCCAGGCTACTAGACTTACCCAGTAAAATAATTGATTATCTTACAGAGGTGAAGCCACGCCTTTAAATCCTTATTAATAATTAATTATTAAACTACTTATGTATTACTTACAACTAACTAACTAAGTACACTAAGTAATGTAGATAATTAATAAAAATAAGTACTGTCCCATACATATTTTACTCCCTAACACCATGCTCAATAATACAGATGAGAGGGAATAAAAATAGTATTAAAATAGAATAAAAATATAAAAAATTCAAATTCCTTTATTAAGAAATTTAAATTTCCATTGAATATACATTTTAAATCAATTATTTTGTATTAAATGTGACAAACCAAGGGAACTAAAACAGATATCTCTCTTGACGTACCATTTATTATAGTTTTTATAATTTCACATACTCTCTCTATTTAAGTTTTTCCTCTCATATCCTTGTATTAGGAGATATTAATTCAGTGTTTTTTTTCTCACATTTTGCCTATAAAAGGCCCTTCCTTTTTGTACTTTTGATTCATTCTTTACTACTTACAAATCTTACAATAAAATAAATTAAATCCTTTATTTCTATATCTTACAACATTAGTACTTACATCACCGTAATTCTAATCTATAATTTATATTAATATTTGACTTTACCTCTTATAACTTGAGTAAAATAATCAAAGAGATTAAGAAATACGTACTTGCCTTTTGAAAGTCCATTTAACCACTAAAACTCCTTGTATAGCCCTCGAGTAAATCTTCTAGAACAAAGGACCCCTTGACACGGACCTTCAATCCAGATGATGTCACTGCCATCTTCAGCTATTACAGAACTTTTAGGGCTCATCATCTCCCCATGGAGTCCACTTCAAGAAGTTTCAACAATTAGATCTCCAGTAAGGACCCTCTATCAAAATTAATGATATCATGAGCCCATACCATAAATAGAGAAAACAGATAAAAGCAGATACCATAAAAAACATGTAAAATAACTCATCCAAAGAGTATATAATGAAACACAAAGCATATAATTGAACCAAATTAACTTTCCAAGCCCCCAAAACATCTCCAAGAATCCATATTAACCCATTAATCATATCCCAACTTATAAACACATGGCAAAATGTAAGAGGACTTGTAGGCAAGTTGCTTTTTTGTCCCTCAGACTTCCCCCAGAGTAACTTTAGTAGTAACTTCACCAGTCCCACAAGGAGTGTGAAAATTACTAAAATCATTCTCAAAATTTATTTTGACACAAATTAAAAAGGAGCTTACCAGTTTTTGACATTATTTGGTGTTCCAGAGAAGGTTAGGACCATTTTCTTGAATCCAATCACTTCCAATCGCTTCTAAAACCCTAATTGATCACTCATGTTTTCCTGCTTCATCAATATTCCAACTATTTAATCCCATGATTTTGAGCTGAGTCTCTCTCCTATTAATCTAAATATGCTCTTATATTTAACTCTGCACTCATGCACTGTGATTCTCCTTTCCAAACACAAGCTCCAAAGAAAAATACCCAGTTATAGCTTATCTAGATATTTTCATTTTTTTTAATTTTTTAATTTCTTGAATTTCAAAGAAATTGATTGGAAACTTAGACTAACCTATATATTCTAAATTTTTTGACTTTGTGACTCTTTAATTCTTTTTTTATAAGAAAATGGCAGTTTTAACTACTGAAGATATTTTTACTATCATTTTGTTTTATGAATGTCACAGGATCATTAACTTTCTGTTTAAAATTCTCTATATTTTTTCTTCTTTTTTTTATTTACTTTTCTTCTTTATCTTTTTTTCCTTTAATCAATTTTGATCAGTTGTATCAAAATAATCAATTGGGAGTTTAAAATTTCTAAGATTATTCACCACGGGAAATCTAGGGGTGAATTTCTAGCAATCCCCTCTCTTTAAATTTAGAGTGTCCCTTAAATATGCCAGGTTTATGAATACTTTATAAACATAAGTAAATTAGAGTTAGATTTACATTTATTCTCAGATTGATTATAGACAGAATATCAACTGATTCCAAATTATGCACAAGTTGATCCTCCAGAACTTGATTTTGGTCCTCTGATGAGAACAAGTTGAGCACAAATTGATCTAACCTAAGCTTATGCATATATAATAATTCAGGATACTTGCTCTTTTAAATTTGATAATAAAAAAAATATTGATGAATTTATATAAGAAAAATTATTATGTAAGATATTAAATTATAAATTTAGGCATCATAGGAGGGCACATAATAGAACTTAATTATACTATGTGACACCTTAATACTGTATCACGCAGTTTGAAACATTTAAAACAAAATGAGTCATGATGGGCAATGAAATTGCTTGGACAGACTCTTTCAAAATTAATACTGACCATAATACACAAGTATGAAACCTTGGCATCTATCCAATAAAAGATTTTCCTTCTGATAAATGGATTTTTCTCAGTTACTACCTGCTGAAAAGTGTACTTCTGAGGTTTGTCTGACCTTCAGGGGGTAATTTGGCCACATCACACTACTTCTATTACCATGATTGACCAAAACATCATCCTCATTCCCATCTAAAGAGTTGATATCATCTGACTGTGGCTGATTAAAGAGGTCCACCACAAGTTTAGCCAAAATTTTGGTGAACACTTTTTTGATGGATAGTGACTAACTGGTGCTTTCGGAAATTGTCCACCTCAAGTTAGGATAAACTTCAGGAGCATAAATTTATTATGAATACCAAATTAACTGAAGAATACTTTTGCCCTAGCTACTCTGCATCATAAAAGTGTCCAACTGAGGTTTAGCCATAATTCAGGTAGACACTTTTGGAAAGGCACAGTCTGATGGGTTTAAAATCTATATATGGCAATAAGTATCAGTTTTTTATCAACATGGAACTAGAATTAATTTAATATGGCCAAAGTGTCCACCTGAAGTTTGGCCAAAATACAGGTGGAAATTTTTATGAGGATTACATGATGAAATGAAGAAGACTTGCAATTACTTTCCATCATAAAATTTTCAAACTTAAGTTTATCAAAAATTGTGGTGACACTTTTGCCAGATCCATTCATATGGGATCAACTCTCTATATGGCAATGAGAATCAATTTTTAGTCAATCATGGCATTAGAAGTAATTTTATATGGAAAAACTTTCCACCTGATTTTTGGACAAAAATAAGTTGGAAATGTTTATGAGGAATACTAGATTAACTAAAGAAGACCTTCACCCTACTACTGTCCATCATAAAAGTGTCCACCAGAAGAATTCTCAAACTTGTGGTTGACACCTTTGGCCTGGTCCAGCCATATGGGATCGATTCTGCATATGGAAATGAGGATTTAATTTGGTCAATCATGGTACTAGAAGTAATTTGATATATATAAAGTGTCCAACTAAATATTGGAAAAAAATCAGTTGAAAAATTCATTTAGTTTTTCAAAAAATCAAATTAAGTAAAATTTTATTCCTGATGATGCCCATTTTATCCAACACCTCTTCTGAGCCTTGAAAGTAGGCATTTAGCTTGAATTTTGAATTTCATATAAAATCTCTATTATTCAACCTATTTCTTTTTATCGCTTTTTTTTCTTTTAGATATCAATTAATTTTATGTAAAACAAATCATTTTCATATTTTTTTATCTGTATTTAATAGAATTATTAAAGTTTTAATATCACCCTGTAAGCATTTGGCACATGTTTTTTTGCTATAATAATAAAAATAATAATATACTGGTAACAAAAAATTGATCAAATGATAAAATATTAATAAACCAGAAAGATCAAATACCAGTGGATATGTTTTAAAAAAATACCAGTTGCACTGAAGAAGAGCTGCACCCTAGATACTCACCATCAAAAAAGTGTCCAGCACAAGTTCGGCCGAACTTGTGCTGGACACTTTTGGTCAGTTGCAGTCATATGAGATCAATTCTCGCTATGGCAATGAAAAAAAATTTTTGGATAAAAAACTTCACTAGAAGTAGTTTTACATAGCCAAATTTTCTACCTAGATTTCATCCAAACCACAGGTGCACAATTTTTTATCTTTGAAAAAAAGTCAATTTAGTACAATTTATCTCTGATGGCTCTCATTCACTTCAACACCTCTACTGGCCTTTGATAGTAGGAATATTACTTGGATTTCTTTTTTCATATTTGATCCCTTTAACTTAATTTTTTATTCCTAATATTGCTTTTGGATATCAATTAATAATTTTTAAAATAAACTATTTTCATATTTTTATACATTTATTTAATAATATTATAAATGGCATAACATCACCTGGTATGCATTTGGCACATGAGTTTTTTCTATACCTATAAAATTAATAATTTAATGGCGACCAAAAATTAATCAAATGATATTAATGAGTGAGGAACAAATATAAAATACCAGTAGACATGTTTGTAAGAAATACTAGATGAACTGAAGAAAAATTCTACCCTAGCTACTATACATTAAAAAAGTTTCCAGCACAAGTTCGGCCGAACTTGTGCTGGACACTTATGGTCAGGTGCAGTCAGATGGGAGCAATTCTCTCTATGGAAATGAAGATAAATTTTTGATATAAAATTACACTAGAAGTAGTTTGATATGGCAAAATTTTCATGCTGAAGTTTTGGTAAAGCTCAAGTGGATTTTTTTTTTATTTTTACAAAAAAGAAAATTTAGTGCAAGTTTAGCCCTGATTGTTCTAATTTAATTCAACATCTCTTTTTTCTGTTTATGGCAGGAATTTAACTTGGATTTTGATTTTCATCTTTGATTTCTTTTATTTTACTTTATTCCTCTCATATTGCTTTTGGATAGAAGTTTATTTTTTGTAAAATAAATCATTTTCATATTTTTTTACCTTTATTTAATAATATTATAAAAGGTGTAACATCACCCAGTATTCATTTAGCACACAATTTTTTGCTACACTGATAATATTAATAATATAATGGTGAGAAAAAATTAATCAATAGATAAATATGAGTGAGGCACAAAGATTTAATAACAGTGGAAATGTTTATAAGAAATTTCAGATGATTAAAAATGACTTGCACCCTGGATACTCTTCATCATAAAAGTGTCCAGCACAAGTTTGGCCGAACTTGTGATGGACACTTTTGGTTGCATGCCGTTGTGGTCTTCCAACATTGGCAGGGGCCTTTGTTGTGTGATTTGGAGCTGTTTGTGCATGTCTTAATTGACATCTGTTAAGGAATTTGGTATTTTCCTGGTTTTATTCCGTGGATATTGGGTCTGTGGGTATGTGGGTACTATCAGTGGATAGCCCTGGTTTTTCTCTATATTTTATGTCTTGTAGACATTTTTCATATTCTGAGTTTTAAGAGGTCATTTCCTCATTTTTCATTTATAAAAGATTGCTGTTTAATTTTTTTTTTGTGTTTTACGGGCTAACCTTAAGTCTTAGGGTTAAGTGCTTAGTACCATTTGATAGAGCTAATTTTTCTCTATATTTCATGTCTCAATGTTGTTATAGTGAAATTCCGTGTTTTAAAGGTTTTAGTAGTTGTAACTAATTTTTCAAAGTAGATTAGTGGTTTTTATTGGTTTTCTGGCTTCAGGGAGGCCGGGCCGCTTCAGGCGGCATCTCCGACGTCGGGCGGCCCGCCCGCCTCTGTTTTAGGAGGTTGGGGAGCGCTCCAGGAGGGTTTTTTATGCAATCTGGCAGGTACAGGCGCCAGATTGGTGGGTGCGCATGGGCTCTTTGTTAGTGGTCTGTGTGTACATAGTGAATAAGACAGTTTGGGGAAACCTTAATCATCATACAACCAACCGGAGGTGATCTTATTGTTCCTCACTCAGTTTTCACTGTTTTCTGGCCACAATTGGCTGTGTTTGTTGCAAGTGAGTTCTTCATTTAACTTAACTTTAGCAACTGTTTTCTCTGTTATAGTCTTGCAAGCTATAGCAAGTATTATTGCTGTCTCTGGTGTGGATTTGCAGCCTACATCAAGTATCTTTGCTGTCTCTGGTGTGGACTTTGTTCTACATTTTAGTTCTTTGGTCTGGTAGTCTATCTGGTGACTACTTTCTTGGCTCATCAAGCAGTCAAGTGTGTTTAAAAGGGGTCTTTAGCAAAACAGGAACCAACTTACTTTAGCAAGAAAATCTCACTTATTTTTCTAAAGGGACAGGGGATTTTCTCTCTGGTTTTTCTCCTACTCCCTTGGTCAAGGCCTATAGCTAGTACTATAGGATTGTCTACATTTCTGGCGCCCAACGTGGGGTACAAATCTGTTGGCTTTTTGGAATCTCTGTTGATCTAGGCTTCTCTCTTTGGTGGATCTCCTTTGGTTGATTTTGAATTTGATGCTATATCTCTTTGTGGTTGGTCTAGGGGTCTTCTTTTCTGTTGGTTTTGGTCCCTCCTAGGTCTGTAAGGCTACTGGGGGGGACTTTGGCTATCTTTGGTGGAGATTGGAGGCTGTAACTGGGAGTTGCTAGGATGGTTAGGATTCTGTCTTGGGATGGTTCAAGGTTTTTGGGGGAGGATGCAACGGGGTTTTTAGCTAGGTTTGAGGTTGCTGCTGAAATTGATGGGGCCTCACTGTTTGACATGGTTAGGCAAATAATCTTTTTCATTGGTAATAGGGAGGTGGAGAAGGAAGTGTCTGGCATGGAAGGATATAGGAGTAAGGAATGGGGAAAGTTGAAGATTGAAATGCTGAAAGGGTGGCCTACTACTTCTCAATGGTGGATCTTCATGGGGTTGCTAGGAAGTGGGAATTGAAAGGTGGTGTAACCTCTTTTTCTCAGTATGGGGAATTTATGGAGGAGTTTGGGGAGGCTCTGGATTATCTGGTATATAATGATATATTACCACATGAAGATGGGGCCAAGTATGTATTTTGGAGTGGCATGGGTAGGAATGTAAAGGTGGAGGTTATGGAGATTCTTTTCAAGGCTGACTTGATGAAGACTCTTCCAAATAGGGAAAATAGGATTCCAGGTATGGCTATTCTGAAGGAGGTTATTTTGAAATATTTGGATGGTATGATGGATAGTGATGTGGAATCTGGAGAGGAAATCCTGTTGGATGTAGAGGTTCAGGAGACTGTGGTGGAAGCTTCAGTTTCTGGAGAGGTGTTGGAGCCATCAATCTTGGAAGATGGGGACTCTGAAGATGTTTGTGAAACTGATTTTTCTTTTCCAAAGGATGCCATGGAATCTCAGGAATGTGCTTCACTGGATTTTTTGGAAATGTACACACTGGAGGAACAGTGTATTTCCTCAAGTTTGGGTGAATTATGTGGAAAGGAGGACTTGTCTGGTCATGAAGAACGATTTTTGGATATTGTGAAGGAATCTGTGGTGGATGAATGGTTGTTGAGGGATGATTATTTTTCTTTCTCAAGTTCAGATAATGGCTTATTGGAGGAGGATGTATCAGTTGAATTTTTGGATGGACAGAAAGATTCTGTCTTGGATCTTTCTCTCATAGAGGAAGATTATTTTCAGGTGGTTCCCTCAAGATCAGAAGGTCTCTTCTTGGAGGAGGATTTTTATTTTGATGTTATGGATGTTATTCTGGAGGATTTTGCAGATTATAATCAAGATTCCTGTAGGGAAGGGGAAAATTGTGATGTTTTGGATGTCACTGGTATGGAGGTTGATTTTAAAGATGTGGTGGAGGTTCCAGATGTTTCACAGGGTGGAGAATTTATGGATTCTGGTAATGTGAACTATGGTAAACTCAGTGTATGGAGGAGGATAGAAGTTTTGTTTGGAGGTGTGATTCTGGGATATCAGAATTGGAAGAGGAGCTTAGGGGGTTCAAGCCCTAAGGGCAAACTTATTGGTTTAAACCTTGGGATTTCAAGAATCTGATTCCTCCAAAATGAGGATAAACTACTTAATTTGTTTTGATTTTGCTTAATTTGGCCTCTATGTATTTGGTCAGGATTTTTTTTTTGCTTTGTCCAATTCTTTTCAGTCTCTCTGGTTCAAGTCTCTATATAAAAAAGGGAGGCTGGGCCTCTTCAGACGGCACCTCCGACGTCGGGCGGCCCGCCCGTAATGAAAAAAAAAAATCTTAGTATAATGAAGATGGAAGAAAAGAAAAATTCAAGTGATGATGGGTATTTTATTTAAAAGAAAATGAAGATAAAATTGAAGATTATTGGTTTTATTTCACCTCCAGCATGAGGTTAAACTGCAAAGTTTTATTTCTAAATTGGATTTTTTTTGGCTTTAAAGAATTTTAATGGTTTTTTAATGGTTTTGGTTTTTTACTGGAGAAGATTTGTGTTGGAAAATTCTTTTTGTTAGAAGGTGCCCAGGGGTGGGGCTTCTAGATTTTATTTTGGCAAGTGTGGGGGTGACTGATGGGCTGGCTGCTCTATCAACAGTTACACCAGATTGTCTGTTTCCAACCCCTTCTCTTAATTTTGATGAATTCTAGTATTGGTTTTTTTTCTTTAACAGGTTTTTAGTCCACCATGACTTTAAACTGGAAATTCTTTGGTCTTCAAGTGCTGGACCCCTCATGTTTATTGGTTTTGTTTAATTTTGTTGGATGTTGTGTTTTTGTTAGAAGGTACCCAGGGGGGGCTTCTAGATTTTACTTTGGCAAGTGTGGGGGTAACTGATGAGCTGGCTGCTCTGTAGAACAGTTACCCCAGAATGTCTGTTTCAAGCCTTTGGTTTTTTTTCTAGTTGAATTCTAGTGTTGTTTTTTTGTGATTCAGGTTTTTAGTCCTCTATGACTTTATACTGGATTGCCTTGGATGTCTTTTGGTGCTTTGGATTGGTGGTGGATCACTGGTGGTCTCCCATCATTTTTACTTCTTGGAGGGAGCCCACCCAGTGATCTCTTCTGTTGACCTGGAGCTGGCTTTACTATGTGGTTCTAGGGTGTTGGCTGTAAAAGTGGTGGATTCAAGATTTTTTTCTTTTTTTCTCTTTTTTTTCTTTTAATTTTTTATGGAGGCTATGTTTGTTCAAAGGCTCAACATAGGGCTCTGGCAATGTTTTTGGTAGAAGAGAAGGAGTCAAAATAAAAATGAAAATATTAATTTTTTTTAGGTGTGACCACATCAAGGTGCACTTGGATGTGGGTAAGGTATCAGGGGATCAGCTCATCAATTGGCTGGGGGATACCATTTTATTTTTTTTTATTTGTTAAAGGAGGTTAAATGTTTTGGCTTTGATGGTTTTTGGTTTGGGGATTTATGGGATATATCTTCAAGATTTTTTTTCTGGAAGGTCCTTCAAGACTTCAAGCTGAATTTTTTTAATTATGGGATATATCTTCAAGATTTTTTATCTGGAAATTCCTTCAAGACTTTAAACTGATCTTTTAATTACGGGCTCCAGAATTTTTGATGTCCATCAAGACTTTAAACTGAAAATTTTGTTAGTCCTCCAAGACTTAAAACTGGCTGGTTGTTAAAGATTTATTCAAGAATTTAATTTTACTACTGTGTATCTAGTAGTCCTCCAAGACTTTAAACTGGCTGGTTTCAAGATTTTGTCAAGAAGTAGTCCGTCAAGACTTTAAAATGAACACTGTGTTAGTCCCCCAAGACTTTAAACTGAGGATGGTTGATGGTGTAGTCCCCCAAGACTATAAACTGAGGAATGGGAGGCAGTGTGATGTGGAAGTGTAAAGTCAGAAGGATCCAAGGGGGAACTTCTGAATTTTGTAAAGTCAAGTTTGGGGGTGACTGATGGGCTGGTTACTCTATATACAGTTACCCCAGAATGTTAGTTTTTTCTCTGTGTCTTAATGTGGTTGATCTCTGGTTCTGGGTTTATGATTTAGGTTTTTGAGTCCCCCAAGACTTTAAACTGAGGGCTTTTGAGTCCCCCAAGACTATAAAATGAGGATGGTCCTCCAAGACTTAAAACTGAGGGTTGTTTGTGGTTACATCCTATAGAGGGTGTGGTCAATTTTTATTTTCTGAATCAAACTCAAGTACTAGTGGAATTACAGAGGGAATCATGAGATGAAATGAAGTGTTCAGAATTAGCCTTGAACTGGTGAATGAGGTGTCTTCTGTTCTCAATGTCCTGTGGATCTCTAGCAGGAGTGGATTGGAAGTAGTGAAGCAGAAGTTGTTTCTGTTGAGATGTGTGTTGTTGGAACTTGGCGTTGATAGTGGGCAAGTGCATTGGTGTTGGTGGTGCAATGGATCCTACATTGTTATCATCACTATCAGAAGAGGAAGGAACTGAGAAGTCATCAGTTTTAAAGTTGAAGGAAGGAATGAATGTTCTTTACCATCAGATGGACCAGGGATGGGGGAACTAGTTGTTTTATGGGTTGTGACACTCTTCTGGGAAGGGTGGAGCTTTTTGATTAATCTGGGTATCAGGATGGATGGCCTAGATCTTTTGGTGCTGGCAGAAGAAGGACCAGGTTGAGGTGGAGGTGAATCTGTGGTGGACGAAAGTGGACCAGGTCTGTGGAAGGTCTTCTTTCTGGAGTGGCAGACATCGCAGGACGTTCTGCATGGATGAACAGGTGGTGTTATGGCGCAGATTAAATTATTGTTGATGCAGTATTGGCAGGGGCCCATTTCAGAGGCAGATTTGGAAAGGAGGTTAAACATGGTGGTTGGATGAAGAAAAAATGCGGACAATATCAATTGGAGGGAGGATGTGGTCTTCCAACATTGGCAGGGGCCTTTGTTGTGTGATTTGGTGCTGTTTGTGCATGTCTTAATTGACATCTGTTAAGGAATTTGGTATTTTTCTGGTTTTATTCCATGGATATTGGGTCTACGGGTATGTGGGTACTATCAGTGGATAGCCCTGGTTTTTCTCTATATTTTATGTCTTGAAGACATTTTTCATATTCTGAGTTTTAAGAGGTCATTTCCTCATTTTTCATTTATAAAAGATTGCTGTTTAATTTTGTTTTTTGTGTTTTACAGGCTAACCTTAAGTCTTAGGGTTAAGTGCTTAGTACCATTTGATAGAGCTAATTTTTCTCTATATTTCATGTCACAATGTTGTTATAGTGAAATTCCATGTTTTAAAGGTTTTAGTAGTTGTAGCTAATTTTTCTAAGTAGATTAGTGGTTTTTATTGGTTTTCTGGCTTCAGGGAGGCCGGGCCGCTTCAGGCAGCATCTCCGACGTCGGGCGGCCCGTCCGCCTCTGTTTTAGGAGGTTGGGGAGCGCTCCAGGAGGGTTTTTTATGCAATCTGGAAGGTACAGGCGCCAGATTGGTGGGTGCGCATGGGATCTTAGTTAGTGGTCTATGTGAACATATTGAATAAGACAGTTTGGGGAAACCTTAATCATCATACAACCATCCGGAGGTGATCTTATTGTTCCTCACTCAGTTTTCACTGTTTTCTGGCCACAATTGGCTGTGTTTGTTGCAAGTGAGTTCCTCATTTAACTTAACTTTAGCAACTGTTTTTCTGTTATAGTCTTGCAAGCTATAGCAAGTATTATTGCTGTCTCTGGTGTGGATTTGCAGCCTACATCAAGTATCTTTGCTGTCTCTGGTGTAGACTTTGTTCTACATTTTAGTTCTTTGGTCTGGTAGTCTATCTGGTGACTACTTTCTTGACTCATCAAGCAGTCAAGTGTGTTTAAAAGGGGTCTTTAGCAAAACAGGAACCAACTTACTTTAGCAAGTAAATTTCAATTATTTTTCTAAAGGGACAGGGTATTTTCTCTCTGGTTTTTCTCCAACTCCCTTGGTCAAGGCCTATAGCTAGTACTATAGGATTGTCTACATTTCTGGCGCCCAACGTGGGGTAGAGCTTGCTAGTTCTTTGGAATCTCTGTTTTCTTTGGTTGGCTCTTTTTGGTGTTTTGGAGTGGAGGAATGGCTTCTGGTTCTGCTATTTCTGTGGTGACTGTCAGTGGGGGGGATGGTCCTCCTTCTGTGATGGTTAGGGAATGTGTGAGGATTAAAACTTCGGATGGTACCAAGTTTAATGGGGAGGATGTCAAGTGGTGTCTAGAGAAGTATGAAACTGCTGCTGGAGTGGATGGTGCTTCCTACCTGGACATGGTGAAGCAGATTATCTTCTTCATTGGTGATAGGTCAGTGGAGAAGGAGATTGTGGCCATGTCTGGCTACAAGAAGAGGGATTGGAAATTGCTGTGTAGGGAGATGGTGGATAGATGGGGTGTCAGGTTCACTATGGTGGATCTGAACAAGGTTGTCAGTGAATGGAAATCTTATGGTGGTGTTGGTAACTTACATAGTTACAGAAAGATTCTGCTACAGTTTGATCCTGTGGTGGAATATTTGGTGGAAGTGGAGGAGCTGGCACATGAAAATGCTTCCAAGGATGTTTTTTGGTCTGCCCTGGCTAGAGATCTCAGGATGGATGTGTTGAAGGAGTTGTCAAGAAAGGAATTGATGAAGACTCTTTCTAATGGGGCTCAGAAGTTTCCTGCCTTGGATAAGGTGAAGGAGGCTGTTGAGGCCCATTTAAAGTTATTGGCTGTGGACACCTATCAGGAGAAGTGTGCCAAGTATGTCAGCAAAGTCAGTGAGGCTTTGGCTGAAGAGGAAGTGAGGGAGAAGAAGGAGGAGAAGAATTTGGTGCAGGTTCCCAAACAGGAGAGGGACCCAATGGTGGAGCAGCTGGCTGATCTGACAAAACAGCTGCGCATTTTTGTCCAGGAGGCCAAGAAGGTTAATAAGGCACCTTCTCAGCCAAGAGAGTTTGAAAGGAGGGCTGGTAGGAGTGATCCTTGGGTTTGCTCTTATTGCAGTAGGAGGGGGCAAAGGTCCAATGATTGTTAGGCATTGAACAGAGATGTGTCTGAAGGAAAAGTGGAGTTTGATGGCAGGGTTTTTAAGTTCCCTGACGGTTCTTTTGTGAAGCGCAGTGAGGGAAAGGCTCCTGTTGATTTGGTCAGGAGAAGAGGTGGTCTCAATCAAAGGAGGCCAAGGTTTGAGGAGATTCCTGATCAGGGGAAGTCTTCTGTTAAGGTAGATGAGGACGTCAAGGGAAAGGGGAAGGAGGTCAATAAGGTCTCTTTTTCTACTTCTTTTGGTGGTTTGGAGTTGTATTCTTGTGGTGGACAGTTAAGTGGTGAATGCTTGGCTGGTGTTTATGATGTGGAAGCAGGAAAGGTGGGTAGGCCTAAGAGCAGTTCTCAGGCACAACCAAAGCAAAATGCCTCAAAGGGTGATCCTAAGCTGAGTGCAGCTAGGAAGAGGTACAGCAAAGAGGAGCTGTACAAGATGCAGAAGGGTATGGCTGACATGGGCCCTCCTAGTTTTGGTGCATTGGACCTGAATGGTGAGCCAATGCCAATGGAGGTGGATTCTGACTCCGAGGAGGATGTCCCTTGGCTTCATTGCCAAAGCCTGTTGGAGTCAGAGGTTCTGGTGAGGGATCTGGTTTGGTTCCTGTTAATGGTAAATCTGTTGGTGGTGCTGGTCCTCAAGAATCTTCTAGGACCAAGGTGGTGAAGCAAAGAGCTCACTTTGAGAGGCCAGTAGTGTCTGGTCAAGTTAATGTTATGGACTCTTTCCTGGAAAGGATGAACCAGGGTCAGGTTTCCCTATCTTATGGGGAATTGTATGCTATCAGTCCAGGGTTGGCTGATAGGCAGAAGAAGTTGTTGACCAGGAGAAGAGTTTCTTCTGGTGAGGTAGAATACAATTGTGATTCTGCTGAAAAGTTTGGTGAGGGGTTGGAAACTCATTTTTATGCTCCTCTGGGATATGTCAATGTCACTCTGAATGGCAGGGAGGCAAGGGCATTGGTGGATTCAGGTTCTCAGATAAACCTGATTTCTTTGTTTGAGGCAACTCATATGGGCCTCCCCATCAAAACTGGTATTGGTGGGAATTTGAGAGGAATCGGTGGCCATGTCACTGAATTGGTTGGAATTTCAGAGTTTGTAAAGTTAGATGTTGAAGGAGCATCAGGTAAGGTTCATTTTTACATTGCTAAAGGTAATGTAAAAGCAGTTTTGGGTGGGCCATTCTTGATGGATTTTCAGGCAAGAATTGGTTATCAATTTGATTTGGGAATCAGTTTGGAGTTGACTGGTGAAGACAAAAGGAGGCTTCACATGAGGTTATCATCCCCTGGAGAGGATGGTTGGGAGACTAGGCCTGGTTTATCTTCAATGTGCCAGTGCATGGACTGCTGCAGGAGTAGGAAGGAAGTGGGTGCTGCCTCTGGTTTTTTGGAGTGCGGTTCAGGCTCTATTGAGAGTCTGTCTTTTTTAGAGTAATGAGGGCTGATCACCCTAGTGCAACAACCTCTCCCCAAGATTAGGAAATCCCATGTTGTAGTAGGTCAGCTCCCTTGGAGATATACCAAGTGGATTTTCAACTTTCTCTTTTTAATGTTTCTCTTCACTGCAAGTATTCATAGTGTTTTTTATCAAGTCTCTGTTCTCTCACAAGATTCTTAATTATTTTTAATTCAAGTTTAAAGAAGAAGATTGGTTATATATCTTTATTGAAAGATATGTGGAAAAGCTTTGAGGCGGTGAGATTGGGGTCTAAAAGTAAGTCCTCCCAATTGTGCACCGCTAGGGTTTCTTCTACACCTTTCAAAAACATTACTTGGGCCACACCTGTGAGCATTGGGGAAACCCCTGGTTATTTTTGTAGGACAGAAGAAAACTCAAGAAAAGAAGATAAAAATTTCAAGATAATTCATGAAAATCAAGAAAAAAATCTGAAGATAATGAAGAAAGAGGATGCAAAATATTTTTGTGAAGATCATCAAGATCTATTTTTGGGCCTCCAGCATGAGGTTAAACTGTAGAAAATTTTGAAGAAAGTAGATCATCAAGATCAATTTTTGGACCTCCAGCATGAGGATAAACTGCACAATTTTAGATGATGTGATTCAGAAGATGAATCAAGATTTGAAGATTTGGAAGTTGGAAGTGAGGATGAAGATGTGGAATTGCGAAAAAGTTTTGGAGTGGTGAGATTGGGGTCTAAAAGTAAGTCCTCCCAATTGTGCACCGCTAGGGTTTCTTCTACACCTTTCAAAAACATTACCTTGGCCATGCATGTGAGCAATGGAGAAACCCTTGGTTTTTGTTCCAGGTCTGGTGGTGAAGATTTCTTGAAGATCCCTCAAGTTGAAGGTGGAGCGGCAAAGTATAAGAAGGTAGCGCAGAAGATTAGGCCTGTCAATGAGCCTATGCCTGTGAGTTTGAATCCGCCTTTGAAGAGACCTCCTTTGTCAAGAGATCCGTACTGTACTCCTTTGGTGAAGAATCCTCCAGAATTTGTAGAGACAGCGAGGGTGACCATGGAAAGATTGAAAGTTGTTAATTTTGGTCCTGATGGGTGGTTGTCTGAGGAAGAAAAGAAGTTGTTGTTGCACGTTATTGTTCTAAGGGAAAAAGCGGTGGCATTTGTTGAGGAGGAAAGGGGTGTATTGAAGCACTCTTATGGGGAACCTTACTTGATTCCTGTTGTTTGTCATGAACCTTGGCAAATCAAACCTATTCTGATTTCAGCCGCTATTTGAGAGGATTTTGTAGAGATTGTTAGGGAAACAGTCAGGACTGGGTTATACGAACAATCAACATCCAGTTACTCAAGTCCGGTGTTCTGTGTAAAAAAGCAGAATGGAAAGTTGAGGGTGGTTCATGATCTTAGAGCCTTGAATAGAGTCACTATCAAGGATGCTGGTATGCCGCCAAGTGCAGAGGATTTTGTTGAAGCTTTTGCTGGAAGGGTGTGTTATGGTTTGGGTGATATTATGGGTGGTTATGATGAGAGGGAACTCCATACGGATTCAAGGCCTCTCACAACTTTTGAGACTCCTTTGGGAAGATTTCAGCTCACTAGGTTGCCTCAAGGAGCAACTAATTTGGTGGCAGTTTATCAAGCACAGATGGCTTGGATTTCGCAGGATGAGGTTCCTACTCATGCTGGTATTTTTATTGATGATGGTGGAATTAAAGGACTATCCACTGATTATGGTAATGAGGTGTTATCGGAGAGCCCTGGAATAAGGAGGTTTGTGTGGGAATATGCAATAACTCTAGAGAGAGTGTTGTTCAGGATTGAAGAGGCTGGTTTGACCATTTCAGGGTCAAAATTCTGTTGTTGTGTTCCTGCTTTGGAAATTCTGGGTCATGTGGTATGTAAAGAGGGAAGGATTATGGCGAAGAAGAAGATTAATAAAATTCAGGCATGGCCAAGGCCTAAAAATACTACTGAAGTCAGTGGATTTTTGGGTGTATGTGTATATGTCAGGATTTTCATTAAGGATTTTTCGCTGTTGGCTTCAACTTTAAGAAGGTTGACCAGCAAAGATGCAGATTGGGAATGGACTGAATAGTGTGAAGAGGCTTTTCAGAAGCTGAAAAAGGTTGTTGGTGAAGATATAATTCTTCACAAGTTGGATTATGGTGTTGGTGCTTGAAAGATTTATCTGGCAGTGGACTCAAGCTATATTGCTGCTGGTGCTGTTTTGTCTCAGGAGGATAAGACTGGGAGGGTCAGGCCAGTAAGGTATGAGTCTGTGGTGTTTAATGAGGTGGAATCTAGGTATTCTCAACCTAAGTTGGAGTTGTGTGGCGTAGCTAAAATTTTAAAGAAGCTACAGACGGTTTTGTGGGGGCAGCATTTTGAGATGCAGGTGGATGCAAAATCTTTGGTTCAGATGATCAATACACCTAGTCTTCCAAATGCTCCAATGACTAGGTGGGTGGCATTTATTCAACATTTTTCTTTTGACCTGGTACGCAAACCAGGTAAAACTTTTACTATGCCTGATGGGTTATCAAGGAGGCCACCTACAGATGAGGATTCTGATTCTGAAGAGTTTGACGAAGATGTTCCAGTGATTAGGGCCAGCACAAAGAGTGCTGAAGATTTTTCTTTCCTCCCCCATGAGGCTAAACTGGATGATTGTTCTGACCTCCCCCAAGAGGTTAAACTGGCTGGATCTGATCTTGATTCTGGTGATCAGGATGTTTTTGTTGATGAAGATGGAGTTTTTTTTTGGGACAGCTCAAAATTGGAAAAGGGTGTTTTTTTTAGTGAACTGGATTCTCACAAGGTTCAGTGGAAAGAGAAGGATGTGCCAAAATTTAAGGATTGGTTTCCTGGTGGGGCTGCTCAATTGGCTCATGTTCACACTGGTGATTTTGATGACACAGTTGTACCCTTGGATGTTGTTTTGTTGGATTTTGAAGATGAGACCTGGGGTAAATCTGGGTTTTATTTTATTTTGGTGGAATATCTGTTGACCTTGGAGAGGCCAGATAGTTGTGATGATGATACTTGGTTGGCAATCAAGAAGAAGAGTCCTGGATTTTATGTGTCAGTAAGGTGCTTGATGAGGAGGAGACATCCAAATCCTCAAGTTGTGGTGACTCAGAAGAAGTGTCAAGAATTGGTGTTGAAGTCTTTGCATGAAGACCTTGGTCATAGAGGCTTTGGGGAGACTTATAGAAGAGTAGCAGACAGATTTTAATGGCCGGGTATGAAGTTGGCTGTGCAGGGTTGGGTTCAATCTTGTGAAGAATGTCAAAGAAGAAGTCACTTGAAACCTAAAGAGGTGGGCCGTGCTACTGGGGAATCAACTGTTTTTGGAAGGATCAGTCTGGATGCTATCCATATTAAAGGGGGCAGGTATAAATACGTGATTGTTGCTAGGGATGATTTGTCTGGTTGGGTTGAGGCAGTGCCTCTGGTTAATTTGACTGCCGAGAATGTGGCAGAGTTTTTGAAGAAGGAGTGGATTTATAGGTATGGGTTGATGAAGTTGGTCACTGTTGATGGCGGGCCAGAGTTTGGTGCCAAATTTAAAGAAGCTGTGGCTAGTGTTGGTTCTAGGGTTAGAGTGGCTACACCGTATTATCCTGAAGCTGAAGGCATGGTTGAAAGAGGCCATCAAGTTATCAAGAATGCTTTGGTGAATATGTGTGGAGATAGTGCCGAAAAGTGGAGGCATTTTTTATCCTTGGTTTTATTTGCGGATAGGGTCACTGTGAAGAGGACAACTGGCTATTCTCCTTATGAGCTAATGTTTGTTCAGGAAGCCGTTTTACCAGTGGACTTGGAAGCTGTCTCTTATCTTGGAATTGATTGGAATGACGTGCACTCAACAGAAGATTTGCTCTGTGCCAGGATGCAACAGTTGGAATGTAGAGAGGAATTTCAAGAGAAGGCATACTCTAGAATGATGAAGATTAGGAATCAATCAGTCAGGTCCTGGACAAGAAGTTGGCTCATAGACTCAGGAATCCCTTAAAACCTGGTTGTTTGGTTTTGGTGTATAATAGAAGTTTGGAGAGTCAGTGGGGCAAAATGTTTGCTGACAGATGGAATGGACCTTACAGAGTCAGATCTCAGGCGTCTGGAGGTTCTTATGTTTTGGAAGAGTTTGATGGTGCAGTCTTGAAAAAGAGGGTGGCTGCAGACCAAGTGAAGAGGTTTTATCCCAGAGGCACTAGGCATAAAGAAGATTGACTCCGCAATGAGGATAAACTACGGACCATTCTTTAATTTTGGTTTTTTTGTGGTGATGCTATGCATCTGTTTGTTGGAATTTTTGTTAGAGGGTACCCATGGGTGGGGCTTCTAGATTTGATCTTGGCAAGTGTAAGGGTGACTGATGGGCTGGCTGCTCTATCAACAGTTACCCCAGATTGTCTGTTTCCAACCCTTTCTCTTAATTTGGTTGAACCCTAGTATTGGTTTATTTTCACAGGTTTTAGTCCTCTATGACTTTAAACTGGAATTTCCTTTGGTTTTCAAGTGCCGGACTCTTCACTCATATTGGTTTTGGTTTTTTTGTGTTGGACGTTGTGTTTTTGTTAGAAGTTACCCAGGGGGGGCTTCTAGATTTTATTTTGGCAAGTGTGGGGGTAACTGATGAGCTGGCTGCTCTGTAGAACAGTTACCCCAGAATGTCTGTCTCAAGTCTTTTTTTTTCCTAGTTGAATTCTAGTTCTGTTGTTTATTATTCAGGTTTTAAGTCCGCTATGACTTTAAACTGGTTTGGGACTGGCTTCTTTATCTTTGGTTCTTTCAGATTGGTGGTGGATCACTGGTGGTCTCCCATCATTTTTACTTATTGGAGGGAGCCCACCCAGTGATCATATCTATGGGCCGGACTTTCCCTTATTGGACAATCTATGGAGCTGGACTTTCTTTGATTTTGCAGTAATGTTTTTGCTAGATAGAAGTTTTAGATTATTTTCTTTTTTCTCTTTTTTTCTTTTAATTTTTTTATGGGGTTTGTTAAAATTCTAAAATCAAAAAGATAGGGTGTTACCACATCAGGGTCACCTGGATGTGGGCAAGCATTGGTGGGGAAAGGCTCATCAATTGGCCGGGCAATGCTATTTTCTTATTTTTAATTATTATTTATTTCATGTGTTTCTGTGTTTCATTATTTTTTATTATTTTCTGAATTTCTAAATTTTTTGAATTTAGTTTTCTGTTAATCATTTAAAAGAATTAATTGTGTATCCACATCAAGGTGCACTTGGATGTGGGTAAGGTATCAGGGGATCAGCTCATCAATTGGCTGGGGAATACAATTTGTATTATTTTTTATATTATATTTTATTTCATTTATGTTATTTCATTTCATTTTAATTATTAATTTTGTATTTTATTATATCAGTAGACCGTAAAAAAAAATAAATAAATAATAAAAAATTCTGAAATTATTTCTTATTATTCACCACAGAAAAAATGGGGGGGTATTGCTAGCAATACCCCTTGCTTGAACTCAGTTGAGCCACAAATCTATGCTTGAATTATGCACACATCATCACCATGTGGGAAATTGTTTGGACTTACATTTAGTCAGAGATTTGTCACAAATTGAGCTCAAGATGAACCTACATTGATCACCGTTTGATCTTGTAAAATCCTAATTTGATCATCAGTTGAACTCCCTTTGATCTCACTTTGATCTAACATAAGCTTTTGCATATCCAATATGTCAACTATTCACTTTCAAAAAGATTCGTAATGAATTTCACATGGAATATTAGAAACGAAACCAGTAATTTTGAGTAAATGGCTCATCAAAATGATTAATCTACAACAAAATACCATCAAAATTCAATCTGATTACTGAAAACTTTTGGTAAAATGACTAATAGATATTTAAATTGGAAAATAATATTCCATTTCTCAATTTCAAATTCAAAATATAAATCCTTGTTTGAAATGTGAAATTTGTAGATTCCTTGCCTTCCTATATTATGAGTAATATTTGAGGTATTTTACACCTTTGTAAATATGGTGTTGTGCTGCTAGAAATTATCTCTGTTTCAATTCAACTTTATTGAAGCTTGATTCCAGAATGATACATATTTTATAACTATTTTGAGAAAAAAGTCACTAGTAATGAATTTAGCCTTTTATCTGTCCTTTATTAAACCTCACTTAATCCTACTTAAATCCAAATTGACCCACAAAAACCTTATTTGGGATATTTTTTAGCCCAGGATGATTCAAGATTGGAGCAAAATATTATTTTAAATATCCAATATGCCTATTGATTAAATTTCTTCAAGCTTACTTCAAATTCACATTAACATTAACTTTCACAGGAAATATTAAACACAAATCTTGAAAATATTGTATTTAAAATCATAATAAATATAATATAATATGCTTACAACAAAATTTTCTTTCTGGATTAATTGAAACAAAAAATTGTTCATTTGTGAAAATAGAAAAAATACTATCCATCCTGAATTTAGAATTCATTTTTAAAAATTTAATGCCCCCTCACTTTCAAGTTTATCATGTATTTCGAAAATTATATTTTTAATAATTTTGTGAATAGTACACCTGAGATATAAACTTGGGGATATCAAAAACTAAAACATCAGCAAATTGAAATGTTTTTTATTGTTATGAATGAAAATAATGATTGAAAAACACCATTAGAGCAAGTTTGATTTTGAATAATAGGCATACTTTCTCATGTAAATTTCAATAAAAATAATTTTTATTCTTACATAAGTTCGGTGGATACATTTGAGCTCAAAAAGAATTAAAATTGACAAAATAAGAATTCTATAATTCATATTCAAAAATGAAATCACCCTTCATTATCTACCTGTAAACTATTTTAAATTGAATAATTTCAAAGTCAGTATATACTGATGTTATTTTTTCTTCTAAAAAATTTATTATATAGATTAATAGTCATAAAAAGTTGACATAGATGTTAGATTTAAATAAGCAATCTTTAATTCATAAAATGATAAAACTATCTTTTATGTAAAAAGTGATGAAGGAAAAAAATATTATTAAATTTTTGATGCACTATCAATAAAATTGAAGATAGAGCATATCAAAAGTTTAAACTTAATTTCAATTTTGATATCATCATTTTATTTTATTTTACTTGAGTAGAAAACAGATTTTAAATCTCAATATAATTTTAAATCCCATTAGTTTGTAGATTTCAACATTTGAAACTATGAAGTAAATATTTATGAAAGAATTTTACAATATTTGCCCTTCTAAAAACTCATAAATCCAACTTCAAATCTTCTAACCTTCACAAGTAACCACAATGCATTCTGAAAATACTCTATATTTAAATAATTAAAGGTAAATAAAATTATGTTTTTATTCTTTATTTCAATTTTTGATAAATAATATATATATATACATATATATATATATATAATTTCTTAAAAAGTCTAAGAGGGAACTTAATAGTGGTTTTGGCATTAGATATATAGATTCAACTTTCAAAAAATTTGTTTGGAATAAATTACAAAGACAAAAAGAATATATTTTGATGAAAGAATACTGATTTAGGTTCTCTTAAAATATTATTAACCATTTTTATGGAATATTGATCCATGGTTATCATTCTTTATGATATTATCATAGAATTTTTTCCTTTTTTAATATAATGATTTTCTATTGTGTGGTATGTAGGCTAAGATAAGTTTAAAAGATTTATTGAAGATATATATACCAGAAACAGTATAATCTGTAGATTTATAACTATAACTTACTTTTCTGATGTTTTACATCATTGATAAGTAGCTCATGCATTACACAAGTAAATAATTATAGTCTCTGGAAATAATTCCTTGTGAATTTCAAATTTTTTGTTAATCTTAAAATCATTACTCAAATAAACTAAAAATTTCTTCAAATATTGATTGAAAGAAAGAGTTACAAAATCTTATTTTGTAGGTATAAAAGTTTGAGTTATTTTTTATATTATCAAGTATAATGAACATTTGTAAATTTTAACTTGAAAACTAGTGATCATAGCAAAGTAATACTGGAAGAATCAGATAAAAAGGGTGGAGTAAAGTCATAGCACAACAGGAAATGATACAAAATTGTTGATTTTTATCTCATAAAATTCAACATATTTTTAACATATTTTACCACCTTTAGATATTGTTTAGTGGATTTTAACATTATTATAACAAGCAAACTTAACAATGTTTTGATTTTTTTAACAAAAATAAATATTGTTAGATCATTTTTTTAAAAAATATGACTTATTTTTATGCTTTATCTACAATAGTTAGTAGTTTTTTTTGCAGAAATTACTTGTTTTGATATTCTATTTTTGAATTTTTTAAGAGACTTCATTGCATTAAAGTTTTGTAATAATTTTTCATTAAAGCATCATATTTTAAATCTAGAGAATTGGTTTTGAAATAATATATATTTTCATGTTAATTGACTCATTATTTTTGGATTGATAAATTATGTTAAAATTGGGATTGCTTATTTCTAGTGAGTGTACATCATAGTTTGTTTTCAAATCAAAGATTAATAAATGGTGAAATTTGGTAAAATTCTAAATATCTTTTAAACCTTTTTGATTCAAATAATGTTTAATGTTATGTAATCATTCTATAAGTAGAACACAGTTAAAATATGATAATGGTACATTGCTTCCAATTTCTAATACTAAAATTCTATTCTACTTGAAACAATGTAAACTAAAGCTTGGTATCTCATATAAAACTCACAATTTTCAAAAATCATATTTCCAACTTTTTAAACATGATACACATTAAAATATATTTTTAGAATAATTTCCTAATTAGTTTCAAATACTAGAAAATAATGACCTCAATTTTTTTTAATACTTTAACCATTCTGATGAGTGAATTTCACAATCCTCTAAGTAACATATGGTTACCATTTATACACATATGCATGATTTCTCCTTTTGTTTAATTTTAGCTGAATCTAAAAAGTAAAATCACATGTTGAATATCATCTATAGATAAACTTCTTATATAAGAAGCTAATATTTCATATGAGAAATTTGTTATTGAGTTTGGGAAACATTAATAAGTGTTGGGTATTATAATTGAGCCATTTATTCAAGTAAATAAAAAAGGATGACCTTCTAAATATTTCATATATATATATATATATATATATATATATGTATATGTATATATATATATATAATAAAAAATAATTATATAGTAGCATTTAACCATGTTTTTATACTAATGTCATATAAAAAAAGGGATTGAACTAAAACTTTCAGTAAAGAAAATAAAAATAAGATAAGTTAATATTCTTGTTTATATTCTCATATTTTTGAAATGGCTTACTTAAGGGAGAAAATTATTTGGTTTTAGAGTACAAGAATTTCTAGATAAAAATCTTCACAATATAGTTTGACCCTCTCAAAAAGAAAATTCCTCAAATTTTACTATCACATTTTATATATTTGTTAAGTAATAGAAAATGGAGTTGTGTCTTTGACAATGAAGCTTTAGAAAATGAAATAAATGATTTAAATTTATAATATAATTTTTGAAACAATAAATCATGTATTCAAAAAAAATTATATATCTTACAATCAAGATAACAGTATTAATTAAGCAACTCTAACAACTTTGGAAAGAAAACAAGAAAAAAATAATTAGTAAAATGCATAAGTTATTTTTAGAATTTAAGGAAACTTAATAGCTCTACCTGTATACTAGCCTTAAAGCAGGTTTGGATTTAACATGTGGAAATTCATACATAGTACCCTTCCATCATTAGAGCAGAATAAAATTTATGTAGTTTTATTTTTTTAATTTATAATAGTATTTTTATTTTTGGCTTTTTCATTAGTATAAATATATATTTTTTAACTTTTTTGTTTTTCATAACATAAGTTCAAAGCTGCACATCAGAACTTCAAGATGAAACTCCATATAATGTAATCAATGAATGATATATTATAATGAATTTTACTAGAGACTTTTCAAAAATGGTGATTAAGAATACTTATTATAATTTTTTAAATTTTTATTATTAATCTATCTCTTGAAAGGAGATGGCCATATCTCAATTTAATTAGTTTTTCCTCAGAAAAATTTATTCTTGATCTAAATAAAATTGCATCACTATAAACTAGATGTTATTATACAATTTTAACAATTTTTTTATCTGAACATAGTTGAAAGTATGTATAAATTAAAGTGTTTCCACATAGTCTTACTATTATCCCACCATTATTTTCACATTTAGATTTCATTATAACTGTAAAATAAGTTTTTCAATAATTTTAATAATACCTTAATATTTAATAATTTAGTTACATAGTAGATTTTTTATCCTTTTTTTTATATGAGGCTTATTATATAAACACCACTTTTAGATTTTATCCATTTTGATGTCTGATAATTTAAATTTTCATTTAACTACCCAAATTATATCAAAAAAAATTCAAAAGTATATTTTTTTAATGTACTCTTTTTGATAAACTTATCATTTCTTATAGTTTATTCTTCAACTATTTATTGTAATTAATTACCCACTCATTTATGGTCTGTTATTGTTGTTCATTACATACAGACAAAATAAGGATACTCTCATATTATATTGGAGTTTTAAATTAAAAAGTAAATACTAGTGGCTGGTATTAAATATGAAGTTGTCATAACTAAGTTGAACATTAATTAATTATTAAATGGCATTTTATATTACAAATTTTATTGAATGTATATAAAAATAACACTCAAGAAATATATATAAGATATATATATAACCATTGTATATCAAAAATGCAGTACTTATCAACATGGTCTTTTTAAATGATTTTCAAATTTACTTAAAGAGACATTAATATTACCAATTCAAATTTTATATCAAATACAACAATATTATTATTTCATTTTTAATTATTTTACAAAAAATTTGAGTTTCAAAGTAATTTAATTCAGTATTTAATGAATGTTTTTGAAAAATATTTTTAAAAATAGAAATAACCCCTCACAAAAAAAAATATAATTTTTTTACTTACAATTTGCACCATATTTCTACCCTTAAAATATTTGTATTCTTCTAACAAAAATATTTTTTAAATAAATTTAATTTTTTTTCATTATTCAATTACAAAATGTCATATTTATAATTTATTTTACCTTACTAAAAAATTTAGTTGAAAATTTAATTTTGTATTTCCAAAAAATAAACTTAAATGTCAAAAATTAAAAAAACAAAATTATAAATATAATTATGAGAAAGAGGTAGATTAAATTTATAATATTCATATAAAAAAAATTCATATATTTTATGGTGTTTGAATTTTAAATTTAATGTATTAAAAAATAATTATTAAATAACCAAGCCAAATAAAATTGGCTTGGATTTTTGGTATCACTAGCACTTATTTTTTTTCTTATACTCACATTTTAATTTTTAATTTTTTTTTTCTACATTTCTCATTTTTTTTTTATGATTTTTAATGTTTTTCAGACCGAAGTTGCTTTCAAACAACTTCGGTCTAACGTTTCTCTCACTTTTCCACCAGATTGCACCTGGTAGGGAAAGTCGCTTCCATTTTAGAGACCAAAGTCCCTTGCAGGGACTTTGGTTTCTCTGTGTGCATTGCACAGCCAGAAAAAAACTGGCTGTGCAATGCACTGCATGCAGCACATGCAGCCTGCATTGCTGCTGCATGCAGCGCGCATTGCATGTGATGCGCATATCTCATGCAGCTGACTTGATATCAGCTGCATGAGATATGGTAGCGATTGTGCAACGCGCGTTGCACACTGCTTTGGCCACCTCCCAGCCTATTAAATTAGCTGGGAGGGTGGCAAACATTACAGCAAGCAATCGAAGTCGCTAAAAGCGACTTCGATTGCTTGAAAGAGACACTTCCAGCCAGGGGAAACCTCGCTGGAAGTACTAAATTGCAATGTAAGGGACCCAAGCCAATTTCAAAGGCTTCAGTCATAAATTAAGGTTTCTAAAAAGCAGCCAGTATAAATCTGGCTGCAATAAAAAGTAAATTTTTTAAATAAAATACATAAAAAAAAAAATTTGTTCAAATAAAATATACAACACTCTTCAGCCAGTAAGAAACAGCCTTCCATTGTTACACATAGAAACAAAATCAAATGTTTCTTTCATAAACATTGGCCATGTTTCAATATTTTGAACCAAGTAAGATCAGGAAAAAGGTCACGGCAAAAAAATTGCATAATTCACCACACAATATGGGGGGCGGACTTGCTAGCAAGTCCACAACCTTGGACCCAAACTCACCACAGGTTGAACACACATTGAGCTATTGATAAAGGAACCATACAATCAGGGATGAACACCACTCAGCAGAACAGTTTTAGGTGGGTGTTCAAGTAGAGTTCAGTATGGGTTCAGTATGAGTTCAGTCTGAGTTCCATCTGAGTTCCATCTGAGTTCAGGTTGAGGACTTGCTAGCAAGTCCACCCCCTATATTGCGTAGTGATTAAAAGTCTCCCAATTTAATATGGTGCGGAGGTTCATATTTTAGAAATAGGTGGTGCACATTATAGTTCCCTTTAAAAAAATTCAAAAATGAATTAATTTTGGCGCAATGTAAATTTAAATGTGATGAGTGTATGTTTTTTAGCTACGTGAAACATGGTAGCTAGAATTATGTGGCGTCAATTTTTTTTAGATGTGAAATTCAGTGTTCCACAAATGTGCATCTGTACAACATGCAGCCAAGTAAATTCTAGCTGGAATTAGTATATGCTTAGGAAAAAATGATCATGCTGTGTACAGTGCCTTGGCAACATCATTCTTGGAATTTAGATGAAGTTTATCATATGACTTGGAGAGCTGCATTTTTTTGAAAATGTGATCAGTGAAAATTCATGATATATACATCTGTTTGCCACCCAATTTATTTTTCCTTTCTCTTTCTCACTTACCTTTTTCAAAAATTAACAATCATATTTTTGCTTTATCATTTTGAATTATTGGTACTATTTTCTTGACCTTATCTGATTACCAGTAAGCAAATTTTTCTTGCTATTGCATTTCATATCATTTTGGTTTGTTACACTTTTTTACACTTTTGACAATTTAATCTAATGATTCTAATTCTGAATTTTTTTTATGGTATCTTTTACTGTACCCTTTCGATTCATTATAAAATAATTCTTTTTCAGTTAACTTAACGTTTTTTTATTTGTTTGTCAATTTACTTTTCTTTATTCCTTATCAAAAATGTTCAATTTATTTATCTAACCATTTATTTTTTAAAAAAGTGATTATAAAATAAACTTTATAATTAATTTTGATCAATCAGCTACAAATGGAAGAAGATTTTATAGAAATGTAAGTTCATGTTTTGCTTATCATTTTTCTATATTTCTTTAATACTTTCTCAACCATTATATTATTAATATGAAAAGTAAAACATCATCTTGTACTTGCTGAAAGCATACAGGATAATTTTTTGCTTTTCATAATAATAATTAGATTGTTTGTACTTTACCTTTAATTATTGATTTTTAAGTTGTTTCAAAGTCTCGTACTTGCTGAAAGCATACAGGACAATGCTACAATTTAAAAATTAATAATTTATTGAAGTATAACTTTCTAAGTCAATATATTGATCAGAGCAAGATTTTTCATTTTATATATGTGGATATCATAATTCCGTAAATTTTTTAATATTACTAGTGTATTGGAGTTATACTTTCATTATATTATTAATATTAAGTGTAGAGCCAAATCTCGTACTTGCTGAATGCATACAGGATAAAGCTATACTCTTTATATGTATAATTTAATAAAGTATACCTTTGAAACGCTTTCTTAATATTTGAAATAAATAAAAAGTATATAAATTTACTAATATGCAGATATGCTAACTTTTGTATTTCTAATATTGAAGATATGATAAAGTTAAAGGTATCATTGACTGATAATTGAAATTATGTTACTATTTTCTAATTTTTGATTTTTTTCTATTTTAAATCAAAATTGAATTCTCTTAGGATTGAACCATCAATGAGTAACAATTTGAAAAAAAAAACGGCCAGGGAAGAACTCTAACAATAGGTGGGCGAAAGACATTGCTAGTGGAATGAAACTTGTAAACGCTCTTGGAATGGATACAAACGGGAAGAAGCCACATTTCTATGCACGATCTTATGCAAATAATATGACAGATTGCAATAATTATTACAATTTTTTTCCTGGATGTAGTATTTATAAACCAAAAGGTGTCTTAATACCTAATGTTCTTGTGCAGACTTTTGAAATTCATGAGCTCAAAGAACTAGATATGTTAGAAGCTACAGTGCAATGCATTAAGGATCTTTCTTACTGCGAACATGAAATTAAAAATAATGGTTATCATCAAAGAGCTGGTGGTTTTGGAAAAATGTTTGGTGGTGGCTTTTTTTTAGATAGAAAGAAATCTTTACATATTCGTAAGTATCACTTTTTTTAATTTAAATACTGAATTTTTGAATGCTTTTCCTTGCAGATGAATACACTGATGATATTGTAAAAACGGATGAATATAAAAAACAAATGAAGAGGATTGCAATGTACTTTGAATATTTTTTTAAAAAAATATCATATGTAAAGTACAATGAGGCAACTAATCTTTGCGCAAAACTTGGTATTTCTGGATTTTCAAAAGTTTCTAGTGAAGAAGAGGGTGTACTGTTTGCTAGTAATTTAACTTGGACATCTGGAGGGAATGGTAATGGGCTCTCTAATGAGGTTCATCTCGATAAGGATGCAAGTGAGTATACTTTAGGAATATTTTTTCCTAATGATACAGAAAAAAACACCATTCATATGAACTATGATAAGACCCAACCACGACAAATAGGTGGAGAACTTATGTTTCCTGAAATTCAAAGTAAAATCAACTTTGAAGCAACTAATGGAATAACAGTGACATTATGGCCTGCCAATCAACTAAGGCATTTTACCTCAAGATGTCATGAAATTCCTGGCTTCACTAGGATAGGTTCTTCTATTCAAATCAGCACTAGACTATTTCATGCTATAGAAAAGCTTAATGTTTTTGATATTGATATTTCAGAATACTTAGAAATTAAAAAAGAAAAATTTAGGTTAGAATATTTGATTAGTGCTTTGAGAGTTTTTTTGAAAAGAGATGACTTAATAGAGGAAGAAATAGAATCAGCAAAGTATTATTTATCTAATGTTAAGACAAATCTAAAAAATCTAGATATATAAATATTAAAAATTTATATTATATATACACAACTTAATGCAAATTTAAACATGATAAATACTGGGAGTAGCTGTAACATTTTCAGTTTTGATAATTATAGTATTATCTATTTTTTTTATTTGTGAAATAAAATAATTTTTTTTCATAATATTATAAGAAAATTTGATTTACTTTTGAGGAAATATATAAGTTGTGAAATCTTTAAATGTCATTTTTATTAAATTGGTAGCAAAGGTTCTAAAATAAAAAAAACTATAATAAAGAATTTGAAATATATTAGCCATAAAAATGTGCTTTTAATGCTACCAAATTAACTGTATAGTATTTTAGGTCAAACAGGCTTATTAATAAAAAAGGTAATAATAAAGAGTTGAAGAAAGAATTTTGAATCAATAATAGATTAAATTGTATTTTTTTAAGAATGTACTCATTTAATTTTTTAAATTGTTCTACTTCTGATTAAAAATGTTACAATCAACGAAAATATTTGTAATAATTAATAGATTATATAATATTAAAGGTAAAGTAACAAAACTAGAGCAGTTATCATATTTTTATATAAACAATAAAATATTTAAGAATTTAATACAAGTATTTGAAATCATATAAGTAGATTTTAAAATCTTTGTTATTGCTGGACTTACAATAATTTTTTTTAATAATTAATTTAGAAAATCATGTCAAAGGTTACTTAATAAATTTCAAAGATGGTCACATTTTTGACGTATTTGAAGGAAAATAACTTGAATTATACAAGACATATCATATAGACAGAACTTTATCTATTTACATGTTGGAATATTAATTTATTGAAAGGCTATGTTTAGCAAAAAAAGGTGATACTGGCTGAATGGAGCTCCAGTGATTAAGAAAATCTGCAGAAATAGCCCTAGCAATTCCCGGAGGACTTGGGGTATCAAATTTTAAAGAAAATGGATCACACTTGCCTATAAAAGGTTTTATTAATGTTAAAATATAGTTATTTAAATTTTTCCAAATTATTTCTTCCATCAAATGATTTTTTTTTTCATGTAAATTAAGAAACTTAACTTCTGATATTACCTCCAAGCAATCAGCTGCTGAAGCCAATCTATGATCTTGAGAGCTCAGAAATAAACCACGAACACCATTGATTATATAGAATGTGAAAGATTGATATCAGTGGTGGGAGTATTCAGAATTTATTTTGTTTAGTGCAGCCTTTTGTTTCTCTCTCATTATAGTCAGTTCAGTATTTTCGTTTTTCTCACTTGATTGTTGAGCTTCACTAGTCATTCCACTTGATATTGTTGCAGCACAATATTTTGATTTAAGAATGATAATTGACATAATTATATCAATGATAATATTGCTGATTTGAAGAAGAGTTGACATTGATATATCACGGGTTTGAAGTGCAGTGGGACCAACTTCTAAGCCATCAGAAATCGGACTCTTCATATTTGAAAGGTGAGCTAGAAGCTGAAGACCACATTTAATTGGACAATCTGAGTTAATGTTTTGATGTGATGGAAGCTGGCTGAATTCATGTGCGGTCAGATAAAGTGAAGATGATATAAGAGATACCCATGAAGAATGGCAGTGGTCACTTGGGATCATTAATCTCATGAGCATTCGGATAAGATTGGATTCAGGGTGATCCGTTTTCTTTGTTGAGGAAAGAATTTCAGTATTTAAACCATCAGGATCACATAAATCTTCCATTTTTTTGAAATCAATATTATCGAGTACCCATAGCTGTGAGCTATCAATCTCTAAAAAAATATTTGCTACAAAAGGAAAAAAAATAAGTAAAAGAACAAAAGTCAAGACTAAAAATTATGGTAACTTACATAACTCAGTAAGTTTTGAAAGACAATCTTCTCCACAAGATTTTTCCCAATGAAAAGTAAACATTGGAATATTTGACATGGGTTCTTGGGAAGAAGTAGAAGAGCGTAATTTGAGGAGAGTAACAATTTCCAACCACGACCTGAGGACCTTTGCCATGCTGATTCTACCTTTATAAAAATTATGAATTTTACAGAATTCCTCCTGCAAATCAGATTCTTTTAGAACTGAGGGTGAATAAGTTAGAGGTTTTTTTGATATCTTTATTGGAGTTGATTTCATTGGTAGAGAAGCTTTCACAGAGGTCAAAGTAGGTAATTTAGGAGGTGATGGGTATTGCTTCTTAGAAATGAAGGAATTCGGTGATGTGCTGTTTGAATCATCATCTTTATCAAACATATCAACATGTCTTGAAGAAGATTTTAAACTTTGCTTTTTTTGATGAACAAGCATAGCTTCATATTCTGACAGTTGATCATCGCTATTTTCATCGCTCTTTTCATCATCTTCATCAGGGAGAGGGCGTTTATTGATGGAACAATCTACAGCAGGTGAGTTTCTGGTACAAAATATCAAAAGAAAGATAAAAAGTACAATATGTAAGCAATAAAAGAGATATATGATAGAATTTTAAAGATAAAAGAATAACAATAAAAAAAAAAGGAAACAAGAATATACTCATTATCAAAACCTTTGCTTTTTTTTGAGATTTATTATTTGATACATCAGAAAATTCATTAGCAGAAGCCGGTTTAATACGTCGAACAAAAGAGGAGCCTTGGGATAATCTCTTTTTCTTGGAGCGGATAACAGGTGTTTCAAGATTCTCCTTAGAGGTTGAAGCATGAGTTAAATCTTATGGTTCATCTGTCTCATCATCATCCCTAATGACAATGATTTCATCAGGAGGAATCATACCCTCCTCATCAGCTACAAATATATATGAAGAAAAAAAAATATTAATAATCTTATCTACTAATTTAAAAGGAGACAAAAAAGGTGATGAACACACATTTTTCAAGGCTTTTCACATATTGGAGTAAGTCATTACAAGGGTTAGATAAATATGAAGGAGAAGCATTATTGTTAAGGATCTTGACAAGCTCTTCTGTTTTATCTCTAGCCAATTCAAGTAAGTTGTGATAATGAACTCTTGTTATTTCCTGCCTCTCATTGCTAAGTACAGGAGGGTTAGGTGCCATGCCATGTGGCAGACATGGTGCAAGCTCAAAAGCTTCAAAGCGAGTATCAATCAGAAAGTGGGATGAAACACATTTGGGTGCTGGAAAATCAAATTTTTGAAAAAAAAAGATATAGAACATAAGTGAAATATATAAATTAAGAGAGAGGAACATGATATACATACAAAGTGGAGGTGTAGGATTTTGTATACTAGACATATTGATTAATGAATATTAAAAAAAAGTATTTGATATCAAAAAATTATGATGTAATATGATGAATAATTATAAGAAACTCTATTCTAGAAAATTGAAGTTGATAATTTAATAGGATAAAAAATTGAATAAGATTAAAATTAAAGTGAGGATGAAAGAAACAGAAAACATAAAGAGGGGGATTTTATATTATTTGAGCTTTTTTTAACATGTATTATTCATAGTGGGGTAAACTGAGTAACATGCTAAATCACAATCTGTTTATATTGAAGCGAAATTTGATGTAGCTAACAGAAAATACTAGTAATTCTTTGGGGACTTTTAGTGTGAAAAACAAATAATAACAAATGTATATCCCATATGCAAATTGCCACGGGTAAATACAAAATTTTTTAAATTAGAATTTACTCCTAAACAATGGAGATACACTTAATTAGTATATTATATGAAAAAAAAAGGATAATCCTTTATGAATATTTGTTAAATTTACTTTCAGATGACAATGCGAGATTCACATATATACTGATATGCCTCATCAAACAAGAAATGAATTATAAATATAAAATTGGTAACATTAGAATTTAAGATATGAATTTGTTGTTTAAGTGACAGGAGGAGTGTCAGGCTAGGGTGTGGGCACTGTGACCAAACCTTTGATAAACTTGGATACAACTAAGGGAAAAAAAAATTGAATAGTTTTATTTTGCAATATATCTTAGTCTGCACAAGATATTGCATTTTTGTCCCTAACTATACCAATATTGTTACTTTTCAAAAGTTATAGGACTACTAAGTTGATAAAATATTATTATGAATCAACCAACTAAATACCTTAAGCAACATTCAAAATTATTAAAATATTAATATTCAATTTGAGATTTGGATTAGCTAATTTTTCACAACTTACCACAGTTTTGATTAATATAATAAAACTTGAAAAAAATTGTTGAGATAACCTAGAAATGGGTGCAAGAAAATGATGAAACATATGACTTGAAACTTAACTCATACACTATTGATAAACTTCATGGATCCTGATTAATTTCTATCGAAATTAATTTTGAGACTAGCATATTAAATTTTAGCTATGACCAAGTACTGTAAGTGCCATGGTTTGTATTCAACATATTGGTGTTGAAATTAATTTTGATAGGAATCAACAAGTATCATATGGCACCATGCATGAAACACTGACAGAAACCATCAAATTTATGAGGCAATGAACCTCATAATTTTGATCGAAATTAATATAGACCCCTGCATATTGAATACAAGCCATTTCACATGGACTACACAGACATAGATAAAATTCAACATGCATGGCTTAAAATTAATTTTGATCAAAGTTAACCAAGGCATTAAAACATCAAATTTTATATGGTGTACTTGATCAAACCAGTTTATCTAACTGCTTAGCTTACCTATACTTATAGGAATTTTATGCATAGTCCATGTCCATATTAATTTCGATCGAAATTAATGTTGACTAATACATAATGAATACATGCTATGCCACTTACACTTGCCAGGCATAGCTACCATTAAATATGCCAGTATCAAAAATTAATTTCGATCGAAATAAATGAGCATGATAATTAATATAGCTATCTTATATTGAATTTTATGTATTCTGTTTTTTTTCAAAGCAGCTTGGTAAATGTTATAAAGTGATATTGAGAGAGAGTAACATTTTATTTAAGAAAAACAAATAATGTATGAGATATAAAAATGTATTTTCAACAAATTGATGGTCCATACCTCTTTATGTCACATTTATGTATCCATATTAATTTCAATCAAATTTAATGTTGACCAATACATAGTGAATACACGCTATGCCACTTATACTTGCCAGGCTTTACTACCATTAAATATGGCAGTATCAAAAATTAATTTCGATCGAAATTAATGAGCATGATAATCATGAATTTCTGGAGTCAACTGCTTATTTTTATGCATGGTGCCTTGCCAACATTAATTTCAATCGAAATTACTTTTGATACTGGCATATTGCATGTATATATGCCTGGAAAGTATAAGTGGCATAGTGTGTATTCATTATGTATTGGTCAACATTTATTTCAATCGAATTTAATGTTGATATTTGCATATTGAACCCAAGGCAGAAAACAACCCAGAAGATTCTTCATAAAACTTCCCATTAATTTGATCGAAATTAAGGCTGACCATATACATATTGAATGGTAGTTATATCTGGTCTGAGTAAGCGGAGATTACTTATATTCAATATGTATTGGTCAACATTAACTTTGATCAAACTTAATGAGCATTTTGATCATGAACTTTTTCAGTCAGTTAGTTGTTTCAATGCATAATGGCATGCCAACATTAATTTTGATCAAAATTAATGTTGAAATGATATAATGCTTTTTTGCATGACATGTAAAGGACGGCAAGTATTTTTAAGTATTGAAATTTACTATACATGTTGAGGGTAAATATAAAATTTACATATCCATATTAATTTCTATAAAAATTAATGTTGACCAATACATAATAAATAGTAAATATGCCTGGCTAGTGTAAGTGGCATAGCTTTTTTTCAATCTGCACTTGGCAACATTAATTTCGATCGAAATTAAGGTTCATGATTATCATCAATTTATTCAGTCAGTTGCTTACTGTTATGCATGGTAACATGTCAACATTAGTTTTAATAAAAATTGAATTTGACATGCCACCAAGCATTTTTATGTAAGATGAAAAGTAGGGCACTCTATTCTTAAGTAAACACATTATAATGCATATTGAGCATGTAAATATCACTTACACATTAATATTAATTTCAATCAAAATTAATGTTGACCAATAAACATTGAACACAAGCTTTACAACTTACACACACCAGATATAACTACCATTCAATATGTATATGGTGCTCACTGATTTCGATCAAAATTAATGAGCAGTTTTATGAAGAATTTTTTGGGTCGTTTGCTGGTTTGGGTTCAATATGAAAATGTCAATATTAAATTCTATTGAAATTAATGTTGACCAATACGTAATGAATACACACTATGCCACTTACACTTTCCAGGAATAGACACCATGCAATATGCCAGTATCAAAAGTAATTTCGATCAAAATTAATGTTGGCAAGGCACCATGCATAAAAATAAGCAGTTGACTCCAGAAATTCATGATTATCATGCTCATTAATTTCGATCGAAATTAATTTTTGATACTGCCATATTTAATGGTAGCAATGCCTGGCAAGTATAAGTGGCATAGCGTGTATTCACTATGTATTGGTCAACATTAAATTCGATTGAAATTAATATGGATACATAAATGTGACATAAAGAGGTATGGACCATCAATTTGTTGAAAATACATTTTTATATCTCATACATTATTTGTTTTTCTTAAATAAAATGTTACTCTCTCTCAATATCACTTTATAACATTTACCAAGCTGCTTTGAAAAAAAACAGAATACATAAAATTCAATATAAGATAGCTATATTACACAGAAGATCACCGTTATACGTAAGTTATGATGATGTTGATGCTCTATTAATTGATTCCTGAATCTTTACCAGATCAATATCAGCTCCAACCCCAAGTGACTCACGTTCATTCACAGATAATCCTTGCAAAAATGTTGCTGAATAGCAATTCTTGGGGAGGTATTTGGGAACATTGAATATACCATTTTGTGCAACTGTCCTTTCTGGTGACCATGAATATGTTTTTAATGCTGATTTTCTTTGAGCTGGTGTATGGGCTAAGTCCTTTGTCTTCTTATCCATTTTTTTAAACAAATCATTGAGTTCAGGATTTTGCCATCCAGGAATAGCTCGGATAGGTGCAGTTGGGGCTGGTGCTGGGCCTTCCTCAATATCAGAGATGCACCTAGTATCATGAAAAAGCACAACAAAACCTGGCACATCACTGCAGAGATCTCTTGCTAACTTGTAGCGTGCACTAGCAATCTGAATTCCAACTAAATCAGCTTCATAATAACAAAAAGCAAAGTAAAATAAAAAACTTACCTTGGTCCAATAATGTTTTACTTGTGCCCTTGCCCTCTTTTCAATCTTTTCTCTTGCTACCCTTTCCTCTTCTTGCCCAAACAACCTTATCATATCCTTCCCCTTATTAACTACCCATTTCTCAATAACACATTGAGTGAACTGAAGCTTTGACTGATCGAATTTATTCAAAGTGGTGAGCCATCTGGTACAGTGGTCGCATACTATGCTTCCCATGACTTGATTCCAAGTTGATTCTGAAAAATCACAGCAAGTCCAATCAAACGCGAATTTCCGAAAACCTTTTTCTTTCAATTCACGCTCTAAGTTTCTTTTGACAGAAAGTGGGATTGGTGCTCCTCCTTTTAGTCCTCGAGGCTCAGGTGCTGGAAAAAATTCGGGTAGTCAAATTTTGGATTGCAAGAAGGCTATAGAATTGGTTATCAGAAATTGTCGATCAGCTGCAGAATTGGCACGGTTAGAAGATTGGACTTGTGTTAGGACAGTTTGAATGGTTTTTAGTTTGAATTGGTTCCAATCTTTCCAATTTTCAATCTCCAAAGGTGTTGGGCTCGCAGGATATTTTGATATTTGTGTTGGTCCCCCAAGACAATACTTCAGAAAGTGGTAAATATTTCTATTTAGACTTTCCGAGCTCCTGGGAACATCATTCCTTCTAACTAAGCCTCTTACAGCCCTTAACCCCCGTTCTTGCTCATGAGACTCTGCTGAATTGAGTCTGTGGTAATCACTGATACCCATAATGATTGAGGGATTCACTAACAACTCAAAGAAGTTAATTAAATTGGTTATTTTTCAATAAATGAATACACTACGAATTTGACTTACCTGCTCTACTTGTGCTTGCTCCTTGGTTAGGCTGAGCAGATGATGATTGGTCTCCGAAAAATTCCCTCAATACTTCACTAGCCCAATCTCTTCCTAGCTGATCAGCACTTTCAGAATCAGAAGGATGATTGGGATTAAAATTTCTCGGCTCTGAATGAGACTCTTGGCCTGGATTGGGATTAGGTGGTGGGTTAGGATTAGGTGGTACAGATTGAGATGCATCTGGAGGTGGATCAGCAGAGGGTAGTGGAGGAGTATTTCCAGTATTAGTATGTTGAGGCGGAAAACAATCAGAATCGGTTGGGTCAACAGACATCCCTTCAAAATTATCATCCATAATGAACTGTAATAAAATAAAATAAAATAAAAATAATCAGTTGTTAAAATTTATACCTATCAAAGCTAAAGTAAAAAAAGATACTATGTATATAGTCTTGTAAACCTGTATGTTCTCTTGTCAAAAAATAAAGTGAATAATATATAGCTATCAGCTAAAGTTGGAAGGTCAAACTATTTATAGTAGATGAATGAGCAAGAAGATCATTCATTAAGTAAAAATTTTATCATATTTCTCATTATCATGATTTTATTTCTTTCATTCTTACATTTAAGATAAAAATGACTCATTGAAAGCATGGGTTCTCTTGCAATAAAAGCAACCAAAGTAATTGTTCACTGATTTATGATAAGGTAAGTTGGATGCATTGCATTTTTTAATCGAGCATTGAATTATTTCTTTCACCATTTACAAATATCACCAATCCTACAAATTTCCCCAATCCCAAATTAACACAAAGATGTTAGTCAACAGAAAATAAATTTGATTAATTTTTTCACTCACTACTGTCTGCAGTCCAATGGCAGTGTCAACCTCGTCTTTGATTCCAAACATTCCTATTTTGTGCTCGACAGTAGCTGCATGTCCAATTATTGCATCTTTCTTAATCACAATTTGAGTTGCTTTGGCTACTCTTACTAACCGACAATGCACTTGTGGGAAAAGCTCATAGGGATCCTTTGATGTTTCTTCTGGACGGAGCTCTTTGAAAGGACTTACTATTAAATATATTTGATCAATCTCTTCCTTTGATCTGAAAATATCATCAATTTGCCCAAACTGGCTATCTTTTCCATAGTAGAATTCAATTGTTGAATTAGCAATGTGTTGATGGTAACTAGTAAACCTCTTTCCATGTATCAATATGCTTGCTACATTTTCAACTACCAAATCCCCACTTTTCTCCAATGGTGTCAAAGCCCATCTTGAAGTTTCTTTTCCCATTCGTGCCCTTACCCATTTAGTAAATAATGCCATCCTTAGATGGATCCATTTGTTTTGTTTATCGAGATCAATATGGATTTTTTTAGTCTCACATTGATCATTATCTTCAGCTTCACCAAGATCTAATAGCCTAGACTTCCGATACCAATGTTTGAGCATTGTTAGCGGTATCTCTCCTGTGGTAAATATTAATAAATTAGCACAGCTGAGTTTTTAAATCATTGCTTACAAACATTACATACGTGGATGGTGATTGTTTGGAATTTCAGATAATATATGATTCACCCGCTCTCCAGACCAAGTAGCTGTACCTGATGGTGGACCAAGACGCTTTATCATTTCAGGATAATGTTGAGTGATATGCAGATTTGGCTTTGCATTAATATTCTTCCAACCCTCTTCAAGGCACTCACGATACTCTAACAGAAATTGATCTAGATCTTTAAGCTCATTAGTCTGTATATTTTTTAATGTCAAAAAATTGGTGATTGAGCATAATGTTACAAGTGACTTGAGAAGGTAATATTCTCTTGGTTTATCAGCTGAGGAAGCTGAAGATTCAGATTCTTTAAATTTTTCAAACCAAAGGGGTATAAGTGAAAAAGGGAAGTAGAGAGTATACAGCATGTGCCATTCTGCTGCCTTGAGGGATCCTGCCTTTTTAGATCCTACTGATTTTGGAACTCGTGTTAGCCAGAAAGGTCTTCTTACTTGATCAATCATCTTCCATACAACCTGTAGCTCTGCTGCTGTGATTTGTGTATTACTACTACCTTCATTTTCTTTCTCCTTACCTTTCCTTTTATTTTCTTCATCTCTAGCTGTCTCATTTGATGAGTGAGATCCTTCACTCTGTGATATGCTAATGCTTCTTTGCCTTAAGTTATACAATGAATTCCTACTGTCACTGCTGTGAGACTGTATTGAGGCCACATCGCTATCTGGAGGAATAAATTTGGAGCTGGATGACCTACTCTGGCTTCTTGATCGATTTGTTCCCAATCCTTCATTATCTAGTCCATGATGACTTGATGACTGTCTTGAACTCGTACCTCTTTTCCGCTTGTGCTGTCTCGTGTGTCCTGTATCATCATCATCATTATTCGTGGTGCTTAAGCTACTTCTACGTTTTTTTGAATGTTTGTGCAGTGAAGTATCAGAAAAGAAATCATCATCTTCTTCTCTTACATGCCAATTTTTATCCTTTTCCAGCTTTCTTTCTAGATCTTTTGCTGCATTTTGGATTTGAAAATAGCTTAGACTGTGATCTTTTAGGTTTCCAAGCATATGTGAATGCATAACATCAATTGAGAAATATTCAGTTGGACGCCAATATTCAAGGTTATTCAGCTCACTCCATCGTACCCCATGATTTTGAACAATTGATACACGCTCCCAATGTGACTTAGAATTTTTCCACTTTGTTGCCCAGCACATATGATCCTCATGATTCTGTAATAAAAAATTTCCCACATTCTTTTCACTAATTTCATCTTTAGAGATATTACAAAAAGAGCAGAACATTTTTGCAGAGTGACTCGAAAAGCCAGCCAATTTTAGTATTGCAGGAATGTCACCTATCAAAGAGAACAATGCAACTCTTAATTTCCGGCCTTGTGGATAAAGATGTGTCTTTTCAATCAATATACCATCCCATAGAGTTTGTAGATCATTAACCAGTGGTTTTAGAAGGTGATTAAGCTGTTCACTTGTGGGTTCTGTTGGTCCGGGTATAATAGCATACAAAAAAAGATTTTCCATTTTGTATCTATCTTCTTGAGGTAGGTTCATACACACCATCATAATATTGCCTACAGACTTCTGATGACCTCCAATCCTATTGCCACCAGGCCTAAACCAGTCGGCATATAAAGTAAACATTAAGTTGCCTGAAGTTATCGTATATTCATCATCATTTCTATCCAGAGCTGGAGTGGTTATGGGAAAGTTTTTCCAAATTGAACCATCACAAACATCCTTCATCAAATCACACTCTACACGTTCTGCCACAGGGGTTTTCTTCTCAATCAGAAGCTCAAATTTGAACAGTTTGATCTTTTCCTTAAGCCAGTCGATAAAAGAATGGTGATGAAATGTTTTAATAGATAAGTATTTTACATGTTCTTGATGTTCCTCCATCAAATACAGCCTTTCATCACATTTAACTGCAATTTGTCCTGCTCCAAACATTTTTAAATAGCGCTTTGATGATGAAAGAAACGGTTGATTGCAACATAGTATAGATGGTTGAGATTCAGAGTTATACTCATAAAGAGCAAAGCATTTAGGACAGCATGTTTTAGTGAAAAATGATTGATTGAGCTTTAATCAACTAAAAACTGTATCTATCGAGCGTGGGACCAGGCGGACAATGCTATCAGAATCCAGTATTCCACTATCACCTAGAAGTTTGAGCTTCTTAATTTCTTCATCCAAAAATTGAGTACAACCTTCTTTGCTCAAATGATGAATCAGAGAAAGCTTTGCTGCCTGCCACATAATTATTTGGCTATACCGTTCCCCAAGATTTGAGTTTCTAGAGACTGTTGAAGATACTTCTGCCCCCAATAGCTACTGCCCCTATGTAATAAATCATTGAAACATCATAAAGACTTTAATTCTCACATTGAACTATAGATATACAGCTTACTGTTTCTGTGGAGCGGGAACTTCCAATGTTAAGTGGATTGTTGGAAGAAATAACCATCTGGGCCTTCCTATTTCTTTCCTCTTGATGTTTTGCATAAGAATTAGAGCTTTTGAAAGCCATACCAACTTCAAAGGACCCAGAAGAAGTTTGATACTTTCTGTCGGTCAGTCGTCTAGAAGAGGTAAGAAAATTAGGAGAAAAAGGAGGAGAGAAGGAGGATGATAAGGGAAAATAAGAGGTATAATTTGTAATAGTATTTTAATTTTATTTAAGAGGGAAAACAACGGCGAGCAACTTTGAGAGATGACAAAAGCTTAGTATTTATTAATAATAATATTATTTAATGTAAGGGTTCTGCGCGGCAAACACTTTTAATTACTATCAGACTTAAAGCAACCTTTAATTTGTTATATAGACTTTTAATTAGATTTGTATTACTAATAAAAAAAATATAAACGTAATAAAATAGTTATTTAATTTGTTGAGTGTTTAATAAGTGATGAGGCTACAGGGGATTATCCAAGGCCCTTTTATAGGCAATGGGTCCTCTGAAGTGCTACTATATTTGTAAATACAATGATTAGAATAGAATAAAACAAATATATCAAAGAGTAAATGAAACATAACAATATAGAGAAAAACATGAAACAATTAATTAAAACCCCAATTAAGAATCCAATTTTCCCGTCATTAATTCCCAAATCAGTAAGTGAAAATAGTGAATAACTAAACAAGATTGGAACATAGGAACTATGAGAAAAATAATTCCAAACAGATGGTACAGTCTGATTAAAGGATATTTTAAGTAAAACAAAAAATACTTTGACCCAACAAAACATGTAATTAATCTCAATTTAGTCTAAATTAATTTATTTGTTTTTTCTAACACAATTAAGGGTTAAACGAAGCGTCATTAATTATTGTTTAGTATCATATGAGAGGTATTATTTAATATATAAATTTAAGTAATTAACTTAAATATATTATAAGTCAATTTTACACTTATAATTATAATATATGTTTTTCAATTAATTAAATATAAATTTATAATTATTAAATACATAAAAATGCTCCATTATTTGTAGAATATATTATATTATGTTCAATTTAACTGTATATAAAAATTTATATAACCAATAAATTTAATGTAACAATTGTATATAACAAAATACTTATATAATTTCATTATGCAATAAAATATTAAGTTATATTCATTAAATACAATTCTTACCCACTTTTTAAGGTTTTATAAGTTATATATCATTTACTGGACTCCTGGAATAGCCTGGCTGACACTTTCTATTGACACATCCAAGATCTTGACATTGACATACATGAAAAAATGGAGGCATTGTAATTGTGATAATTGTAGGAATAAGTTAGCTACTCGAAGTTACTGATTGAAGGTTTTCCTTTTTTTGAAAGGCACTAGCTAATATAAGCTACATTTTTTAATCAAAAGAATATGATGGAATATGTGTTGAAATTATTTAAGTTTAAATGTTTAATTTTTAATTGGATAAATTATATATTAATTTAAAGTTATGCAGTCTACTTTATTTGTATTCTGTATACTCTCTGCATTTGTACAACAATGCATGCATGTTTATCAGAATATTTTCTATCATAGAAAAAATCCTGTTGTACGCACAAGCATCTTAATTATTTTTCTATCAAATGCCTTCTGAGTTATATCTAACTACCCTATAATTATTTGATTTTGATAAAAATTCTTAGTTATGGACTATAAGAAAAGTAATCCATATTTTTAACATAATTATTTAAAAAATTACCCCAAAGATCAAAGTTAAACCCAAAAATAAGTTTAATATTTTGTAAAAAAAAATCACAAACATATTTCTTTCAATTTGAAAATTGGTCTGTACTAGGTAGAATTTTCTATAAAGAAAAAATCAAAAATACTCAAATAATAGATGCTACAAAAGTGTAAACCTTAAAGAATTACATAAAAGCTGAAACCTTGTATAGCTTTTCATACATAAATGTGATGAAGTGACACTCTAGTCTATTTATTCAGGTTGAAAAAAATTACTCAATAGAATATGTATTACTATCATATTGGACCAAAAATAATTTTTTGGTAATAAAAAAATGAACATAGCCTCAAATTTAACAAATTATTTTTGTGGAAGAATTTTTTGAAAAGAAAAAAAAATCCGTTTCTTAAATGAGTCTGCTTTTATCACATAATCATTCTCTTTATTTTATACCATTCCTTTTGAGTTCAAGTTGCATATAAAAATATAATTTATGCATATTATAATTCCATAAAGTTGAAATATTTCTTATTCTTAATTTTTGTGATATTTCTCCTTAAATCAACTTTGATCATAAAGTTTTAGAGCTCAACAATTTATCCTTCCTCTTTGTTTAATTTAATTGAACACTTTCTTAATCTAATTATTTATGAACCCTAGTAGCTCTTACTTTCCTCATGGAAACCTGCCCACAAACACAAGAACACTTAATAGAATTTTTAATGAGACTTTGCCTCCATTCAATTCTCACTTTTGTAGATCTATACACAATTTTTGTCGTTCACTTTTGGATATGTCACCAGAATCAAATTGATGGAAACAAAACCCTACTGAAGAGCAATTAGACAGATTTTCATCATTTGACATGAATTCTTGCAACATTGCCTTTGAACTACCTCATCCAGAATCAAATTCAGCGGTTTCAGAAAAGTTTCCACCAATTTTCTGTGAATATTTTATTGAGCACCTTTGCATGTGTGGTTTCCTAGGATCAACTTTCGCTTGGAACCTATATTGGTTTGACAAATGGAACCAGGTCTTGGAAAATATTCTCATTAAACACTGGGACAATGCCTTAAAAACCAATAATTTGATTGCATATCCAATTGACTCAACTCAAATTAGCTTCTCAAATCAAATAGGAGTTCTTCACCGTTGGTTTTTAGGTCATGCTGATAGATTAAGACTTGGGAAGGATTCTCATAGCTCTCAAGAAATAATCAAAGTGAGAAAGCATAAATATAGAATTAAAAAAAGTATGAAAATCCCTTTTTTTTCAACCGTTTTTATTTATGACCTTTATTTCAAATAACAAAGATTCTTAGAATTCAGTTAACCGAACTAAACTTCTTAAACAACTTCCACATTGTGAAACTTATCACAACCTTTTCACAAACATCAAGTGTTTTTCAGACACCGAAATTGATAATGATGGATCGTTAAGACGTATCTTAATGCAATGGAGGTCTGAAGATTTTTCTAAAGTTGCACAATATCTTGACCAACAACACTTTGATATTCGAGATAATTCAACCTACTCTGGAAGTGTGCTAAAGGACTTGGCCTTGTACAAAAGAATCAGTTTGGTTTCAAAATTATCCCCTAACCTTAATCCTTTTCATGTCCCCTGGGGTTTGCAGAATGACTGTTATTCTCCCTTATATCTTGCATCTCTAAATCCTCAACAACTCAGACTTTTAAATCCTCAAAATCCCATAAATTTACCTGCTCTCCTTGAAATTCTTTCTTCCTCTAATGTGAGTGATTGACAAACTCCCTTAATAATAGGTTTGCACACTCATACTCCTCATTTCCACTGTTTGGGACACTTAGCCTTGAAAACAAAAACATAATTTTAATGATTACTATTATCATTAAAATTTATAGAAATGAAATTTGGCTTACATTGTTAGCTCCATTTTTTTCCTTTGAATCTTATACATGCTGAATTCTATACTTCCTTGTACAAAATAATTCAAAACATTTACTTCATTTTGCTGCCCCATTCTATACAGCCAATCAACAGCCTGTTTCTCAACTGCTGGATTCCAATTTGGCTCCTATTTCAACATTGAACATATAAAAAATTAAATATTTTTGTTCTTAATATGAAATAAAAGACATTGAGCTCACCATTATATATACATTTTGAGCACACCTGAGATCTATACCCACTCCTGCATCATGAATTGTTCCAACCAAAACTTGGCAATTTTTATTAAAATGGAATTCATGCATATTTTTGTCTCGCTTTGTCCTGCTGAGTTCACCCGTAAGCTGGGTATACCTAATATTGTGGTCATCTAAAGCCATTTTTATTCTATTTTGAAATATTAGAAAATTGTTTTTAATAAGCCAAAACAATTTTGTAAAACAATTCATTATAGAATCACTTACATCTGCAAAAAGTCTGCAAAGTTGGAGAATATAACAGCTTTTGGAAAATTTATACCCCTTTCACCAGACAAAAAGTTTTTTAAGTGGCCTATAAGATGACAAATCTTTGCGGAATGCTGCCAGGTGAAATCAAAAGTTGGAGTTTCATCCAGATTTTCGTAGATTGGATGGTTGCAGAATTTTCTTAAAATCATCAGCTCTCTTAGAAACTCAGATGAGTCCCAAGGGAAGTCAGTGCTTCTGGAGGGCCCATATCGCTCAGTGAATCCTTCTTGAAGCACATCAAGTTTAGATCTCCATGGATCTGCTAATTGAACCGATATCCCCCTTTGAATCTTTTTTGGAAGAGACAAAATTTCATCCTTTGTTCTACGTAGCCTTATGACTTTCATTAAGTGATTGATTGATTTAATAGAATTAGCCTTTCCTTTTTGCAAACCTGGAAAAAGGAAATTCTTCCATAACCAGTCTTCTTGCCACTTTTTGATTCTAAGAAAAAATATGAGACTTTGAAGGTCAGTGGGCCTGTTCTGAAGTGGAGTTCCAGTCAAGCATAGTCGGTGTTTGGATTCCAAGTCAAATATTGTTTGAGCCCTCTGCGAGTAAGGATTTTTAATGTAACTAAAAGAATATTTATAAAAATTGATTTTAAAAATTAAGTTTTAAGTTTTAGATATAGAAATGGGCACTAACTGAGCTTCATCTAAAACAACTCTATACCAAAAGAGCATTTGAGTCACTGGTATTTTTTTTTGGCTTTGATTTTTTGACATCGTTGGGCTAGCTATTTCATAGGTCGTTAAAACAATAGCAGTGTCCTGTAGCTCATTGACATTAGTATTTTGAAAATCCTTCCCATAAAGAACCTTGAAAGGAAGCGCATTATCTTAAAAGTGCACACTTATTTCATTGATCCAATTCAATAGTGTTGCCAGGGGGCATATAATCAGTGTGGCTGAACTCCGATTAATACCTTCTTGATTTTCTGATACCTGGAATCGTCTTGCTTCACCTTGAGTTGCACTTATAAGAGAAAGAGTTGAAAGTGTCTTTCCCAAACCCATATCATCAGCAAGTATTGACCCGTTTCCTTCAGGCGTTAATTGATTGTTAGGAAACTGATCTTTATAGTCATCAAATCCAGTTCTAAGCCTATGGTTGTCCTGGTGCCTCCACATGATATCCAAATTCTCCTTTAACATTCGTTCATTGTCAATCATAAAATTTATTGCTTGAAGTTGATGTGTTTTGAGAACTGTTTTGATTCCTCGGATAAGTTGATCAGCTTTCCAATCTTGAGTACTCTGAGATATTTGGAAAGAACCTTCAAAAATTACATGCGGGATATTAAAAAAGATAGTGGAGTCGTAGTTCAGGATTGGACATAAATCGATTTGTGCAGAAGAAAATGCTTCTTTAGCAAGACTGATTAGTGTACTTGAAGAAAAGAGGCATCCCCAAAGTTGATACTGATTACCAAAAACTGGAACCAAGTAAGCATGAAAATAGAAAGGCTTCATAGGATTCAAGACACTTCTTTGTTTTAAATGGTGAGATCCAGAGCCAATGTCACCCAATAGTGGTCCAATGTGCTGACTCTGCACTTGAGAAAGATTACCGACAAGGGTTGGTTTTCTTTCTTCAAATAGTCCAAAAATATGAACATTCAAATGTGCTCGCTGTAAAATCGTGGGGGTCGGTGAGTTTTGAAATCTTGAAATTACATTCATATAAATTTGATCGATTGTTATTGAGAACTGTCCAACACATCTGAGACTTTACATATTAATAAGAATAGTATCTGAAGATAGTGGTTGTTAAAAGTAGAATTGAAGCAAAAAATGAAGAATCAGTTTTGAATAAAACAACAAAATAACTTTTTAGCATATGCTATGCTAAGCTCATAATTCTTTCACATGTATTATTATTATCTTTTTAATAAATATTGGAAGTAAATCAATGATAACTGAAATGAATAATATGGCTTAAAAATAAATCTTGAGCTTATAGAGTAAATTTTGGTTTGTCGAGGAAGAAAAATTTTCTCAATAAAAATGTGCTTTATTGTTACATTATAATCACAAAATAGAATAATTTCACTCTTATTACACTTATTTATGTTTCTGTCTAATAGTAAAATTCTTTAGATGTCAGTTCAAAATCCAAATTGAAACTACTACCTAGAACGATGTCTTGATACTAACATACTTTTTGTAAGTCTTTGGACAGACACTTATGGTGATCTCAATAATATTAAAATTGATTTGAATTGTATGTTTTATCAAATATCTATTTCGTCTAGTGTAATAATTGAGATACTACAGTTTAACCTTCTGTTACCAACTTGGCAAGAAAATATATGTAGATATTCTTAGAACAAATATCAAATTTTGCTTTCCACAAGATGGGAAAGTGAATATTATGATATGTTAAGTGATATGTTCAAGCTTTGCTCAATCTGTGCTCAGCTCAAAATCAAAGTAATCACCAAGCTCCAAGAAACCTGTGATTGAGTTTGGTTGAACCTAGGTCTAACTGATTACCAAATCTTTGTCCAATTAATTTAAATCTGGTTTCACAATGACCTCCCAACAGCCTTCCAACAGCTTTCCAACCACTTCCCAACATTTTTAAATGAGGGGTATTGCTAGCAATACCCCCCCAAATTTTCTGTGGTGATTTGTTTTATATTATTTTTATGTTTCTAATCTTTTGCAGGAGCTCATTGTCTGGATGAGGAAGCTTCTGGAGGCTGGTCCGGATTGTGATGACGTTTTTGTTTTTTGTTGGGATTGTGGGAAGCACTGTGTTCTTTGAAGTGCATCCTGCTAGAGAGATTATAGGGATTGTAATGATCAGGGATTGGATTAGAGGGAAGTTCAGAGGAGGAAGAAGAAGAGGCAGGAATGGAGTGCTGGAGGGTGTGTTTAATGATCCTAGACATCTTCCAGTGGTCGTCCAGTAGGCGCTTTCTCAGGGATTTTTCAAAGTCATTCAAGGGTCCATGAAGGGCAAAGGCTTTTAGCATATTGGAACACATGGTGCTTAGGTGTTTCTTCATGTCTCCATAATCCAGGGTCAAAGAAGTTTCAAGAGTTTGGCCAACTCCAATAATAGATTCAGGAGGAGGGGTGCCAACTAGACAAGAAGAATTGGATCAGTAATTATTTTTGTTGAAGAAATGGAATAATTAATTTGGTACTTATAGATTGGAAGCTCATCAAATCTGTAAGCAGCTGGAAATTGGATCTCTGACAATTTTGTTATGGTCATAGTGGGTGGATCAACTAGGGAAAGATATGGATTCTCATGGTCTTCCTCTGAAGGATCCTGAGAAGGTGAACTGGGATGCTGATGTTCCTGGGGCCTAGTTGGAGAAGTGAGACTTTTGGTGTTGTTGTGGTTTTTATTTCTGTTGGATTCAGCTGGAAGAGGTGCTGGTGATGGAGTACCAGGGTTGTTAAAGGATGGAGCAGGAGAGGGGGATTTGGAAGCAGACTTCTCTCTTCTGGATGGAGAATTTGAAGAGATGGAACTGTCTGAAGATTAGTTGGCTGACAGAGGAGAGGTGTAGTTTCTTTGTCTTAGTTGGGGACGAAGTTGTTGTTGTGGAGCAGTGTGTGGTGTTCTGGTTTCTTCTTGGGGTTCTCTGGAAGTTCTCTTAGAAATATGGGATATTTTGGTATTTTTGGATTTTGGAAGGGTGGATTGCATTGCTCTGGGAGCAGTAGGAGGTAGTTGGGTTGAGTTTTTATTGTTATCTGGATGAATTTGGCTATTTTCTGGCCGTTTTTGGAGGTTTTGGCCCTGATTTTTGCTGTTTGGTGAGGCGGGCGGGCCTCCTGGACGCGGTCTAGAAGCCTAGGGGTTGATTTTGAAGCTTTTGGAGCTAATTTAGCAGTGATAAAAGCAGTTTCTTGAGAAGCTAAGGCTGGTCTTTTTGGAAGAGTGCAGGAAGCTGAGCTTCTGGATCTTCTGGAAGGAGCTGAACATAGAGAGGAAGAGGATGGACCAAGTTCTGGAGACCTGGTAGGGGATCTTGAGATGTACTTGTGAGAAGGAGAAGGCGGAGGAATAGGATAGTGGGCATCTCTGTCACATTTATTTTTTTTGGAATAGCAAGAGTCGCAAGCCCTGTTGTAGAATTCGGCTTCTGGATTTGGAAGACTGAATGTGCAAGGTCTGCACATGTGTATGCACTGTTTGAAGGCATAGTACCTTGGAGCAGTGAAGCAAGGAAGAGTAGAGGAGTCAACAGCAGGGGATCCAGACATGATTTGTGGTGTGAAAGGTGATGAAAAGGATAAGAGAAGATTTGGTCAGTGATGAGTAGAAGATGAAGTGAAGGTGGACGCTCCGTGGGTCTGGCTTTGTGTGTATTGCATGAAATTGGCTGGGTCAGATTCATGCAAGATTCTGTCAGTCCTCTATGACTCTAAACTGGAAAATTTATTAGTCCTCCAAGACTTTAAACTGGCTGGTTTCAAGATTTTATCAAGAAGTAGTCCGTCAAGACTTTAAACTGAACACTGTGTTAGTCCCCCAAGACTTTAAACTGAGGGTTGTAAGTCCCCCAAGACTATAAACTGAGGGAAAAGTTTTTGTTGTTGGAGTTGTTTTGAAAGATTGGTGGAAGGATCCAAGGGGGAACTTCTAAATTTTGTAAAGTCAAGTTTGGGGGTGACTGATGGGCTGGCAGCTCTATATACAGTTACCCCAGAATGTTAGTTTTTTCTCTGTGTCTTAATGTGGTTGATCTCTGGTTCTGGGTTTATGATTTAGGTTTTTGAGTCCCCCAAGACTTTAAACTGAGGGCTTTTGAGTCCCCCAAGACTATAAAATGAGGATGGTCCCCCAAGACTTAAAACTGAGGGTTGTTTGTGGTTACATCCTATAGAGGGTGTGGTCAATTTTTCTTTTCTGAATCAAACTCAAGTACTAGTGGAATTACAGAGGGAATCAAGAGATGAAATGAAGTGTTCAGAATTAGCCTTGAACTGGTGAATGAGGTGTCTTCTGTTCTCAATGTCCTGTGAATCTCTAGCAGGAGTGGATTGGAAATAGTGAAGCAGAAGTTGTTTCTGTTGAGATGTGTGTTGTTGGAACTTGGCCTTGATAGTGGGCAAGTGCATTGGTGTTGGTGGTGCAATGGATCCTACATTGTTATCATCACTATCAGAAGAGGAAGGAACTGAGAAGTCATCAGTTTTAAAGTTGAAGGAAGGAATGAATGTTCTTTACCATCAGATGGACCAGGGATGGGGGAACTAGTTGTTTTATGGGTTGTGACACTCTTCTGGGAAGGGTGGAGCCTTTTTATTAATCTGGGTATCAGGATGGATGGCCTAGATCTTTTGGTGCTGGCAGAAGAAGGACCAGGTTGAGGTGGAGGTGAATCTGTGGTGGAAGAAAGTGGACCAGGTCTGTGGCAGGTCTTCTTTCTGGAGTGGCAGACATCGCAGGACGTTCTGTATGGATGAACAGGTGGTGTTATGGCGCAGATTAAATTATTGTTGATGCAGTATTGGCAGGGGCCCATTTCAGAGGCAGATTTGGAAAGGAGGTTAAACATGGTGGTTGGATGAAGAAAAAATGCGGACAATATCAATTGGAGGGAGGATGTGGTCTTCCAACATTGGCAGGGGCCTTTGTTGTGTGATTTGGCGCTGTTTGTGCATGTCTTAATTGACATCTGTTAAGGAATTTGGTATTTTTCTGGTTTTATTCCATGGATATTGGGTCTACGGGTATGTGGGTACTATCAGTGGATAGCCCTGGTTTTTCTCTATATTTTATGTCTTGAAGACATTTTTCATATTCTGAGTTTTAAGAGGTCATTTCCTCATTTTTCATTTATAAAAGATTGCTGTTTAATTTTGTTTTTTGTGTTTTACGGGCTAACCTTAAGTCTTAGGGTTAAGTGCTTAGTACCATTTGATAGAGCTAATTTTTCTCTATATTTCATGTCACAATGTTGTTATAGTGAAATTCCATGTTTTAAAGGTTTTAGTAGTTGTAGCTAATTTTTCTAAGTAGATTAGTGGTTTTTATTGGTTTTCTGGCTTCAGGGAGGCCGGGCCGCTTCAGGCAGCATCTCCGACCTCGGGCGGCCCGTCCGCCTCTGTTTTAGGAGGTTGGGGAGCGCTCCAGGAGGGTTTTTTATGCAATCTGGAAGGTACAGGCGCCAGATTGGTGGGTGCGCATGGGATCTTAGTTAGTGGTCTATGTGAACATATTGAATAAGACAGTTTGGGGAAACCTTAATCATCATACAACCATCCGGAGGTGATCTTATTGTTCCTCACTCAGTTTTCACTGTTTTCTGGCCACAATTGGCTGTGTTTGTTGCAAGTGAGTTCCTCATTTAACTTAACTTTAGCAACTGTTTTTCTGTTATAGTCTTGCAAGCTATAGCAAGTATTATTGCTGTCTCTGGTGTGGATTTGCAGCCTACATCAAGTATCTTTGCTGTCTCTGGTGTGGACTTTGTTCTACATTTTAGTTCTTTGGTCTGGTAGTCTATCTGGTGACTACTTTCTTGGCTCATCAAGCAGTCAAGTGTGTTTAAAAGGGGTCTTTAGCAAAACAGGAACCAACCTACTTTAGCAAGTAAATCTCACTTATTTTTCTAAAGGGACAGGGGATTTTCTCTCTGGTTTTTCTCCAACTCCCTTGGTCAAGGCCTATAGCTAGTACTATAGGATTGTCTACACCGTCAGATGCAATCAATTCTTTTTATGGAAATGAGACTGAATTATCACTCCATCATTGCACTGAAATTAGTTTTACATAGACAAATTGTCCCCTGGAAGTTTGTCCAAACCTAAGGTAGACAATTTTTTCCTTTGGTAAAAAGTAAATTTGATCCATGTTAATCTATGATGGTAATCATTTTTTCTGATGCCTCTTTTCAGCCAGGCTATTCCAGGAGTCCAGTAAATGATATATAAATTATAAAACCTTAAATAGTGGGTAAGACTTGTATTTAATGAATATAACTTAATATTTTATTGCATAATGAAATTATATAAGAATTTTATTATATAAAAGTGTTACATTAAATTTATTGGTTATATATATTTTTATATACAATTAAATTGAGCATAATATAATATATTCTACAAATAATGGCACATTTTTATGTATTTAATAATTATAAATTTATATTTAATTAATTGAAAAACATATATTATAATTACAAGTGTAAAATTGATTTATAATATATTTAAATTAATTACTTAAATTTATATATTAAATAATACCTCTCATATGATACTAAACAATAATTAATGACGCTTCGATTGACCCTTAATTGTGTTAGAAAAAACAAATAAATTAATTTGGACTAAATTGAGATTAATTGCTTGTTTTGTTGCGTCAAATTATTTTTTGTTTCACTTAAAATGTCCTTTAATCAGAATGTACCATCTGTTTGGAATTATATTTCTCATAGTTCCTATGTTTCCAATCTTGTTTAGTTATTCACTATTGTCACTTACTGATTTGGGAATTAATGGTGGGGAAATTGGATTCTTAATTGGGGTTTTAATTATTTGTTTCATGTTTTTCTCTATATTGTTATGTTTCATTTACTCTTTTGATATATTTGTTTTATTCCATTCTAATCATTGTATTTACAAAGATAGTAGCGCTTCAGAGGACCCATTGCCTATAAAAGGGCCTTGGATAATCCCCTGTAGCCTCATCACTTATTATACACTCAACAAATTAAATAACCATTTTATTACGTTTATATTTTTTTTATTAGTAATACAAATCTAATTTAAATTCTATACAACAAATCAAAGGTTGCTTTAAGTCTAATAGTAATTAAAATTGTTTGCCGCGCAGTACCCTTACATTTAATAATATTATTATTAATAAAATATAAGTTTTTGTCACCTCTCAAAGTTGCTCACCGTTGTCTCCCTCTCAAATAAATTATATATATAGATTTGGTTTATTTCTTTATTTTCCTTTGTCCTCCTCCTTTTCTCCTCCTTTTTCTCCTATTTTTCTTACCTCTTCTAGACGACTGACCGACAACTGGGGACCTTTCCAAACGACGACGACTATCGAGCCTGGCGACGAACGACCAAACGCACGGACCACCTAGCAAAACAAAACTTTTGCCGCGACTGTGTTTTGAACTTGGGTTCGACATCTTAGGTTTATATAATATTAATTTTTATATTATTTTGAAGTGATTTTTTGATCACTATAGTAAGTTCACCATTGTGCCTCTCACTCACATTACTATATTTTTATTGCAATAACAGTGATTGTGGCTTAATTGCTGATTCACTGAGTGTAAGTGTTCAATTTTTAAAAATTTTTTTTTTCATAGTTGACCATTATAGAGTGTTAAATCCTCTTAGTCCTAGAAGAATTGACATTTTTTATTAATACAAATTGAATTATTAATTTAATTTTTTTTTATTATTAATTATTGTTAATTTTGGTTGACTTAAAGGTACATTGTGCTTAGTCCCAAATATATTGCCATATTTAATATTGGTAATTAATTGGTTGAATTAACTTGATTGTTATTCCCAATTTAACCTTGCAATCCATTTTTTTTTAAAAAAAATTTTTTTTTTAATTATTACTTTATATTGAAAATTATTTTTTCTATAATTTAATTAATAAAAAAATTTTTTTTATTATTTGGAGCAATTATTGACTAACTTTTATTATTTTTATAAAATAAAAAGTAAATTATAAATCTTCCCACTAGTATGTCCAACAATTTGGCAGAAAAAATGGATAACATGCAAGTGGATGAAATAGAAATTGACTATGATGCTGACACTGTAAGTTCTTCTAAAGTTGGTCATAAAAAATCTTATACTAACACAAAGAATTCACATACTGCAGGATGTGGAAATGACAGGAAATGCAAACAAACAAAACCCCCTTCCCCCAGTACCACAGAAGGAAGTAAAGCCTCTAGTGCCTCAAGAAGGTCTTCCACAAGGCTTCAAAACAAAAAAGCTTCCTCTGCCACAATAAATCAGCAACCTATCCAGTCATATAAAAGAGTTGAAGACAGAAAATATGACGTACAAAGCAAAGGTAGACACATTGTGGGATCAGGTCCAAGAACTCAGGAACCAGATTCAGGCCCAGGCCCCTCCTCAGTTGCCTCCCAATCAACCTTCACAGCCACCCAGCTCAACCATCCAAAATCCAAATACTATGGAAGTAGAGCAATGGAAATGGGATTATCTAATGAGTCACTACCAACAGAATGTGCAACACCCTCCTCATCATCAGCCTGGCCCATCCAGAACACCCAATTTCCATCCACCTCCTCATCCCTACCAACAAGGCAGGAGAAAGAAGGCCCAAGCACAATCCCAAACCCAGTCTCAGGGGAAGTTTCCTCCTCTGCCATGGTAAGTAATTTGGTTGATAGTCACTTGGGTATGTTTTCTAATAAATCTTCTTCTGCAGGTAATATTATTGAACATGGTGAAAGAACAGTTAAACCTGTTAAAAGACAGCTTCCTGTAACTAGTAGCCCTATTGATGTAATTAGCAAATTGTCATTTGATGAACCTTTACATTTAACTTCTACATCTTTAATTAATCCTTCTCTTGCAATTAAAAATGATTCTGTTCCCCCTGAAATCTATACCTTAATTGAAAAAACTTCTGAGGAAATATTGAAAGATACCCTTGATTTTAATATTGTGAAAGACAAACATGTGAGAGATGTGTTAATCCATGAAAATGATAGATTAAATAATTTACACTTGCAATGTAAAGTGAGTTCTTCTGTACAAGATACAGCTTATTTAAAAATCAAAGAAACCTTGAACATTGTTCTTAGTCAACAGAAACAAATAAGAAGTGACCATAGAGCTATCTCAGATAGAAATATCAGTCTACATAAGACCTTGAGTGAATTGAAACCCCTTATTGAGGAAAATTATTCATTCAAGAATGAAATAAAATCTCTGCAAAATGAGTTTAAGAAGCTAAAAAATGATTTCCATGCACTAAGTACCAAACACTCAGTTTCTGAGGACAGAAATGTTCTATCTCTTGCAAAATTAAATGACCAGATGTCTGAAATTCCAAGAATAAGAAACTATGTGTCTGACCTACAGGAAAAGTTCTCAACCTTATCTATCAATAATGAATTAAATGAGATTTCTGCAAATAAGCTGCATAAAAATAAAGGGAAAAAACCTGAGCAAAGTTCATCCTTTCTTCCTCATATTTCAACCATTAAACAAACTGACAATGAGTCTGTAAATCTTTTGCTACTAGCAAAAAATCTTGTGATGGTCATGCACCAGCTGTTTCTGTAAATAATGAAATTTCTGAACACCTGGCTAAACTTCATGAATTATTAATAATGAATAATTCAAACCAAAAAGTGGACCATCCCAGTAGTCAGAAAAATTGGCCTAAGTTAGACCAAAATCCTACCTTTGATGGTGATTCTTCCTCTGATTGGCAACACTTTATCCAGAGAATTGATAATTTAAAGAGATCTTATAAACTACCTGATGAGGAAATTGTTTCTAAGCTAATTTATTTATTTTCCAATGTAGCCTTGATGTGGTATGAATCTGTCCTCTTAGATAACAATCATTATACATGGAATGATTGGAAATCCTTGATTGAGAATCAGTTTGGTGGTTCAAAATTCAGGTTAGCTCAGCAGAGACTGTATGAGAATACTAGATATGTATCCTCCTCTGTTGAAAAGCCCATTGTTTTTCTGATGAAAATAACTAAAATCCTTAGAGCAATTGATCCAAAGATGGATTATGATATTTGGAGAGATAAAATCTTGTATAAATTACCAAATTCTCTTAGGGGTTTGATTTTTGCTAGAACTGAGCATGTAAGGGAAAATTCTTCTTTCATTAATATCTGTAATGAAGTACTACTCAACCATAGATATGAACCAAAGAATTATCTTAGTAAATCTTATAATGATCAGAATAAACCTTCTATAAAGCTCCCAGAAAAATCTGGTAAACCCTCTGCCCCAGTTGCACCTAAAAAATATGCAACAAATACTTGTTATAAATGTAACAAACCGTGGCAGAAGGGTCATGTTTGTAACAAGAAAATTCATCTTGTTGAACAAAATGAAGACACTGATGAAGTTGAACTTGATGTCAATAATTCTTTCAGTGACTGTGAAAGTAATATCTCCTATGACAATGAATCTGTTAAAGATGTTTTAATGTTGGAACATGATGTCCATTATTTAAATAATATATCTGAAGATTGTGTATTGAATTTATCTTCAGTAGAAAATGCTGAGATAATTAAAGATATTACTAACAATTCTATTCCTATATCCCCTTTAAAGGCACCTGTTATCATTAATGGTAAAAATGTTGATGTAGTTCTTGATTCTGGTGCTGGAGGAAGTGTAGTATCTGAAAAAGCTTTGGCTTCAGTGGATAAGGAATATTTGAGTAAATTATTGCCTATAACTTCTGAAAAATGGAGAGGGTATGGTTCTACCTTATTTCCTATTGGCAAATACAAAACCTCTGTATTCTTCAAATATAATGGTGGTTTTGTCAGAGCTATTTGTGAGTTTGTTGTCATGAATAATGATAATTTGAGCAATTGGTTTATTATGGGAAATGATATTTTAACCATGTTTGGTGTGAAACTGGATCCAGCAAATAATTGCTTTACTTTAGGAATGAATGGGAAAAGAAAATTCAAAATTTCTTATCCTAGACCTTCTGGGCATTTGTTGAAATCTTGTAACTCACTGACCCAATGTAAAGGTAGAACAACAACTGAAATGGATGATTTATTACATGAAATAAATACTGCTTCTTTTGGTGATCAGTTGACTTTTGAACAAAAAGATTCTATTGTTGCCTCTATTACCTCTTTCCCTATGGCTTTTGCTCATGGGTCTCATGTCTTGGGAATTGTTCAGGAAGAAATGAAGATTACCTTATCCTGTAATTTGAGTGATATTCCTCCTACCCTTAAGAAAAAACCATATCCTGCTTCTCCATCAAAAAGAAATGATATTGAAGATAATATTGAAACATTATTGAAAATGAATATCATTGAGAAAGTTGATGTCACCCCCAAATATTGTGTCATCTCCCCAGTCTTAATTTCTTATGAAAAAGATAAAGCTAGATTATGTGAAGATTACAGAGCTTTAAATACTTATACTGTTGATGATATTTATCCTTTACCCAGAATTAATTCAATACATGCTACCTTGCAAGGTGCAAAATTTATTAGTTGTCTGGATGGTAATAAAGGGTATCATCAAGTTCCAGTTGAGAAAAATTCTCAAAATTTTTTGCTTATTGCTACTCATATGGGAATATATAAGTATGTTAGGATGCCATTTGGCCCTAAAAATGCTCCTTCAGTTTTCCAGAAGGTCATGGATAACACTTTCCATCAAGAAATTATTGAAGGTTGGCTCATGGTTTATATTGATGATATTATTGTTTTTTCTAAAACTTTTGATGAACATATAATTCACTTGAATAGAGTTTTCCAAAAAATGGATGAAATCAATATGACCTTATCTTTAAAAAAGTGTAAATTTGGTTTTCAATCTTTGAAAGTCCTTGGCCATGTTGTGTCAGGCTTAAAAATTTGTGTAGACCATAATAAAGTTGCTGCCATTCAAAATGTGAAAGCACCAACTTCTGTAAGAGAAATCCAAAGTTTTTTGGGTATGTGTGGCTATTATAAACAATATATTAAAAATTATCAGGTCATAGCCTTGCCTCTTACAAAACTAACCAGAAAAGATGTTGCTTTTCTCTGGAATAATGACTGACAGAAAGCTTTAAATACATTGAAAAGTTGCTTAATGACAGCCCCTATATTGGCTCTTCCAGATTTTAACAAGCCATTTGTACTTTATACAGATGCTAGCTTTATTGGTCTGGGTGCTGCCCTTCACCAAAAGCAAATTATTAATGATAAATCCTCAGAGGTTGTAATTTGTTATATTTCAAGAACCTTAAGAAATAGTGAATTGAAATATGGTGCCACTCAATTGGAGTGATTAGCAGTTTTTTGGGCTCTTGAGAAACTTCATTACTACTTGGATGACCAAAAATTTGAGTTGGTAACTGACTGTAGTGCTGTGAAATCTCTCTTAAACCTCAAAACACCTAACAGACATATGTTCAGGTGTCAACTTGCTGTTCAAGAATACAGAGGAAGGATGACTATTATCCATAGAGCTGGAAATGTTCATTCTAATGTTGATATGCTCTCCAGATTGCCTCTGCCAAATAATGACTCCAATCCTGCTTATGTACCTGAAGATGATACTGTTCATATACATGGTATATTTATAGTTGATATGGAAGAAGAGTTATTACAGTTAATACTGGATTCATATGATAAGGATTCTGACTTAAATAATTTAGTTACTATTTTGAATGATCCTAAGAATGCTTCAATTCAAGCATTAATAAAAACTCTTCCTGCAAAGTACCAAAATGCTTTAAATAAAGGAAAGTTTTCTATTGAAGATGGTTATATATATTATAGAAGGAAGCTTACCAATGTAATTGTTATTCCTCCTTCAATGAAAGAAACTATCCTCAAACTTTGTCATGATGACATATTAGCTGGTCATTTTGATCTTGAAAAAACATTGATTAGAATCAAAAACACTGCATGGTGGGCTAATATGTCTTAAGACACAAAATTATATGTTGAATCTTGTGATTCCTGCCAAAAATCTAAAAGGTTAACAGGTAATAGAGAAGGGTTATTACAGCATATTAAAGCACCTAGTGCTCCCTGGCAAATCATTAATATGGATTTTGTCACTGGTCTTCCTGTTGCAGGTAAAGACAGCTTTAACTCTTGTTGGGTAATAGTGGATAGATTCACAAAAATGTGCAAGTTTATTCCAACCCACAAAGATGTATCCACCAAAGAATTAGCTTTCTTATGGTGGTCTTACATGTTTAATATTATTGGCTTTCCAAAAGCCAATATCTCTGATAGGGATCCAAAATTCACGTCTGAGTTTTGGACCTCTTTGATGGATATTTGTGGCTGTGAGTTAAAATTGTCTACAGCTCACCATCCTCAGACTGATGGTCTAGCTGAAAGAATGATTCAAACTCTGGAAGATATGATTAGAAGGTATTGTGCCTGTGGTTTAGAATATAAAGACAATGACAGATTTACTGATAATTGGGTCACTCTTTTGCCTGGTCTTGAATTTGCATATAATAGCACTGTTCATTCTGTCACTGAGAAAAAGCCTTTTGAGCTTTGGTTAGGTTATGTCCCAAACACTCCTGCTCAGATTCTCAATAATAAATTACCTAAGTTGGAACTACACCCTGGTGTAAAATCTTTTATGCAAATGCAACAGCTATGCAGAAAACATGCTCAAAGTTTTTTTTGATAAAGCATTTGAATATGAAAAGAAAAGATGGGATAAATCCCATAAAGAATACACATTTAACAAGGGTGATGAAGTGTTGATCTCTACTGTCCATTTCAATTTACAGGGTAACCACAAATTAAAAGATCCTTTTGTAGGACCATTTGTTGTTAAAAGAATGGTTGGTGATAATGCAGTAGAAGTTGTATTGTATTCTCCATATGATAGGAAACATCCTGTCATTCCCATTTCTTTGCTTAAACCTTATACTTCCAACAGTGACTTATTTCCAAAAAGAAGAGGAAGACCTAAGAAGAACCCTCAGGAAGTCACAGAAACAGCAGAAGTTGATAAAATTCTCAATGATAGAATTATCACTTCTAAAAGAAGTACTGAATATTTATTGAGATATAAGAACAAATCATCTGAACATGATGCATGGATACTGGGCAAGGAAATTTCAAATCTTCCTGCTCTGTTGAAAAAATACAAAAAGAAAAAATCTTAGATTTTTTTTTATTGTTTTTTTTAGAGTGAGGGAGTGTCAGCCAGGATATTCCAGGAGTCCAGTAAATGATATATAAATTATAAAACCTTAAAGAGTGGGTAAGACTTGTATTTAATGAATATAACTTAATATTTTATTGCATAATGAAATTATATAAGAATTTTATTATATACAAGTGTTACATTAAATTTATTGGTTATATATATTTTTATATACAATTAAATTGAGCATAATATAATATATTCTACAAATAATGGCGCATTTTTATGTATTTAATAATTATAAATTTATATTTAATTAATTGAAAAACATATATTATAATTACAAGTGTAAAATTGATTTATAATATATTTAAATTAATTACCTAAATTTATATATTAAATAATACCTCTCATATGATACTAAACAATAATTAATGACGCTTCTTTTGACCCTTAATTGTGTTAGAAAAAACAAATAAATTAATTTGGACTAAATTGAGATTAATTGTTTGTTTTGTTGCGTCAAATTATTTTTTTGTTTCACTTAAAATGTCCTTTAATCAGAATGTACCATCTGTTTGGAATTATATTTCTCATAGTTCCTATGTTTCCAATCTTGTTTAGTTATTCACTATTGTCACTTACTGATTTGGGAATTAATGGTGGGGAAATTGGATTCTTAATTGGGGTTTTAATTATTTGTTTCATGTTTTTCTCTATATTGTTATGTTTCATTTACTCTTTTGATATATTTGTTTTATTCCATTCTAATCATTGTATTTACAAAGATAGTAGCGCTTCAAAGGACCCATTGCCTATAAAAGGGCATTGGATAATCCCCTGTAGCCTCATCACTTATTATACACTCAACAAATTAAATAACCATTTTATTACGTTTATATTTTTTTTATTAGTAATACAAATCTAATTTAAATTCTATACAACAAATCAAAGGTTGCTTTAAGTCTAATAGTAATTAAAATTGTTTGCCGCGCAGTACCCTTACATTTAATAATATTATTATTAATAAAATATAAGTTTTTGTCACCTCTCAAAGTTGCTCACCATTGTCTCCCTATCAAATAAATTATATATATAGATTTGGTTTATTTCTTTATTTTTCTTTGTCCTCCTCCTTTTCTCCTCCTTTTTCTCCTATTTTTCTTACCTCTTCTAGACGACTGACCAACACCTCTACTGGCTCATGATAGCAGAAATTATACTTAATATCTTTATTTCATGTTTGATCTCTTTAATTTTAATCTTACCATTTTATTTATCCTTTAGCTTTTAAATATCAATTTTATTTTGGTAAAACTGATAACTTTCACATTTTTTTATATTTATTATATTATATTATTAAAGTTGTAAAATCATCCAGTGTACATTCATTACACATTTTTTTGCTATACTAAAAACATTAATAATATAATGGTGACTAAAAAATAATCAAATAATAAATATGGATGACACAGAAAGATCAAATACCCATAGACATTTTTAAAATGAATATAAGATTAACTGAAGAAGACTTGCACTCTAGGTACTCTCCATCATAAAAGTGTCCAGCACAATTTCAGCTGAGCTTGTGCTGGAAACTTTTGGTTGCATGCAGTCAGATGGGATGAATTTACTCAATGGAAGTTAAAATGAATTTTTGCTCAATCATTGCACAAGAAGTAGCTTTATACTGCTATACTATCCTCCTGATTTTTTGGAAAACATTAGGTGGACACTTTTATTAATTTTAAAAAAAAGAAAAAATATTCCAAATCTAGAACTGGTGGTGCAAATTTGGTCTGAAAACTCAAATTTTCTTTGATGGAAGAAATTTTATTTGAATGTTTAATTTCATATTTAATCACTTTTATTTTACTTTTTTATTCCTGTTTTTGCTTTCAAATATCAATTTATTTATTGTAAAACTAATAATTTTCATATTTTTTTTACTTTTATTTAATAAGATTATGAAAGATGTAGCATCTCCCAGTATGCATTTGGATTACAAATTTTTTCAATACTAATAAAATTAATATTATAATGGTGAAAAACTATGAATCAAATGATAAATATGAATGACACAGAAAGATCATATACAAGTGGATTTGTTTATAAGGAATACCTGATGAGCTGAAGAAGACCTGTACCCTAGATACTCACCATCATAAAAGTGTCCAGCATAAGTTCGGCCGAACTTGTGCTGGACAATTTTGGTTGCATGCAGTCAGTTGGGATAAATTTACTCTATGGAAATGAAAATGACATTTTGCTCAATCATTGCACAATAAGTAGTTTGATATTGCCAAAATGTCCTCCTGATGATTTTTCAAAACTCATCAGGACACTTTCTTTGGTTTAACAAAAAAGAAAATATAGTTCAAGTTTAGCCCTGGTGGTGCACATTTGATCTAACACCTCTACTTGTTATTGATAGTGGGAATTTTCCTTAGATTTTTTTTCTTATTTTATCCCTTTTATTAAACTTTTTTATTGCTCATACTGCTTTGGATATCAATTTTTAATTTTTAAAATAAATAATTTTCATACTCTTATACCTTTATTTAATAATATATGATTAAAGGTGGAACACCACCTGGTATGCATTTTTCACACAAGTTATTACTATAGTAATAACGTTAACAATATAATGATGACAAAAAATTAATCAAATGGTAAATTTAAATGACACAGAAAGATCAAATTCCAGTGGAAATGTTTATAAGAAATCCCTTTTGAGTTTAAGAAGATTTTCTGTATGCCTACTCTCAATTATAAAAGTGTCCAGCATAAGTTCGGCCGAACTTGTGCTGGACACTTTTGGTTGCATGAAGTCATATGAGATAAATTCTCTCTATGGCAATAAAAAATGATATTTCACTCAATTATTAAAGTAAAGAATGTTTAATATTGTAAAATTGTCCCCTGGATGTCTGTCCAAACCTCAGTTCAAAATTTGTTAGCTATACATAAAAGTAAGTTTAGACCAAGTCTTGACCTAGGGGTCCCCAACTGTCCCAACACCACTTCTGGCTCTTGATAGTTAAAATTTTACATGTATTTTTTATTTCGTATTTGATCCCATTTATTTTCATTTTACTTTTCTATTACTCTTTTTAATTTTAAATATCAATTTATTTTTTTAAAAACTAAACATATTCATATTTTTTTAACATTATATAATAATATTATTAAAGTTGTAACATCACCAATTTTGCATTTGGCATGCAGGTTTTTGCTATACTGGAAACATTAATAATATATATGGTGACAAAAAATTAATTATAAGATAAATATGAATGATAAAAAAAAGTTAAAAACCCAATAGAAATGTGAAAAACAAAAAACTGATGTACTGAGAAACACTTCCACACTAGCTACTCTCTATCATAAAATTGTCCAGCACAAGTTCAGCCGAACTTGTGCTGGACACTTTTGTTCAGGTGCTGTCAGATGGGATCAATTCTCTCTGTGGAAATAAAATTAAAAAAAATAGCAAATTATTACATTAGAAGTAGTTTGGTATGGCTGAATTATCCACCTTGAGTTTTTTTCAAACCTCAGGTGAAAAATTTTTTATCTTTAAAAAAAATTAAATTTTATCAAATTTAGCCCTGATGGCACCCATTTGTTTCAACACCTCTACTGGCTCTTGAAGGCAGGAATTTTTCTTGAATTTTTCTTTTTCATACTTTATCTCTTTTACTTTACTTTTTTATCACTCATGTTACATTTGGATATTAATTTATAATTTTGGAAAAGAAATCATTTTCATATTTTTTAACATTTTTTAATAATATTATAAAAGGTGTAATATAACATGGCATGCATTTGGCGCACAAGTTTTTTCTGTACTAATAAAATTAATAAAATTCTAATGACAAAAAATTAATCAGATAATAAAATATGAATAACACAGAAAGATCAAATACCATTTTACATGTTTTAAAAAAATAACAGTTGCACTGAAGAAGACCTGCACCCTAGCTACTCTCCATCATAAAAGTGTCCAGCACAAGTTCGGCCAAACTTGTGCTAAACACTTTTGGTCAGGTGCAGTCAGATGAGATCGATTCTCTCTATGGAAATGAAAAAAAATTATTTGATAAGAAACTTCACTAGATGTAGTTTGATATAGCTGAATTATCCACCTAGAGTTCATCCAAACCACAGGTACACAATTTTTTGTCTTTAAAAAACAATCAATTAAGTACAATTTATCCCTGACAGCTCTCATTTGCTTCAACATCTCTACTGGCCTTTGATATTAGCAATAATACTTGGATTTTTTTTTCATATTTGATCGCTTTAAATTAATTTTTTATTCCTCATATTGCTCTTGGATATCAATTAATAACTTTTAAAATAAATTATTTTAATATTTTTATACATTTTTTTATAATATTATAAAATGTGTAACATCACTCAGTATGCATTTGGCACACAATTTTATGCTATACTTATATAATTAATAATATAATTAAGACAAAAAATTAATCAAACAATATGTATGAGTGAGTCACAAAGATAAAATACCAGTAGACATGTTTGTAAGAAATACCAGATGAACTGAAGAAAAATTCTACCCCAGCCGCTCTCCATCATAGAAGTGTCCAGCACAAGCTCGGCCGAACTTGTGCTGGACACTTTTGGTCATGTGCAGTCAGATGGGATCAATTATCTGTATGGAAACCAAAAAATATTTTTATCGAATTTCAAAAGAAGTAGTTTGGTTTAGCTGAATCATCCACCTGCTGTTCTGCCCAATATCAGGTGTATAATTTTTTATCTTTAAAGAAAAGTTCACTTATTACAATTAAGCCCTGATGGCTCCCATTTGCTTTAACACCTCTAATCGCTCTTGATAGCAGGAATTTTACCAGTATTTTTTTCATATTTTAACTCTTTGACTTTTATTTTACTCTTTTATTCCTCTTTTTACTTTTAAATTTCAATTTAGTTTTTGTAAAACTATTCCTTTCCATATTTATTTACATCTATTTTAAAAAATTATTGAAGGTATAACTTCACATGGTATGCATTTGGCACACAAGTTTTTGCTATACTAATAACATTAATAATATAATGGTGATAAAATATTAATCGGATGATAAATATGAAAGATACAGACTGATCAAATACCAGTAGACATGTTTATGTGAAATAAAAGATGAACGAACTGAAGAAAATTTCCACCCAAGCTACTCTCCATCATAAAAGTGTCCAGCACAAGTTTGGCCGAACTTGTGCTGGACACTTTTACTCACATGAAGTTAGATGGGAGCAATTCTCTATATGGCAACAAAAAACATTTTTTTATTAAACTTCACTACAAGCAGTTTTTTTTAGCTGAATCATCCACCTGTTGTTCTTCCCAACCTCAGGTGTATAATTTTTTATCTTTAAAAAAAAGGTCACTTATTACAATTTAGCCCTGATGGCTCCCATTTTTTCAACACTTCTACTGGCTCTTGAGAGCAAGAATTTTACTAGTATTTTGTTTTTCATAATTGATCTCTTTGAGATTAATTTTACCTTTTTATCCCTTATATTGCTTTTGTATATCAATTTATTTTTTGTAAAACAAATCATTTTCATATTTTTTTACCTTTATTTAATAATATTATAAAAGGTGTAACATCACCCAGTATGAATTTGGCACTCAAGTTTTTGCTATACTTATAATATTAATAATATAATGGTGACAATAAATTAATCAAATGATATATATGAGTGAGGCACAAAGATCAAGTACCAATGGACATGTTTATAAGAGATACCAGATTAACTGAAGAGAAATTCTACCCTAGCTACTCTCCGTCATAAATGTGTCCAGCACAAGTACGGCCAAACTTGTGCTGGACACTTTTTGTCACATGCAGTCTGGTGTGATCAATTCTCTCTCAATCATTGAACTAGAAGTTGTTTGATATGGCTAAATGGTTATGCTGAAGTTTTTTTAAACCTCAGATTGGCACTTTTTTGTTTTTCAAAAAAGCAATTATAGTCCAAGTTTAGCCTCACTGGTGGACATTTGCCCCAACATGTCTACTTGCTCTTGATGGCAGTATATTTATTTTAATTTTTTATTTCATATTTGATTCCTTTAATTTTACCTTTTTATCCCTCACATTGCTTTTGTATATCAATTTATTTTTTGTAAAACAAATCATTTTCATATTTTTTTACCTTTATTTAATAATATTATAAAAGGTGTAACATCACCCGGTATGCATTTGGCACACAAGTTTTTACTGTACTTATAATATTAAAACATAATGTGACAAAAAATCAATCAAATGATAAATATGACTGAGGCACAAAGATCAAATACCAGTGGACATGTTTATAAGAAATACCAGAGGAACTGAAGAAAAATTCCACTCTAGCTAACCTCCATCATAAAAGTGTCCAGCACAAGTTCGGCCAAACTTGTGCTGGACACTTTTGGTCACATGCAGTCTGATGTGATCAATTCTCTCTATTGCAATGAAGATGAATTTTTCTTCAATAATTGCACTAGAAGTTGTTTGATATGGCAAAATTGTCATCCTGAAGTTTTGGTAAAGCTACAGTGGATTTTTTTTTATTTTTACAAAAAAGAAATTATAGTCCAAGTTTAGTGCCACGGGTGGGCGTTCACCCCATCATGTCTACTTGCTCTTGATGGGAGGAATTTCACTTTGATTTTTTATTTCATATTTTATCCCTTTAATTTTACCTTTTTATCCCTCATATTGCTTTTGGATATCAGTTTATTTTTTGTAAAACAAATCATTTTCATATTTTTTTACCTTTATTTAATAACATTATAAAAGGTGTAACATCACCCGGTATGCATTTGGCACACAAGTTTTTGCTATACTTATAATTTAATAACATAATGGTGACAAAAATCAATCAAATGATAAATATGAGTGAGGCACAAAGGTCAAATACCAATTAATCAATAGTTCTTTTTAATATTATAAATTTTTTAATTAAATAAAATGGTAATAATGAATTATATTTTTCATCCACAATTCCACTCTAATGATTCCCACTGCACAAAAAGGGTTCACTTGGTCCTTTATTTACTGCTTGTGCATATATTTTATTGCCCACAGTACTACAATTTTTTGTAGTGATTATCCCACATCTGATTCAGAAATATTTTTAAACAATATAAGTTTTTTTTACAAAAGACCTTATCATATCCAATATCCCACAAAAAATACAACCTGTTTTTGTATTAAAGCCCTTTAATTATTAAGAAATTGTCGGTCAGTTGTCTAGAAGAGGGAAAGAAAAGGGACAAAAAAGAAGAGAAACAAATAGGAAAAGATACTAAAGGTAAATAGAAAGATAAAAGTAATAATAGAAATAATTTATTTGAAATGAAGCAACGACGAGTGAGTTGGGAGTTGAACAATTTGAGGTTTTATTTAATATTAATATTATTTAAGTAAGAGTTCTGCGCGGCAAACACTATAATTCCTATCAGACTTAAGGCAACCTTTAATTTGTTATTGAGAATTTTTAATTAGATTGTAGTACTAATAAAAAATAATAATAAACGTGATAAAATTATCTTTTAAATTGTTGAGTGTATAGTAAGTGATGTTGCTACAGGGGATTATCCAAGGCCCTTTTATAGGCAATGGGTCCTCTGAAGCGCCACTATGTTTGTAAATACAATAGTTAGAATAGAATAAAACAAATATATCAAAGAGTAAATGAAACATAACAATGTAGAGAAAAACATGAAACAAATAATTAAAACCCCAATTAAGAATCCAATTTTCCCGCCATTAATTCCCAAATCAGTAAGTAAAAATAGTGAATAACTAAACAAGATTGGAACATAGGAACTATGAGAAAAATAATTCCAAACAGATAGTACAGTCTGATTTAAGGATATTTTAAATGAAACAAAAAATACTTTGACACAACAAAACATGTAATTAATCTCAATTTAGTATAAATTAATTAATTGGTTTTTCCTGACACAATTAAGGGTCAAAAGAAGCGTCATTAATTATTGTTTAGTATTATATGAAAGGTGTTATTTAATATATAAATTTAAATAATTAATTTACATATATTATAAGTCAATTTTACACTTATAATTATAATATATGTTTTTCAATTAATTAAATATAAATTTATAATTATTAAGTAACATAAAAATGCACCATTATTTGTAGAATATATTATATTATGTTCAATTTAAATGTATATAAAAATTTATATAACCAATAAAATTAATATAACACTTGTATATAATAAAATACTTATATAATTTTATTATGCAATAAAATAATAATTTATATTCATTAAATACAATTCTTACCCACTCTTTCAGGTTTTATAAGTTACATATCATTTACTGGACTCCTGGAATAGCCTGGCTGACAGAAATCGTTAAAATAATTAGATTAGACCCTGGCACAGCTAGATCCATACCAACCGACCTAAAGTCTTTTCAATATTGAAAACAATTAAATAAAATTATGATATCATACTAAATTATGGGCACCAACCATAATTCAGCACTTCTCATTTGCTCTGCTACAAAATGAGTGCATGTAGCATTTTTCTAACGTTGGACTGTTTTTCTTCCTTCCCTCACACCTTTAGTCCAGAATGAAAATTTAGTATGAGTTTTGGTCAAAATGGTTTGCCAGTGTTATCTGTATGCAATATGAATTCATATTGCATATTTCTATTTATGCATAAAATATACTCGTTAAGCATCATTTTTTTGCATTTCTCAATCATTATGCATATTTATGCATATTCATATGCATATTCATTATACAGATTTGTATGCATATTAATATATTTTATTCATATATGTATATGCACCTTTTTTTTGCATATTCAATATGCATATTTTTAATGCATATTTTTATGCATATTCAATATGCATATTGAATATGCATAATCACTATGCATATTTTTTATGCATATTTTTATGCATATTTTTTATGCATATTTATTTTTCATAGTCATTATGCATACACTTTGGATAGGCAATTCACATCAATTTTTAGCATGCAATAAGTATCCACCATGCAAATTCAAATGCATATGCATCTATATCATACACGCAACATATATTCAAGTTTAATATTTGAATATTAAGGTATGCTAAGTGATGTTGTTCAACCTTTTGCCAAACCTGAGATTAACTGATGTTCAATGTGGTTCTTAAGCTCTGCTCAAGGAGGGATTGTTCTGGATTCAATCTGTGACAGTTTATTTTTTCAATGTTTTTTCATCAGATTTAAAAACATCTTTCTGACAGTTTCAGGATGGTTTCCCAACAGTTTCCTGACAAATTCCTAATAGTTTCAAAAAGAGGGAACTGCTAGCAGTTCACCCCCAGATTTCCCATGGTGATTTTTTTCATTTTTTGCCTTTTCTTATTAGTTTAGCTTCAAGATTATTGATGCAAACCTCAAACCATCTTTTACAATTACTTCATTTTTTTGTTAGGTGATTATTTAAAATATTGGAAGAAAGAGAGAATGAAAAACTTATGTACATGAAGTAAGACAAGGGAAGCAAGAGGAGGGGGAGAGTAGGATATATATATATATATGTATATAAGAAGTAAAAATAAAAACAAGATGTAATGAGAGCCAGTACCAGTTCACATGCTGAAAAGACACAGCATCTTTTCAGCACATGACCTTGTACTTGCTCACATGCACTCTTGTGTGAAATGAATCACATCTTGCTTCACTTGTGATCTAATTGACCCAATTCCTTACCTCCTTACTCTCAAGTTATATGCTGAAAAGAGGCTGCCTCTTTTCAGCATGTGAACTGGTGCTGGCTCCCAGGCACCTTTGTGTCAGATGGAAAACAAGTTGCTTGACTTGTGATCTATTTGACCCATTGCCTGACACCCCCATTCTCAGGTTCATGTGCTGAAAAGATGCAGTGTCTTTTCAACATGGGACCTGACATTTGAGGCATGAAGTTATGGTTCAAATGGATTAAAATTCATAGCAACATTTGATTCATTTAACCCAAGGGTGCAGGGGAGAAATACACTAGGTCATCTGCTGCAAGGATGCAGTGTCTTTTCTGGAACACACCCTAAAAACAAAAGGGTGCAAGAAGCGGTGATTATGGCAAATGAGTAATATTGGGAGTTTCCTACAGAAGAATGGGGTATTGGGCTGGAGTCATGAGAGTGAAATAAAGCTCAGGATATATAGGGTGAGGAAAATGGCTGAGCAAAACCCACAAGGAGCTATTTGGGGAAAAAGGGAAAACAAAAGACATACATGAAGTTAACTTTAAAGGCCCTTCTGAGTAACCAGGGGGGCTGAGTGGGGAACCCCTGAGGGGCAAAAAAGGGTTAAAGGGGGAAACAGAAAGACTTTTAACAGGCTTGCACATATAATTTCCTTTTCAATTTTTTGAAGAGCTACGTTACATGATGGAATTATTTAAAAATAATTTAACCCACATACTTTATTTTACTTAATTCACTTGTACTTTGGTAGCATAAGTCAGGTTTTGGAATATTTAATCATTAATCATGTAAACCAAATCAATTACGAAATCATCCATATGTTTTTTAATTCTGTCTTCTGCATAGTCTCAAAAGTTCTGTGTCCTTCAAAATGAATATCATCCTTAATGAGGGTGTGGCAATGTGGATTAGCAAGTGCTATAGAGGAAACAAAGATTGGACTATCTGAAGAGTTAACCAAGGCATTAGAACACAACATTTCAAGATTTTTGTGAGTAAGATGGATGAAAAAATTTTATTACATGAAATACACCATATACTTGAGACACAGAGTTCAGAGCACAGTATATATAATCATCTCATTATTATCAAATATATGATGTTTTTAAAATGGAGTTAGAACCCAATCAGCCAACAAGCCCTTGAAAATATGACCTAAAGCCTTTATCAACATTGAAAATTATTCAATAACTCGGCCATACTGATATAAAATCAAGTATTTTATTTGAGTGATGATGATCTTGATATAACTGCACCCAACATGTACTCATAGTACAAGTTTAAAATTTTAATTACTTAATTTATAATTGACTAGCATTAATTCAAGTCAAGTATAAAATTATCTTGAAAGTTTTAAAATAGAGCCAACTTCAAAAGCAACCAAAATGGAATGTCAATATTGAAAATCATTCAATAATATTAAGGAGTAACGACAATACTGAGAAAAGACTATGGCACAGCTAGATCAAATACCAACTGACCAAAAGTCATTTTCAATATTAAAAATATTTCTTCAATATTAAAGAATTATACTAGATTATGGGTACCAACCACAATTCTGCACTTCTGATTTCCACTGCCCGAAAATGAATGCACACAGTATTTTTCTAATGCTTGACCCTATCTTTTATGCCGCATACACCTAGTCAAGTGTAAAAATTCATGAGGGCAATTGTGATTTTGGTTTGACAGTCATATTCATGACCAAATAAGACTTCATATTGAATACATGTATATTATGCATATTGAATATGCATTTTTTAAACATATTGCATAAAATATTGTTTGAATATTGCATATGCATATTTCTCATTTTGTATATGCATATGCATATTTTTTCATATTGCATATTCAAATTTTTTGCAAATTGCATATGTGTATTTTTGCATTTTGAATATGCATATTTTTTGCAAATTTTTTACATATATTTTCATATTAAATATGCATTCTACATCTATATTTAATATGCAATATGAATGATTGTTAAATATGCATTTTGCATGCATATTGAATATAAAATAAATTATAAGTCATATTTCCTTGAATCATGATTTTGGAAGGGGGTGGTAGCAAAGAAATCTACATGTGTTTCCAAAATATCTTTACTTGATGGATTCCTACTCATATACCCCTCAAAAAAATTGCTCAAGGATTACTTCATGGTTTACTGTCGGTCAGTCGTCTAGAAGAGGTAAGAAAAATAGGAGAAAAAGGAGGAGAGAAGGAGGAGGACAAGGGAAAATAAAGAAATAAACCAAAAATATATATTTAATTTATTTGAGAGGGAAACAACGGTGAGCAACTTTGAGAGGTGACAAAAACTTAGATTTTATTAACAATAATATTATTAAATGTAAGGGTTCTGCACGGCAAACAATTTTAATTCCTATCAGACTTAAAGCAACCTTTGATTTGTTGTATAGAATTTAAATTAGATTTGTATTACTAATAAAAAAATATAAACGTAATAAATTGGTTATTTAATTTGTTGAGTGTGTAATAAGTGATGATGCTACAGGGGATTACCCAAGGCCCTTTTATAGGCAATGGGTCCTCTGAAGCGCTACTATCTTTGTAAATACAATGATTAGAATGGAATAAAACAAATATATCAAAAGAGTAAATGAAACATAACAATATAGAGAAAAACATGAAACAAATAATTAAAACCCCAATTAAGAATCCAATTTCCCCGCCATTAATTCCCAAATCAGTAAGTGACAATAGTGAATAACTAAACAAGATTGGAAACATAGGAACTATGAGAAATATAATTCCAAACAGATGGTACATTCTGATTAAAGGACATTTTAAGTGAAACAAAAAAATAATTTGACGCAACAAACCAAACAATTAATCTCAATTTAGTCCAAATTAATTTATTTGTTTTTTCTAACACAATTAAGGGTCAAAAGAAGCGTCATTAATTATTGTTTAGTATCATATGAGAGGTATTATTTAATATATAAATTTAAGTAATTAATTTAAATATATTATAAATCAATTTTACACTTGTAATTATAATATATGTTTTTCAATTAATTAAATATAAATTTATAATTATTAAATACATAAAAATGCGCCATTATTTGTAGAATATATTATATTATGCTCAATTTAATTGTATAGAAAAATATATATAACCAATAAATTTAATGTAACACTTGTATATAATAAAATTCTTATATAATTTCATTATGCAATAAAATATTAAGTTATATTCATTAAATACAAGTCTTACCCACTCTTTAAGGTTTTATAATTTATATATCACTTATTAGACTCCTGGAATAGCCTGGCTGACACTCCCTCACTCTAAAAAAACAATAAAAAAAAATGCTAAGACTTTTTCTTTTTGTATTTTTTCAACAGAGCAGGCAGATTTGAAACTTCCTTGCCAGGTATCCATGCATCATGTTCAGATGATTTGTTCTTATATCTCAATAAATATTCAGTACCTCTTTCAGAAGTGATAATTCTATCATTGAGAATTTTATCAATTTCTGCTGTTTCTGTGACTTCCTGAGGGTTCTTCTTAGGTCTTCCTCTTCTTTTTAAAAATAAGTCACTGTTGGTAGTATAAGGTTTAAGTAAAGAAATGGGAAAGACAGGATGTTTCCTATCATATGGAGAATACAATACAACTTCTACTGCATTATCATCAACCATTCTTTTAACAACAAATGGTCCTACAAAAGGATCTTTTAATTTGTGGTTACCTTGTAAATTGAAATGGACAGTAGAGATCAACACTTCATCACCCTTGTTAAATGTGTATTCTTTATGGGATTTATCCCATCTTTTCTTTTCATATTCAAATGCTTTATCAATACAACTCTGAGAATGTTTTCTGCATAGCTGTTGCATTTGCATAAAAGATTTTACACCAGGGTGTAGTTCCAACTTAGGTAATTTATTATTGAGAATCTGAGCAGGAGTGTTTGGGACATAACCTAACCAAAGCTCAAAAGGCTTTTTCTCAGTGACAGAATGAACAGTGCTATTATATGCAAATTCAAGACCAGGCAAAAGAGTGACCCAATCATGAGTAAATCTGTCATTGTCTTTATATTCTAAACCAAAGGCACAATACCTTCTAATCATATCTTCCAGAGTTTGAATCATTCTTTCAGCTAGAACATCAGTCTGAGGATGGTGAGCTGTAGAAAATTTTAACTCACAGCCACAAATATCCATCAAAGAGGTCCAAAACTCAGAAGTGAATTTTGGATCCCTATCAGAGATAATGGCTTTTGGAAAACCAATAATATTAAACATGTAAGACCACCATAAGAAAGCTAATTCTTTGGTGGATACATCTTTGTGGGTTGGAATAAATTTGCACATTTTTGTGAATCTATCAACTATTACCCAACAAGAGTTAAAGCTGTCTTTACCTGCAACAGGAAGACCAGTGACAAAATCCATATTAATGATTTTCCAGGGAGCACTAGGTGCTTCAATATGTTGTAATAACCCTGCTCTCTTACCTGTTAACCTTTTAGATTTTTGGCAGGAATCACAAGATTCAACATATAATTTTGTGTCTTCAGACATATTAGCCCACCATGCAGTGTTTTTGATTCTAATCAATGTTTTTTCAAGATCAAAATGACCAGCTAATATTTCATCATGACAAAGTTTGAGGATAGTTTCTTTCATTGAAGGAGGAATAACAATTACATTGGTAAGCTTCCTTCTATAATATATATAACCATCTTCAATAGAAAACTTTCCTTTATTTAAAGCATTTTGGTACTTTGCAGGAAGAGTTTTTATTAATGCTTGAATTGAAGCATTCTTAGGATCATTCAAAATAGTAACTAAATTATTTAAGTCAGAATCCTTATCATATGAATCCAGTATTAACTGTAATAACTCTTCTTCCATATCAACTATAAATATACCATGTATATGAACAGTGTCATCCTCAGGTACATAAGCAGGATTGGAGTCATTATTTGGCAGAGGCAATCTGGAGAGCATATCAACATTAGAGTGAACATTTCCAGCTCTGTGGATAATAGTCATCCTTCCTCTGTATTCCTGAACAGCCAGTTGCCACCTGAAAATATGTCTGTTAGGTGTTTTGAGGTTTAAGAGAGATTTCACAGCACTACAGTCAGTTACCAACTCAAATTTTTGGTCATCCAAGTAGTAATGAAGTTTCTCAAGAGCCCAAACAACTGCTAAGCACTCCAATTGAGTGGCACCATATTTCAATTCACTATTTCTTAAGGTTCTTGAAATATAACAAATTACAACCTCTGAGGATTTATCATTAATAATTTGCTTTTGGTGAAGGGCAGCACCCAGACCAATAAAGCTAGCATCTGTATAAAGTACAAATGGCTTGTTAAAATCTGGAAGAGCCAATATAGGGGCTGTCATTAAGCAACTTTTCAATGTATTTAAAGCTTTCTGTCAGTCATTATTCCAGAGAAAAGCAACATCTTTTCTGGTTAGTTTTGTAAGAGGCAAGGCTATGACCTGATAATTTTTAATATATTGTTTATAATAGCCACACATACCCAAAAAACTTTGGATTTCTCTTACAGAAGTTGGTGCTTTCACATTTTGAATGGCAGCAACTTTATTATGGTCTACACAAATTTTTAAGCCTGACACAACATGGCCAAGGACTTTCAAAGATTGAAAACCAAATTTACACTTTTTTAAAGATAAGGTCATATTGATTTCATCCATTTTTTGGAAAACTCTATTCAAGTGAATTATATGTTCATCAAAAGTTTTAGAAAAAACAATAATATCATCAATATAAACCATGAGCCAACCTTCAATAATTTCTTGATGGAAAGTGTTATCCATGACCTTCTGGAAAACTGAAGGAGCATTTTTAGGGCCAAATGGCATCCTAACATACTTATATATTCCCATATGAGTAGCAATAAGCAAAAAATTTTGAGAATTTTTCTCAACTGGAACTTGATGATACCCTTTATTACCATCCAGACAACTAATAAATTTTGCACCTTGCAAGGTAGCATGTATTGAATTAATTCTGGGTAAAGGATAAATATCATCAACAGTATAAGTATTTAAAGCTCTGTAATCTTCACATAATCTAGCTTTATCTTTTTCATAAGAAATTAAGACTGGGGAGATGACACAATATTTGGGGGTGACATCAACTTTCTCAATGATATTCATTTTCAATAATGTTTCAATATTATCTTCAATATCATTTCTTTTTGATGGAGAAGCAGGATATGGTTTTTTCTTAAGGGTAGGAGGAATATCACTCAAATTACAGGATAAGGTAATCTTCATTTCTTCCTGAACAATTCCCAAGACATGAGACCCATGAGCAAAAGCCATAGGGAAAGAGGTAATAGAGGCAACAATAGAATCTTTTTGTTCAAAAGTCAACTGATCACCAAAAGAAGCAGTATTTATTTCATGTAATAAATCATCCATTTCAGTTGTTGTTCTACCTTTACATTGGGTCAGTGAGTTACAAGATTTCAACAAATGCCCAGAAGGTCTAGGATAAGAAATTTTGAATTTTCTTTTCCCATTCATTCCTAAAGTAAAGCAATTATTTGCTGGATCCAGTTTCACACCAAACATGGTTAAAATATCATTTCCCATAATAAACCAATTGCTCAAATTATCATTATTCATGACAACAAACTCACAAATAGCTCTGACAAAACCACCATTATATTTGAAGAATACAGAGGTTTTGTATTTGCCAATAGGAAATAAGGTAGAACCATACCCTCTCCATTTTTCAGAAGTTATAGGCAATAATTTACTCAAATATTCCTTATCCACTGAAGCCAAAGCTTTTTCAGATACTACACTTCCTCCAGCACCAGAATCAAGAACTACATCAACATTTTTACCATTAATGATAACAGGTGCCTTTAAAGGGGATATAGGAATAGAATTGTTAGTAATATCTTTAATTATCTCAGCATTTTCTACTGAAGATAAATTCAATACACAATCTTCAGATATATTATTTAAATAATGGACATCATGTTCCAACATTAAAACATCTTTAACAGATTCATTGTCATAGGAGATATTACTTTCACAGTCACTGAAAGAATTATTGACATCAAGTTCAACTTCATCAGTGTCTTCATTTTGTTCAACAAGATGAATTTTCTTGTTACAAACATGACCCTTCTGCCACGGTTTGTTACATTTATAACAAGTATTTGTTGCATATTTTTAGGTGCAACTGGGGCAGAGGGTTTACCAGATTTTTCTGGGAGCTTTATAGAAGGTTTATTCTGATCATTATAAGATTTACTAAGATAATTCTTTGGTTCATATCTATGGTTGAGTAGTACTTCATTACAGATATTAATGAAAGAAGAATTTTCCCTTACATGCTCAGTTCTAGCAAAAATCAAACCCCTAAGAGAATTTGGTAATTTATACAAGATTTTATCTCTCCAAATATCATAATCCATCTTTGGATCAATTGCTCTAAGGATTTTAGTTATTTTCATCAGAAAAACAATGGGCTTTTCAACAGAGGAGGATCCATATCTAGTATTCTCATACAGTCTCTGCTGAGCTAACCTGAATTTTGAACCACCAAACTGATTCTCAATCAAGGATTTCCAATCATTCCATGTATAATGATTGTTATCTAAGAGGACAGATTCATACCACATCAAGGCTACATTGGAAAATAAATAAATTAGCTTAGAAACAATTTCCTCATCAGGTAGTTTATAAGATCTCTTTAAATTATCAATTCTCTGGATAAAGTGTTGCCAATCAGAGGAAGAATCACCATCAAAGGTAGGATTTTGGTCTAACTTAGGCCAATTTTTCTGACTACTGGGATGGTCCACTTTTTGGTTTGAATTATTCATTATTAATAATTCATGAAGTTTAGCCAGGTGTTCAGAAATTTCATTATTTACAGAAACAGCTGGTGCATGACCATCACAAGATTTTTTGCTAGTAGCAAAAGATTTACAGACTCATTGTCAGTTTGTTTAATGGTTGAAATATGAGGAAGAAAGGATGAACTTTGCTCAGGTTTTTTCCCTTTATTTTTATGCAGCTTATTTGCAGAAATCTCATTTAATTCATTATTGATAGATAAGGTTGAGAACTTTTCCTGTAGGTCAGACACATAGTTTCTTATTCTTGGAATTTCAGACATCTGGTCATTTAATTTTGCAAGAGATAGAACATTTCTGTCCTCAGAAACTGAGTGTTTGGTACTTAGTGCATGGAAATCATTTTTTAGCTTCTTAAACTCATTTTGCAGAGATTTTATTTCATTCTTGAATGAATAATTTTCCTCAATAAGGGGTTTCAATTCACTCAAGGTCTTATGTAGACTGATATTTCTATCTGAGATAGCTCTATGGTCACTTCTTATTTGTTTCTGTTGACTAAGAACAATGTTCAAGGTTTCTTTGATTTTTAAATAAGCTGTATCTTGTACAGAAGAACTCACTTTACATTGCAAGTGTAAATTATTTAATCTATCATTTTCATGGATTAACACATCTCTCACATGTTTGTCTTTCACAATATTAAAATCAAGGGTATCTTTCAATATTTCCTCAGAAGTTTTTTCAATTAAGGTATAGATTTCAGGGGGAACAGAGTCATTTTTAATTGCAAGAGAAGGATTAATTAAAGATGTAGAAGTTAAATGTAAAGGTTCATCAAATGACAATTTGCTAATTACATCAATAGGGCTACTAGTTACAGGAAGCTGTCTTTTAACAGGTTTAACTGTTCTTTCACCATGTTCAATAATATTACCTGCAGAAGAAGATTTATTAGAAAACATACCCAAGTGACTATCAACCAAATTACTTACCATGGCAGAGGAGGAAACTTCCCCTGGGACTGGGTTTGGGATTGTGCTTGGGCCTTCTTTCTCCTGCCTTGTTGGTAGGGATGAGGAGGTGGATGGAAATTGGGTGTTCTGGATGGGCCAGGCTGATGATGAGGAGGGTGTTGCACATTCTGTTGGTAGTGACTCATTAGATAATCCCATTTCCATTGCTCTACTTCCATAGTATTTGGATTTTGGATGGTTGAGCTTGGTGGCTGTGAAGGTTGATTGGGAGGCAACTGAGGAGGGGCCTGGGCCTGAATCTGGTTCCTGAGTTCTTGGACCTGATCCCACAATGTGTCTACCTTTGCTTTGTACGTCATATTTTCTGTCTTCAACTCTTTTATATGACTGGATAGGTTGCTGATTTATTGTGGCAGAGGAAGCTTTTTTATTATGGTCACTTCTTATTTGTTTCTGTTGACTAAGAACAATGTTCAAGGTTTCTTTGATTTTTAAATAAGCTGTATCTTGTACAGAAGAACTCACTTTACATTGCAAGTGTAAATTATTTAATCTATCATTTTCATGGATTAACACATCTCTCACATGTTTGTCTTTCACAATATTAAAATCAAGGGTATCTTTCAATATTTCCTCAGAAGTTTTTTCAATTAAGGTATAGATTTCAGGGGGAACAGAATCATTTTAAATTGCAAGAGAAGGATTAATTAAAGATGTAGAAGTTAAATGTAAAGGTTCATCAAATGACAATTTGCTAATTACATCAATAGGGCTACTAGTTACAGGAAGCTGTCTTTTAACAGGTTTAACTGTTCTTTCACCATGTTCAATAATATTACCTGCAGAAGAAGATTTATTAGAAAACATGCCCAAGTGACTATCAACCAAATTACTTACCATGGCAGAGGAGGAAACTTCCCCTGGGACTGGGTTTGGGATTGTGCTTGGGCCTTCTTTCTCCTGCCTTGTTGGTAGGGATGAGGAGGTGGATGGAAATTGGGTGTTCTGGATGGGCCAGGCTGATGATGAGGAGGGTGTTGCACATTCTTTTGGTAGTGACTCATTAGATAATCCCATTTCCATTGCTCTACTTCCATAGTATTTGGATTTTGGATGGTTGAGCTGGGTGGCTGTGAAGGTTGAGCCTGAAACTGAGGCTGATTGGGAGGCAACTGAGGAGGGGCCTGGACCTGAATCTGGTTCCTGAGTTCTTGGACCTGATCCCACAATGTGTCTACCTTTGCTTTGTACGTCATATTTTCTGTCTTCAACTCTTTTATATGACTGGATAGGTTGCTGATTTGTTTTGGAAGAGGAAGCTTTTTTATTTTGAAGCCTTTTGGAAGACCTTCTTGAGGCACTAGAGGCTTTACTTCCTTCTGTGGTACTGGGGGAAGGGGGTTTGGTTTGTTTGCATTTCCTGTCATTTTCACATCCTGCAGTATGTGAATTCTTTGTGTTAGCATAAGATTTTTAATGACCAACTTTAGGAGAACTTACAGTGTCAGCATCATAGTCAATTTCTATCTCATCCACTTGCATGTTATCCATTTTTTCTGCCAAATTGCTGGACATACTAGTGGGAAGATTTATATTTACTTTTTATTTTATAAAAAAAATAATAAAAGTTAGTCAATAATTGCTCCAAATAATAAAAAAAAATATATAATTAATTAAATTATAGAAAAAATAATTTTCAATATAAAGTAATAATTAAAAAATTAATTTTTTTTAAAAAAATGGATTGCAAGGTTAAATTGAGAATAACAAGTAAGTTAATTCAACCAATTAATTACAAATATTAAATATGGCAATATATTTGGGACTAAGCACAATGTACTTTTAAGTCAACCAAAATTAACAATAATTAATAATAAAAAAAATTAAATTAATAATTCAATTTGTATCAATAATAATGTCAATTCTTCTAGGACTAAGAGGATTTAACACTCTATAATGGTCAACTAGGAAAAAAAATTTTTAAAAATTGAACACTTACACTCAGTGAATCAGCAATTAAGCCACAATCACTGTTATTGCAATAAAAATATAGTAATATGAGTGAGAGGCGCAAAGGTGAACTTACTATACTGATCGAAAAATCACTTCAAAATAATATAAAAATTAATATTATATAAACCTAAGATGTCGAACCCAAGTTCGAAACACAGTCGCGGAAAAATTTTTGTTTTGCTAGGTGGTCCGTGCGTTTTGTTGTTTGTCGCCAGGCTCAATCGTCGTCGTCGTTTTGGAAAGGCCCCCAGTTGTCGGTCAGTCGTCTAGAAGAGGTAAGAAAAATAGGAGAAAAAGGAGGAGAGAAGGAGGAGGACAAGGGAAAATAAAGAAATAAACCAAAAATATATATTTAATTTATTTGAGAGGGAAACAACGGTGAGCAACTTTGAGAGGTGACAAAAACTTAGATTTTATTAACAATAATATTATTAAATGTAAGGGTTCTGCGCGGCAAACAATTTTAATTACTATCAGACTTAAAGCAACCTTTGATTTGTTGTATAGAATTTAAATTAGATTTGTATTACTAATAAAAAAATATAAACGTAATAAATTGGTTATTTAATTTGTTGAGTGTGTAATAAGTGATGATGCTACAGTGGATTATCCAAGGCCCTTTTATAGGCAATGGGTCCTCTGAAGCGCTACTATCTTTGTAAATACAATGATTAGAATGGAATAAAACAAATATATCAAAAGAGTAAATGAAACATAACAATATAGAGAAAAACATGAAACAAATAATTAAAACCCCAATTAAGAATCCAATTTCCCCACCATTAATTCCCAAATCAGTAAGTGACAATAGTGAATAACTAAACAAGATTGGAAACATAGGAACTATGAGAAATATAATTCCAAACAGATGGTACATTCTGATTAAAGGACATTTTAAGTGAAACAAAAAAATAATTTGACGCAACAAAACAAACAATTAATCTCAATTTAGTCAAAATTAATTTATTTGTTTTTTCTAACACAATTAAGGGTCAAAAGAAGCGTCATTAATTATTGTTTAGTATCATATGAGAGGTATTATTTAATATATAAATTTAAGTAATTAATTTAAATATATTATAAATTAATTTTACACTTGTAATTATAATATATGTTTTTCAATTAATTAAATATAAATTTATAATTATTAAATACATAAAAATGCGCCATTATTTGTAGAATATATTATATTATGCTCAATTTAATTGTATAGAAAAATATATATAACCAATAAATTTAATGTAACACTTGTATATAATAAAATTCTTATATAATTTCATTATGCAATAAAATATTAAGTTATATTCATTAAATACAAGTCTTACCCACTCTTTAAGGTTTTATAATTTATATATCATTTACTGGACTCCTGGAATAGCCTGGCTGACATTTACTATGAGATCACTAAAAAACACTTTGCCTACAAGTCCTCTTAAGTTTCACTCTGTGAAATCCATGAAAATCCATCAAAGGAAGAAGATTATGTTGTCTGAAATGGATATATGCCACTGAAAAAGATGTATATGCTGTGTAGGCATTGTGAGTCCACTGAATATGTCCATATGACCTAAAATAAGCAAAAAATATAGGTTATAGGCTTTTTAGAGGTTTAAGCCCACTTATTGACCTATATATACATAATATAACTACATATTTAACTGAATATGAGGTTTTTGTATACATATAAGCTTATGTGTGTCTATAATTACTTAATATCACTTAAGATAAGTATATTATGACTCCATCAAAACCTTAATAAGTATTATAGAGCTATGAATAAGCTATTTAAACTCTTATAAGTCATATAATAGTTTAATAATTATATATATAAGTATTATAACCTTAATTTTAACTTATAAGCTTAATGAAACTAAGGTTATCTTATTTTTAACATAGGAGTTACTCAGTCCTGGGGATACCTAGGCTGAAAAGTTCTAAATTTTCATATAAGACTTTTAAGATTCTTGACTTGATAGAATTTTGGTGATACCCACCCCTTACTTCACAAAAATGCAGGGGGGGGATTGGAAAATTTTCAAATGAGACTTGAAAAATTTATTTAAAAAAGAATTTTTAACATTAAAATACAAAAATTTTGCTAATGATGGATAGAGAAATGAAATACAGGAAATCATTGTAAAATTTTATGTACAAATAATTATGAATAGTTGAAGTGTGAAAGAAAAAAAAATACTAGTCATCAAAAAATTTTATTAGACATTCAATTTCCTCATAAGATATATTGACTTTAACACATTCTATTAAAAAAATTTATTCTTGGAATTTTCTTTTAGATCATGCTTAAATTTTATCTGTTCCATTAAGTTTTGATGCTCAAGTGTTTGCTCCTCTTTATTTTATTTTTTAATTCTAAGAGTTAGCTCAAATTTCTTCTCCTCCAAGTCTTGTGCCTTATCATCCTTCTTTAAAGAGAGCTCATACTTCATCTCTTCCAATTTATGTAATCTGTCATCACTCCTTAAAGAGAGATTGTATTTTTCCTTTTCAATCTTCAGAGTCTCTTTAGAAACTTCCACTTGTTCTAGAGTGATAAGAAATATTAAAGAAAGGTAGAAGAAAAGCAGAGCAAAGTATTAAGAGTTATGGTATCACTTACAAGCATCACGTTGTAGACAATCCTATAGTACTAGCTATAGTCCTTTACCAAGGGAGTTGGAGAAAAACTAGAAGGAATAACCTCTGTCCCTTTAGAAAAAAACAAGTGAGATTTACCTGTTGCAGCAAATTGGAGATCTGTTTGCTAGACCCTCTAATTAAACACTGTTGACCCCTTTGAAAGTGAAGATAATAGTCCCAGACAGACTACAAGAAAGAGTTGAAATTAAAAGAAATATATTCCAACAAAGCACAAGCCAATGAGACAGTGAGGAACAAAGAGGCGATGATTCCCCTAAAAATCTTCCCACACATGCATCATACAGCCAGTTCACAGACCACCTTTGGCACCTGTACCAGCCAAATTAAATAAAAAACCTCCAGAAGCGCTCCCCAACCTTCTAAAACAGAGGCGGGGGGGCCGCCCAAAGTCGGAGGTGCCGCCTAGAGGCTGGAGGGATGCCTCTAGGCCCTAAAACACCTATACAACCCATAAAAACCCTAAAAACCCATAGCTTCACTAATAAACAAGATAAACACACATAAAACATACAAAAATGAAAAGAAAATGAAGGACAATAAGCTGAGACATAATAAGTGACCCTAACTTAAGCCTACATAAGCACCACTAAGCAATAAACATCCAATAAATACCAATAACAACACCATAACTACCCTATAAAACAAGGTAACCACCCATAAGAGATACCAAAATTAATAGAAAAGAAAGGACATTAAGCTGAGACATAAAAAGTGACCCTAGCATAAGTTTCAATAAATACTACTAACTATCACCTAAAGATGAAAAAATCCACTAATAACACCATAACCCCAATAACGCCCTACATACCAAATACCCCCAAATATGCACTCCAAAGGCCTACCCAGGTTTGGACCACAACATCCTCCCTCCAATCATGAATTTCCCATTCTTCCTTCACCAACAACCATGCTTGAACACCTATCAAGAATCTTTACAAACAGCCCATTTCTCTGTTCCACCAGATCCTATTCCATCCTAAGTGAACTTCTGAACCAGAAATCCAAGCTTCTTCTTTAAAACTTCTCTTGCACCATGCCTTTAAATTAAATCTATCTCTGTGAAAAGAATCTCTTTCTTCTGTTCCTGAATTCCAAGTCTGGCTGTACCAGCTTCCAACAATGAAAAGTGATATCCAGTTGACAAGTCTTCCTGACTATAACCTTCTAAAAGCATTGAAATTTCCTCATTTTATAGTCTTGGGGGACTCACAACCTTCAGTTTAAAGTCTTGGGGGACTAACAGCCCTCAGTTTAAAGTCTTGGGGGACTAACAGCTCTCAGTTTATAGTCTTGGGGAAATTCAGAAATTCTCAGTTTATAGTCTTGGGGGACTGCAAAAACCTGAATCACAGAACCCAGAACCAGAGATCAACCAGAAAAAGATTTAGAGAAGTAACTAACTTTCTGGGGTAATTGTGAATAGAGCTGCCAGCCCATCAATTACCACCAAACTTGCCTTTGCAAAATTCAGAAGCTCCCCCTGTGGATACACTCTGCCAATCTTTCAAACCAACTCCAACAACAAAACTCATTCCTCAGTTTATAGTCTTGGGGGACTAGACCATCAAAAATCCTCAGTTTAAAGTCTTGGGGGACTAACAGAGTGTTCAGTTTAAAGTCTTGATGGACTAATTCTTGACAAAATCTTGAAGTAAACCAGTTTAAAGTCTTGGAGGACTACTAGATCCACAGTAGTAAAATTAAATCCTTGAATAAATCCTTAAAAACCAGCCAGTTTTAAGTCTTGGAGGACTAACAGAATTTTCAGTTTAAAGTCTTGATGGACTGCACCATTTTCAGTTTAAAGTCATGATAGACTGCCCCATTCTCATTTTAAAGTCTTGATGGACTTGTTTTCAGTTTAAAGTCTTTAGGGACTTCAAAGATCCTTAGTTTATAGTTTTGGGGGACTCACCAGAAAAAAAATCTTGAAGATATATCCCATAATTAAAAAATTTCAGCTTGAAGTCTTGAAGGACCTTCCAGAAAATGAATCTTGAAGATATAGCCCATAAATCCCAAAACCAAAAACCATCAAAGCCAAAATATTTAACCTCCTTTAATAAATAAAATAAAATAAAATGGTATCCCCCAGCCAATTGATGAGCTGATCCCCTGATACCTTACCCACATCCAAGTGCACCTTGATGTGGTCACACCTAAAAAAAATTATTATTATTTATTTTGACTCCTCCTCTTCTATCAAAAACATTGCCAGAGCCCTATCTTGAGCCTTTGAACAAACATAGCCTCCATAAAAAATTAAAAGAAAAAAAAGATAAAAGAAAAAAAATAATCTTGAATCCACCACTTTCACAGCCCACACCCTAGAACCACATAGCAAAGCCAGCTCCAGGTCAACAGTCAAGATCATTGGGTGGGCTCCCTCCAATAAGTAAAAATGATGGGAGACCACCAGTGATCCACTGCCACTCCAAGGAAATAAAGAAGCCAGTCTAGAGCCAGTTTAAAGTCATAGTGGACTAAAACCTGAATAACAAAAACCAGAACTAGGATTCAACTAGGACAAACAAAATACTTGAAACAGACATTATGGGGTAACTGTTCTACAGAGCAGCCAGCTCATCAGTTACCCCCTCACTTGCCAAAATAAAAACTAGAAGCCCCCCCTGGGTACCTTCTAACAAAAACACAACATCCAACAAAATTAAACAAAACCAATAAGCATGAGGGGTCCAGCACTTGAAGACCAAAAGAATTTTATAGTTTAAAGTCATGGTGAGCTAAAAAACTGTTAAAGATAGAAAACCAATACTAGAATTCAACAAAATTAAGAGAAGGGGTTGGAAACAGACAATCTGGGGTAACTGTCGTTAGAGCAGCCAGCCAATCAGTTACCCCCACACTTTCCAAAATAAAATCTAGAAGCCCCACCCCTGGGTACCTTCTAACAAAAGGATTTTCCAACACAAATCTTCTCCCATAAAAACCAAAACCATTAAAAACCTATAAAATTCTTGAAAGCCAGAAATCCACCTTAGAAATAAAATTTTGCAGTTTAACCTCATGCTGGAGGTGAAATAAAACCAATAATCTTCATTTTTATCTTAATTTTTTTTTAAAAAAAATATCCATCTTCACTTGAATTTTTCTTTTCTTCCATCTTCATTATACTAAGATTTTTTTTATTATTTCCCTTTTTTATGTAGAGACTTGAACCAGAGAGACTGATAAGAATTGGGCAAAACAAAAAAAATCCTGACCAAATACATAGAGTCCAAATTAAGCAAAACCAAAACAAATTAAGTAGTTTATCCTCATTTTGGAAAAAAATCAGATTCTTGAAATCCAAAGGTTGAAACCAATAAGTTTGCCCCTAAGGCCTGAACCCCCTAAGCTCCTCTTCCAATACTGATATCCCGAAATCAGACCTCCAAACAAATCTTCCATTCTCCTCCATACACTGAGTCTACCATAGTTCACATTTCCAGAATCATTAGATTCTCCACCCTGTGAAACATCTGGAACCTCCACCACAACTTTAAAATCAGAACCACTTGAAAATAACCTTTCTCTATGAGATAATGATCCAAGACAGAATCTTTCTGTCCATCCAAAAATTCAACTTATACATCCTCCTTCAATAAGCCATTATCTGAACTTGTGAAAGAAAAATAATCATCCTTCAACAACAATTCATCCACCACAGATTCCTTCTTAATATCCCAAAATCCTTCTTCATGACCAGACAAGTCATCCTTCCAACATAATTCACCCAACCTTAAGGAAATACACTGATCCTCCAGTGTGTACATTTCCAAAACATCCAGAGAAGCATATTCCTGAGATCCCATGGCATCCTTTGGAAAAGAAAAATCAGTTTCAAAAACATCATCAGAGTCCCCATCTTCCAAAATTGATGGCTCCAACACCTCCCTAGAAACTGAATTTTCCACCACAGTCTCCTGAACCTCTCCATCCAACAGGATTTCCTCTCCAGATTCCACATCCCTATCCTTCATATCATCCAAATATCCCAAAATAACCTCCTTCACAATAGCCATCCCAGGAATCCTATTTTCCCCATTTGGAAAAGTCTTCATCAAGTCAGCCTTGAAAAGAATCTCCATAACATCAACCTTTACATTCCTACCCATGGCACTCCAAAATACATACTTGGCCCCATCTTCATGTGGTAATATATCATTATATACCAGATAATCCACAGCCTCCCAAAACTCCTCCATAAATTCCGCATACTGAAAAAGAGAAGTTACACAACCTTTCAATTCCTACGTCCTAGCAATCCCATGACAATCTACCATTGAGAAAGTAGTAGGCCAACTTTTAACCATTTCAATCTTCAACTTCCCCAAGTCCTGACTCCTATATCCTGCCATACCAGAAACTTCTTTCTCCACCTCCCTATTACCAATGAAAAAGATTACTTGCCTAACCATGTACAAAAGTGAAGCCCCATCAATGATAGCAGAAACCTCAAACCTAGCCAAAAAACCCTTTGCATCCTCCCCCAAAAACCTTGAACCATCCCAAGACTGAATCCTAACTATCCTAGCAACTCCCAGTTACAGCCTCCAATCTCCATCAAAGATAGCCAAAGTCCCCCCCAATAGCCTTAGAGATTTAGTAGGGACCAAATCCAACAGAAAAGAAGACCCCTAGACCAACCACAAAGAGATATAGCACCAAATACAAAATCCACCTAAGGAGATCCACCAAATAGAGAAGCCTAGATCAACAGAGATTCCAAAAAGCCAACAGATTCGACCACACGTTGGGCACCATAAATGTAGACAATCCTATAGTACTAGCTATATGCCTTGAAAAAGGGAGTTAGAGAAAAACCAGAAGGAATAACCCCTGTCCCTTTAGAAAAAAACAAGTGAGATTTACCTGTTGCAGCAAATCGGAGATCTGTTTGCTAGACCCTCTAATTAAACACTCTTGACCCCTTTAAAAGTGAAGATAATAGTCCCAGAAAGACTAAAATAAAGAGTTGAAATTAACAGTAATATATTCCAAAAAAACACAAGCCAATGAAACAGTGAGGAACAGAGAGGCGATGAGATAAAGAGATAATATAGTTCCCCTAAAAATCTTCCCACACACGCATCATACAGCCAGTGCAAAAACCACCTTTGGCACCTACACCAGCCAAATTGAAAAAAAAACCCTCCAGAAGCGCTCCCCAACCTTCTAAAACAGAGGCAGGCAGGCCGCCCGACGTGGGAGGTGCTGCCTCTAGGCCCTAAAACACCCATACAACCCATAAAAACCCTAAAAACCCATAACTTCACTAAAAAAAAGATAAACACACATAAGACATACAAAAATTAAAAGGAAATGAAGGACAATAAGCTGAGACATAATAAGTGACCCTAACTTAAGCCTACAAAAGCACCACTAAGCAATAAACATCCAATAAATACCAATAACAACACCATAACTACCCTATAAAACAAGGCAACCACCCATAAGAGATACCAAAATGAAGAGAAAAGAAAGGACATTAAGCTGAGAAATAATAAGTGACCCTAGCTTAAGCCTCCATAAACACTACTAACTATCACCTAAAGATGAAAAAATTCACTCATAACACCATAACCCCAATAACACCCTACATACCAAATACCCCCAAATATGCACTCCAAAGGCCTACCCAGGTTTGGATCACCACAATGTTGTAAAAAGAAAACTGTTCTATAATGCTAAGCTATAGACACAATCCAAGATGGGTTGGTTCTCCTCTTTTAAAGAATAAAAAAAGAAGCTCCTTGCACTCTATTTTAAAGACAGTGAAAGCATATATTATAAGTTTGGTTTTCTAAATTTGTTGTAGATGAGAGTAGGATAAGTTTTTAGAGATCTATAAAAGAAAAAGGAAAATATATTTAAATAAAAGTAATCAAATTGTTGGCTAGATATATTCTTAGTAAGTACTCATATTCTCAGTCACTCCCTCTTCAAGCGCTCTATCTGATACTATCCTTACTGTAGCAATAAAATAACTCTACAGCGCTGCTTCTGGTATGTACACTCAATATTTACAAAAAAATGAAATATATCTGTTTTTCTTTTTATGTATATAAAGAATATCTACTCTATTCCCCCTTTTTTACAGTTGAGTGCTCTTATATATATTTTTACATTCAGAGCCCCTTTCCTATGTTTTCTTCCATTACTGGCATTCCTACACAAGTTTTGTGCTAATAAAAAATATTAAATGCTAACTAAGTATATCAATAGGCTATGTACATTTGTTAGCATAAATATTGCTTCTAATAGCACCTGAAACATCTAGACAAGAGAAAATATTAGCACCTAACACCTCACCTTCCTGTACATACCCTAGTTTTCTTGAGATTCCTGACTTAATTAATAGTTACTGTAGCACTTTCATACCTATTGTATAACCCACGCTTAACACATAAGTCCCTACTAATAGTGAAACCATCCAGGCTAATCAAATGACTTCCATATTTTAGATCTTACTTGTTTTCCTTTCTTTGAGCACTACTCGCAATCTTTTTGTCTTCCTAGTGCTACCTTCTTTCTTTGACGTGTTTTCATCTCCTTGGGTGGACACTGTAACTCTCATCTAAGCATGATTTTCATACCATCACTTATTGCTTCTTCCTAACTCAATATTATATGTCTAGTGCTAACCATAGTTTTCACAAGTACATGCCATATCCTTTTATCCTATATTTCAGTACACAATCCCCTCTACTCATTACTTGCTGCTGCTTGTATATCCATACTTCCCCTAAAGAAAGTGTGCACGGAGAGTCTATCTTTTCCTGAACTTTGAATACCACTTAGTTGCGCTTCTGTAAACATCCTTCCTGACAAACCCATTGTTGCACCTTAGAGAATTGAGCAATTTTTCTTTGCTGCTGAGACTTTTTCTGCGTTACTGAAAGATGTGTACCACAATTTTTCTCCAAAAATTCTTTGATAGAAGAAAAATGAGTTAGAGATGAAGTATCACTTTTTTGTATTCTTTGAGAGTGGAAATTTAGACTACTTGAAGCCCTTTGTTTTTGCTCAAGGTCACATTTTCCTACTCATCCACCACGGGAAATAAGGGGGTGAACTGCTAGCAGTTCCCTCTTTTTGAAACTTTCAGGAAGAGGTTGGGAAATCGTTGATAAAATTATTTGAAAGAATTAGGAAACTGTTTTTAAATTATATGAAAAAATTTTGAAAAAAAAGTTGGCCCTAAATTGAGCCTTGATTTATCCCTTCTTGAGCAGAGCTTTGGATATAAGTTGAGCATCAGTTGGAACAAATTTGAGCAATAGTTGAGCCACAACACTTAAAATACCATAATATTCAATTTTATATATAGATCCATTAAATGTTGGGAGGTCAGGTTTGATATAAGTAGAAATATCTTAAATGACACATAGTATACTAGGTCTGGAATATTATTTCAATTATCAACTTTATTTCCGCAAATATATAAAAAAGAATACTATTTAAGTCCTTTTTAAAAATTTTATTAATAAAAATATAACTCTGTAAAAATATTTGCACATAATTTTAAATTTTCTAGACAAAAGTTGATATTGAGCCCTTATCAATAGAAATTTCTCATTGTTCCTTGGAATAAAAAAGTATAAGACAATTTTCAAAAAATTTAATGTAGGAGAAAAAATATATATATTTTTTATAAGGGGAAAAAATAGTAATGTATTTTTAAAAAAATTTACACTATTAAAGAAACTAATTTTAATATATTGGCACAAAACTTAGGCTCTAAAATAATGCACTTTTTTTAATTATTTATCTGTATTTAGTTATTATTAAAATGGGAGTCAAAATTAATTATTAACATACATGAAAAATTCAATTTTGAATATTCATCCAATATTATATATATTCTCTACTTTATTCTCTTTCAAAACTTAGCTCTCACCCTCTCTTTCTTTAAATTACCACCATCACCATAAAATTCATTTAATTAAAATGTCAAATTTAAGATGCATTGGACAATTCTCTTTAAAATTTAAACCTATTTTTCCAAAAGAAAGATCTGTATTTGATGAAGTATCCACTCCAGTTATTATGCAACGAGGAAGATCTTTAGTTCATGTTTTTGGATTATTCAAAGAAGGAGAAGCAAAACTTATTGGTGATCTTTCTAACAAACAGAGCAGCCAAATTGGACAATTACTTGGAGAAATTGGATCTGGATCTCAAATTTTAACTGAGGAAAGGGCTTTAAATCCCCAAATACCTTATTATTTTGCTCTTACTTGGTTCTACTATTAAACAGGCAGTATAGAATTTGTGGCCTCCTTTTTTGTTTGACTGATTTTATTATTCAGGCTAAAGAAGTATTTCTAAATGCTCAAATTGATTTGACACCAATTCCACACTACAATCCAACCGTCTTCTTCAATATTCCTCATTCTTGTATTCACAAAACTTCTAAAATTTCTGGTACAAGGGATAATCAAATGGCAAATCTATCTATACATGGTATGAAAACAACTCTGAAAACGCATCAGATTCAAGCTATCATTTTTATGATAGACAATGAAAATAACTTATCCGAAAAGTTAGAAAACCTGTGGAGGCATGCAGACAACAGCTGGCTGAGAGTGGGTTTTATTAATTATTATGAACAATTTCTTGAAGAAAAGTTATCCTCTGCAGGAATTAGTTCAATTCTAGCTGATGATATGGGTTTGGGAAAGAGTCTCTCAACTCTTGGCCTAATTACTGCAACTCAAAGTGAAGCCAGAAAATTCCAACTCTTGGGTGGTGGACTAGAGAAAGATAGGACATCAGCAACTCTCATCATTTGCCCACTTGCAACATTATCAAACTGGGTCAATGAAATAAGAATTCACTTTGAAGATAATGCACTACCTTTCAAGGTTCTTTATGGGAAGGATTCAAAGAAAATTAATTTTGAGGAGCTTCAGAACCAACTATTTGTTTTGACTACCTATGAGACAGCAAGTCCATCTTCTTCAAAGAAAACTCCTCAACCTATTCCGCCAGTAACTCATAAACTCATTTGGTACAGAATAGTTTTAGATGAGGCTCAGTAAGCATTCATTTGAATTACTAATAATTTTGAACATAATATTATAAAAGCTGATGAAATGTTTAACATAATTTAAAAGTTTAATCAAGAACCCCCAGTCGCACAAGAATCAGAATATATCGGCCTTGGAGGCTGAGTATTGACTATGCTTGACAGGGAAACCATTTCAGAACCAGACAACTGATCTTCAAAGCCTTATATCATTCCTCAGAATTGAAAGATGGCAAGAAAACTGGTTGTGGATTAATTTTCTTATGAATGGCTTAAACAGAGGAAGCTCTAGCTCAAAAAAATCAATAAATACTCTCATGAATGTCATATGCCTGTGGAGGACAAAAGAAGCAATCTTATCACTTCCTCAAAAAATTGAGCAAGGAATATCTGTAGAATTACCAGAACCTTGGCACTCAAAACTTATGAAGCTTCAAGAACGTTTTTCTGAGTATTATGGGCCTTCTCGAAACACCAACCTCCCTTGGGACTCAGCTGAGTTTCTCCGAGAACTGTCAATTTTATGGCAATTTTGTAACCACCCTGTCTACAAAAACCCAGATCAACCTCCAACATTTCCTTTCACATGGAAACATTCAGCAAAGATTATACATTTAATCAGTCATTTAGAAATTTTCTTAAGGGGAGAACGGGGGATAATTTGTCCCAAGGCTGTTATATTTTCAGAATATGCAGAGCAGACTTTTTGGAAATGTAAGGAATTCAATTAATTATCTCAATAACTTATTTTTAGCTTAAACAACATTTAAATATTCTATCCATTGAAACAGTATAAAAAAGGCTTTAGATGACCATGGAATTAGCTACACAGAGCTTGTAGGAAAGTTGAGCATGAAAAAAAGGGATGAAAACGTGGACAAATTCAAAAATGATGAAAGATGTCAAGTTTTGCTTGGTATAATCAAGGCTGCAGGAGTTGGAATAGACTTGAGATGTGCACAAAATGTATATATAATGGTAAGTCAAAGAGTCTTATATTGAAATAGAAAAGGTTGAAAAGAGAATTTGTTTAAAATATTGAAACAGGAGCCTAATTGGAATCCAGCAGTTGAACAGCAAGCAGTTGATTGTCTGTATAGAATGGGCCAACAAAATGAAGTTCATGTACTCAAGTATTTTGTAAGCAGAAGTATTGAATTCAGCATTTATAAGATACAAAGAAAAAAAATTGAGCTATCAATGTATGTGAAATTTTCTTTATATAAAGTTGCATCATAGCTAAAAATATTTAACTGTTCTAATTTTTTAAGGTTAAGTGTCCCAAACATTGGAATCAAGGAATATGAGTCTGCTAGATTATTGATTAGGGAATTCATCAATAACTTACATTAGAATTTGAAATTTGTTCAAGGATGAAGGAAATGTTTATTGGGGCTTGAAAATTAAGAAGTCTTAATTGTTGAGGATTAAGAGAAGCAAGATATAATAAAGAATAGCAGTCACTTGGCAAACCCCTGGGGACTGGAAAAGAATTAAAGTGAGTCTCGATTGAGGATACCAAATTTAATCTATCATATATTGCCAAGTTCTTAAGTATTTCTCCTGAATAAGAGGAAGATTCTCGGATTTGAATGTGTTTCTGGTCGAGATTTCGTGCAAGTCTTGAGAATTCTTCAGATCTCCATGGCAATAAAATCCGCTTTAAAGAACCTTCATCATCAATTTCGGTGTCTGAGCAACATTTGAAATTTTTGAAAAGATTCTCATAGGTTTCACCACTTGGAAGTTGTTTAAGAAGGTGAGTTCGGTTAAAAGAATTCTGAAAAAGATTGTCAAATTTATATAAGATTGTGTAAGAAAAAAAGATAAAAATATTAGTTCTTACTTTCTTTTTTATTTTATATTTATACTTTCTTATTTTAACTATTTCACGGAAACTATCAGAATCTTTTCCAAGTCGTAATTTATCAGCATAACCTATAAACCAGCGGTGAAGAACACCCATTTGATTTAGGTAGGAAATATGAGTAGAGTCCATTGAATAAGAAACCAAATAATTATTTTCCAAAGCTTTATCCCAGTGCTTAATGATAATTTTTGCCAAAACTTGATTCCACTTGTGAAACCAATCAAGATTCCAAGCAAATGTTTTTCCAGGAAAGTTGCATTGAAGAAGAAAGTGGATAAAAGCATTGTGGAATATAGCAGGGATTTGTTCAGAAACACGGTGATTTCTTTCAGGATATGGCAAATTAATATCAATGTTGAGAGAGCTTATATTGAACAATGAAAACCTATGTAGTTGTTCTTCGGTGGTGTTCAGCTTCCATTCATTAGACTGAGGTGAAATATTCAAAAGCACACAACAGAAATTGTAAAGAGACCTGCAAAAATGAGAAGTTGATTGAGGGAGTATCTCATTGAATCTCTTATTTAGTACACGGGTATTAGTAGGTATTTTTCCCTGAGGAAAATGAGAACAACTAGAGCTCATCATATACGTTATGAAAAGCAAAATGAACAAAAATATAAAATTTTGAAAGGATATGGCAACAAAAACACTACTATAATAAATTTTTTTATTTTGAAAATAGTTAATAATGAAGAGTTGAGTGGACAGACAGATGAGCTTTCTCATGAATATCTTTCTCTATAAAATATGGATATCTATGTATGTTCATAATTAATTCAAAAGGAAATAACTCAGATGTAATAGAAAATTATTGCATGATAAACAGGTAAAAATATAATGCAGAATCATTTTGATTTTCCAACTTATTTTGATAATATTTTAATGCAAATAATGACCTTATTTGAGCTTGTTGATTGTACTGACAAATATATTTTAAAAATTTAGATTAACACCTTATTAGTATGTATATATTTTATTTACCAAGATTACTCGGAAGCCATACCAATTTTTCAGAGTTTGGAATAAGCAACTTAATGTAAAAATTCTGTTTTATGGATTCTGGAAGCTTTACTTTGATGACCTCTTAGATTTGAAAATTTTAAAATAATATATTTTGTTGAAAAAATATTTTTTTTTCAGACTGTAATTCTATATTGTGAAAAATAAATATTATAAATTTTTTTATATCTTATAGTGATTATTAGTGAAAACCTTTATGTTACTTGGCAGAATTTTACTTATTCAGGTGATTGCAGAAAAAAAAAAGGCAACACTTAAATAACTTTATTATTATAAATTAAATGGTATTATTTTGATTCAAGTTATATCATAGTTTCTCCTATATTTAAAAATGCAATCAATTTGTATTCTCTTATAGTATTATGCTTTGTGAAAAATAAGCTGTTTGATAAACATGTATGCAACATTGTAAAATGTAGCGAGTCTGAAACATTTTTCTGATGCACAATATGGATACCTGCTTAATGCATGGTTGATCTGCATGCAAAAAACATTAAAAGAAATCCATGGTAACCAACTTGTTGATAAACTTCTTGAGACGTAAAAATCAGCTTATTTTAGTAAGTGCTTCACAATAAATAAATAGTTTGTTCAATTGCTACCATCCAGTAACATATTTCTTATATCCAGAAGTCTTAAAATGCCACCATTTTTTCGCATTTGTAAATGTGAAGAGCTTGGATGTTCATCAAGAAAGCATCAGACCTCATTGGGAAGCTTTGAAGTTGGTGTAGCTTTCAAAACATCTCAGTCATACTCCAAACATGAAGAGGAAGGAAATGGCAAAGCACAGATGGTTGGTACATCCAGCGCTTCACCTAACTTAGGATCCAACATCCCAGATCTTGTAAGACATCAATATTTGGTAAATAAAGAGAAATTATGTTTCAATTAATCTCTATTTTTTTTCTTTGCTTAGGGGAAGCCTGTTTTAGAAACAATTCAATCTTTACCACGGTCAAACAATTTGAATTTGGAAGAGCCTTATAGCCAAAAGATAATTTGGCAAGCAGCGAAACTTTCTCTTATCCATCATTTAAGCAAAGAAGGTTGTGCTGAATTTTTGCATGATGAAGTCAACAAACTCAAACTTCTTAGTGACATAGGCAAACTAGATGCTAGCAGAATCATCAGCCTGATTCCCCTTTCTATAGAGACAGTTTTTAGTCGATTGCAACTCAATCCATTATTTGTCACCAAGACATGCTGTACTAAGTGCTTTGCTCTTTATGAGTATATCCCCAAACACCAACCATTGATCTTATCTTGTACTCAACCTTTTTATTCATCCTCAAAGCGCTATTTGAAAGATTTAGGACAGAGAGAAGAAACTGTCAATTGTGATGAAAATTTGTATTTGGCTAAGTACAAACAAGAAGAAGCAATCTACCATCCTCGTAAAACATTTCATCACAACAGTTTGGTTGAATGGCTTTCAGGAAAGTTTAAACTAATCAAATTTGAGACTCTGATTGAGAAAAAAAATTATTTTCTAGAAAACATGGAAAGGGATGTCATGAAACATATAGATGATGGTTTTGTATGGAAAAATTTTCCAGATATTTCTACAACTTGAAATAGAAGTGTCGATGGATATACAAAAACCCGAGGTAATTTAATGTTTAGTTTATATGTTGACTAGTTTAGGCCGGGTGGCAATTGTATTGGAGGTCATCAGAAATCTGTGGGTAATATCTTGTTGGTGTGTATGAACTTGCCTACAGAAGATCGATACAAAACCGAAAATCTATTTTTGTATACTATTATTCCCAGTCTAACTGAGCCAATGAGTGAACAAATAAATCATCTTCTGAATCCTCTTGTCAATGAACTAAAGACTCTATTGGATGGCATATTTATTGAAAAAACACCTCACTATCCACAGGGCCAAAAAATAAGGGCTGCATTATTCTCTTTAATAGGAGACATTCCAGCGATGCGAAAGATTTCTGGTTTTGCAAGTCACTCAGCCACTAAGCTCTGCTCTGTCTGTCATATTTCAAAAGATGAAATCGGTGAGCATCAAGTCAAAAAATTTTCCTTACGTACTCATGAGGATCATATGCACTGGGCAGAGAAGTGGAAAAAGTGCCAGTTACATTGGGAGCTGGTATCTATTGTTAGGAGTCATGGGGTTTGATGGAGCGAGCTAAATAACCTTGTATATTGGCAACCTACGGAATATTGCTCAATCGACTTGATGCATTCACACATGCTTGGAAATCTTAAAGATCACAGTCTAACTTTTTATCTAATACCAAATACCACAATCGACCTAGAAAAAAAGCTGACAAAGGAAAAAAATTGGCATGTAAAAAGAGAAGATGATGATGCACGTTCTGATATATTTCTAAATAAGCAATATAAAAAACGTAGAAGCAGCTTAATCAGCACTGATGCCAATAATATTGAACCAGTAAGACGGCAAAAAAGACTACGATATACAAGTACAATGAGACAGTCACAAACATATCTTAGAATGGATAGTGGAGGAGCTGAATCGGAAGGATCAAACAGACGGACAAAGTCATCAAGTTCTGAACATCACTTTCAAACCTTAGAGTTTGGCTCCAAACATGCTTCTGAAAGTGGAAGTTGAAATTCAACCTATAACTTAAGGCAAAAAAGTATCAGTATATCCGAAAGTGAAAGATCTAATTCATACGTTGAGACTATTAGAAGTAAGGAAGATAAAAAGAGGGGCAAAGAGAAAGAAAGTGAAAGAACTAGGAATCCACAATTGTCAGCCACTGAGCTAGAGGCAGTGTGGAATGTGATAGAGCAAACAAAAAAACCTTCCTGGATTTCATGAGTGCCAAAACAAGTAGGATCTAAAAAGTCAGGTTCCCTCAAAGCGGCGGAGTGGCATGTACTTTATATTGTTTACTTTCCTTTGTCACTTATCCCCCTTTGGGTAGAAAAATTAAATCAAGCCAAGACATTGGTGAGGTCAGACCACAAACCTAGAGAATATTATCTTCTCAAATCACTCACCACTTTAAGTTCAATTACCAACTTTTTGACTTTAAAAAATGTGTCTGCCGATGAAGTTGATGAATTAAAACAACTGCTATTGGAGTATCGTAACTGCTTGGAAGAAGGTTGGAAAAATATCAGCTTTAAGCCAAATCTTCATTTCACTCAACATTTTTCAGAAATGATTAAATGTTTTGGTCCACCCATAGGTATGGCTACTTGGGCTGCTGAAAGAGTTAATGGTATATTATCGGAAATTCCTAACAATCATAATCCAGTTATTTAGTTTGGTATTTGGGTGCTTAAAAATGTAAATGAGCTAATTTATTTTTATTGAACATAGAAGAAAAACCACGGACCATGCTCAAGCACTGGCATCGGACGTCTAGGGTATTGGAACTAGGTGAAGCGGAAGATGATGCTCAGTATGGATCTAATATTAAAAAAATTGAGTACAATACAAAAAAAAGACATTTCCATTTAACTGAGGCATTATTTACAAAATGGGTAAGGGCACGCTTAAGAGAAGAGACATCTAAACGGGCTTTGTTACCATCAGAGAAGGTAGGAGACAGGGTAGTTGAAAATATAGCAAGCATATTGGTCCATGGAAAGCGTTATACAACTCATTAACAGAATCCTTGGAATTCTACCATTGAATTCTACTTTGGAAAAGATAGTCAGTTTGGGCATATTGATCAGCTTTTTAGTTCAAAGGACGATAATGAAAAAGTCTATCTAATCGTTAGTCCATTTAAAGAGCTTATACCAGAAGATACAAAAAAGGATCCCTATGAGGCGTTTCCACAAGTGCATTGCCGCTTAGTAAGAGTAGAAAAAGCGACACAAATTGTGATAAATCAAGATTCAATTATTGGACATGCTGCCACTTTACAGCACCAAAGGGGAATGTTTGGAATAAAGTACGATGTTATCACTGCTGTTGGACTTCAGACACTAGTAAGTAAATAATTAAACAACATGGACATTTTATTTTTGCTAATATGGTTGAAATAATTTAGGATTGGTAAGAATTGGAGGATTTGGAAAATTTGTAATAGATCTTTGGAACAGCTAGATGCAAGATTAATAAATAAAATTTTTTGAGATGTTGCCTAAATGTTTAAGAAAACAATAACAAGGGCATTCTTTACGGTTTATAAACCCTGCTATTAATGAGTGAAATTTTATTGTAAATGTAATTTCAACTAAAAGGAATTTAATGTACTATACAAAGTCTACCTATACTTGAAAAATATTATAAATAGTTCAGAACCAGGGTTGAAAAATCTAAGGACCACATTTTTCAAGCCATAAAACTGAGTTTTCCACTAATTGTTTTGCTTGAATATTTTATTCATTAAACTCACAATTAAAATGTATAACTAATTTCTCTTTAATATTATCTTGTCTATATTCTGAAAGATAATAATTTTTTTTTATAAAGCACAGAATGTCTAATACTGGTGATGCCATGCAGGTTGATTCTCAATTAGAAAGTAATGTTGGAGTGCAAAATAATCCTCCCCCTCAAAATCCTAGAATGCCTCCATCGGGTCCTGCTCCCCCTGAAAGACCGAGTGAAAATCCAGGTAAACCCTAACCTCCTCCTCAGTCTTCATCAGATCCCCAAATTTGATCAACTGATTGCTCTTTTAATATCACAAATACAGATGGTCGATCCGCACCTGGTAATTTTCAGCAGGAAGCAGAAAGTGTAGGTAATGATTGGGTTAGTATGTTGTTGAAGCAGTTTCTTGGAAGCGGTGGGGGATCCACTTCTACTTATCCAGCCGCCAGTACCAGTGGACCTGGTGAGTAAACTTTTTCAACATGCTTTTATGTTTTAAAATAGGTTTACCAATTTTTATTTTCAAAAATTTGCAGTTAATCCCTCTCTTATAATTTGAGCTACTGATTAGCGCAGAATACTTGATGCTGAGTCACTTCAAAATGACCAAAACTTGGGAATGGTTAGAAGCATAGTTACGAGGTGTGATGTATCAAGGAGCTCAGATTCTATTAACTGAAATATCTATCACTTTTTGAAGTTCTGTCTTGGTGGACCCATTAATGTATCTGAGATTCCTATAGGCCCAACAAATGAAGAACTTACACATTGGAAAAATTGGCATGATTACAAGCTATTGACAATTGAAACAGCATTAAAACAGGTTCAAAACACACCGCAGGCAACTTCAGCTGCTGATTGTCAATTTATTTTAACAAATACTGCTATATTCTTACGTTCCAAGATTCATCTACCAATTTTATTTCAACACCTGAGCCCCAAGGTCTAAAGGGAGGAGCTGCTGTACCGATCTCTGTAAAAAAGCATTTGGAATGAGAGCTTCAAGAGAAAGGATTTCGTCAACTCGCTTTTGATTGGAACCGTCAAAATGTTTCTGAGTCACTATGGAATCAAGTAATGGGGAGTGTAGTATCAGACCATTGTACTTAGTGGCTCTCAACATTGAAAAATATTGATTCAGCAAAACTCAGGTTTACACCAATCATTGTTGAGCAATGGGTGGTCAACAAGGGAAAGGAGATTTGAAAGGTGGCTGGTCAAAACTGTGAGGTGATTGAGGCAAGTAGAAAGGAAAAGAGATCAAGAGCACAGATAAAGCGTTATCAAAAAAAGGTATTTATTCAAAGCATAATAATTAAAGAAAGTCTATTACTGATTTGATTTGATTTTAGATTTCAAAAAATCGCTACGACATTGCAAGAAAAAAGTGCTTTGATCAGCCAGGCTTTGTAGCACTTTTTCATGATACAAGTCTCATGCCTGATTTAGAAGAAGCCCCACCCAATCCAGAAGAGATTTGTCCTAAACAAGTAGTTCCTGGATGGAGAAATACAAAACTTGATGAAATTTTAGATAAAATGGACAACTTGACTAAAAAGATGGCCCATTCAAATGTTGAAAAGGCTTCAATGAAGAAACTTTATGATCGCTCAACTAAAAAGACAGCTTCAACAGATGGTATCTTGAATGTGCCCAAATTTCTTCCAAAAAACTGCTATTCACCTGGATATTTAGCAAATTTGTCAGTTAATGAGAGGGAGTTACTTGACGTTCGAGAAGATATAGATTTTGCCAAAGTTAATGAAGCACTAGATTGAGCAGCAGCACCTTAAATTTTTTACCCCACTGGTTACCATGTATATAGAGTGATAGTAATTATTTTTTAAATATAACATTATTATTCTTTCTTATAAAAAATTCCAATTGATGTATAAGATAAACGAGAGAAAAAGAATTAAAGAATTTAAAATTATTGAGGATAGAAAAACAGATATATATTTTTGTAAAACTTTGAGACATGATAAACGTTTTGATTAAATAAATGTGAAATTTTTTCATGCACAATAAATGAACTCAAAATAAGTTAAATTGAATCTCTTCTCAGATACTTACGACAAGATCAAATTAAAGCCTAAAAAAAGAATAGAATTAGATTCTAAATTTCAATTTAAAATACCTGTTTTTAATAATTATAATTGCTTTTTTATGGCTAAACGCCACCAATGATTAGTATAAAAATGCACATGTGAAAAAAAAATGAAAGTGAACACCTTCCCTCACCAAAAAAGAAAGATCATTAAAGGCACTCAAAAATCCATTACCATAGTTAATAAACTAAATATATACAAAAAATTAAAGCATTCAAACGATGGGAATTTGTTTACACAAGGATCTTAAGAAATTTTTATTTTTAAACTTCACATTTCGCAACAATAATTGAAAATTATTAATCATTAAAAACCAAAAAATCATCAATTTATATTTGGTTTTCATGCCTTAAAAAAATAAAAGAGGCTTTAATAACGTGTAATTGATAAACATACTTCAGTAGAATTTAAGTATTGTGCTATGTGTCCAGTACAAGTTTGGCCGAACTTGTGCTGGACACTTTGGCCAAGACCAGTGAATAAAAATTGCAAGGAAAACCAAAAATCAATAGGCTATAAAAGGAAGTTAATTGATGGCATCAAATTGTTTTTTGGTAAAAGTGTCCAGCACAAGCTTGGCCGAATCTATGCTGGACACTTTTCCAATTTGAAGTTGGTGAGGTGTATGTTTTTTTAAGATAAGTGAGGTGTTCCTCATAAAGGTGTCCAGCACAAGTTCCGCCGAACTTGTGATGGACACTTTTACCAAAAAAAAAATGATGCTATCAAATATGTTCATGTTATAGCCTATTTTTTTAATTTCCTTGAAGTAATAAGTTACTGTCCATGACCAAAGTGTCCAGCACAAGTTTGACCGAACTTATGCTGGACACTTTAATAATTTGAAGTTGGTAAGGTGCATGTTTTTTTAGGAGAAGTGAGGTTTTCCTTATAAAAGTGTCCAGCATAAGTTCGGCCGAACTTGTGCTGCAAACTTTGGTCATGGACAGTAACTTATTACTTCAAGGAAATTTAAAAAAATTAAGCTATAACATGAACATATTTGAAGGCATCTATTTTTTTTTTTGGTAAAAGTGTCCAGCACAAGTTCGGTCGAACTTATGCTGGACACTTTTTTAAGGAAAACCTCACTTCTCTTAAAAAAACATGCACCTTACCAACTTCAAATTGGAAAAGTGTCCAGCATAATTTTGGCCAAACTTGTGCTGGACACTTTGGCCAAGACCAGTGACTAAAAATTGCAAGGAAAACCAAAAATCAATACGCTATAAAAGGAAGTTAATTGATGGCATCAAATTTTTTGTTGGTAAATATGTCCAGCACAAGTTCGGCTGAACTTATGCTGGAAACTTTTATAAGGAAAACATCACTTCTCTTAAAAAAACATGCACCTTACCAACTTCAAATTATAAAAGTGTCCAGCATAAGTTTGGCTAAACTTGTGCTGGACACTTTGGTCATGGACAGTAACTTATTACTTCAAGGAAATTAAAAAAAATTAGGCTATAACATGAACATATTTGATAGCATCATTTTTTTTTTTTGGTAAAAGTGTCCATCACAAGTTCGGCCAAACTTGTGCTGGACACTTTTATGAGGAACACCTCACTTCTCTTAAAAAAACATACACCTCACCAACTTCAAATTGGAAAAGTGTCCAGCACAAGTTCGGCCGAACGTATGCTGGACACTTTTACCAAAAAACAATTTGATGCCATCAATTAACTTCCTTTTATAGCCTATTGATTTTTGGTTTTCCTTGCAATTTTTAGTCACTGGTCTTGGCCAAAGTGTCCAGCATAAGTTCAGCCAAACTTGTGCTGGACACTTTTCCAATTTGAATTTGGTAAGGTGCATGTTTTTTTAAGAGAAGTGAGGTGTTCCTCATAAAAGTGTCCAGCATAAGTTCGGCCGAACTTGTGCTGGACACTTTTACCAAAAAACAATTTGATGCCATAAATTAACTTCCTTTTATAGCCTATTGATTTTTGGTTTTCCTTGCAATTTTTAGTCACTGGTCTTGGCCAAAGTGTCCAGCACATGTTCGGCCGAACTTGTGCTGGACACTTTTTCAATTTGAAGTTGGTAAGGTGTATGCTTTTTTAAGAGAAGTGAGGTTTTTCTCATAAAAGTGTCCAGCACAAGTTCGGCCGAACTTGTGCTGGACACTTTACTCAAAACAGTTTTATGGATTCAATTGTATACATATTCTTACCATGGTCTTTTAGTAAAGAGGGAAACCTTTAGCTATTAGTAGTTGTTTTGAGTATATTATGAGTAGTTGATATTTCTATTTTAAGGTAAAAGAGTACAATATTTTTTGCGATTACCAGTAATTTATTTCCCTCAATATTTCTAAGATATTGGTTATAATTTTTATAACACCTATTTCTAATATTCCTCTTTGATTTGATTATTTTTTTTAGTCCAGATTTAAAGGTTTTTACTATTTTATCAACCAAGCTTTACATCAATGTAAAAAATACCCTGATTAATCCTGCTATATTTTTTTTGACTGTTCCTATTCAATAATAGCTCAAGTTAGAAACATATATCCCTTATCTATTTTCTTTTTCAACTTAGTTATCTCAGTGGAAAGTGTTCATCAATTACTATTGAATGATGTTTACAGTACGTAACCTTGTACAAATCTGTAAAATACTTTAAAAAAATTGTGACTTTGGTAGTTGGTTATTGGATTTTATATGGCAATAATTTCAAATAATTTTATACTTTATTCATATGCTAAGATTCTTAAGTGTTTCTATTTCCGATTTATTATATCAATTTAACTTTAACTAAGTTCAGACTAGGTTTGTGCCACGTGGTGTCAGCGCAGCCCAAACAAGCTCCTACCATAGAATAAATTAATTTTTTTTAATAATTTTATATAATACTATTTAGTGTTATCTTTTTTTATCCCCTTTTTTTAAATTATCTTTTTCCTTTGTTTTTGTCCCCTATTTTTTATAACACATAAAGATGCTGAAATTTCTAATAATAGATCCCTTTGTCATATTGCATGATGTCAATATTTAAAAATTTATTTAAATATTTAAATTAGTTAAACTTACATTCTCAACTATTTACCCTTTGCGATTATCAATTTGTAAATTGGACATTTTCTTTGTTTATCATCCTTTTAAGTTCCCAATGTTTATGTCTAGTTACTTCCCTTTTACTATTAACCCCATTATTATCATCATACTATTTTACAATATGCTCGCTAGCTTGATGCTATTGTAAAAGAACCCCTATGAAAAACCTGCTTCTGGTAATATATAAACCCTCTTGTTTAGTACCACATTTCTCAATTCGTTTATTTCTCTCAATTTTACTACTATTATCTTTTGGTTATCACATTTATCTGTGTTAGTACAGCTTGAAAATACAAATAGCAATATATATTTTTGTCTCTTTATTATCTTGATATAAGAATTTTTTATTTTTTTCAAGTAATAAGTCATTAAAATGCCTCGTGATAAACAGACACCTCCTTTATGTAAGATCTATTGCTTTATCTCTTATATCTTCTTAGACTAAATTTTATTTTCCATTAATATATTTGATATATTAGCACCAAGTAGTTATTTGACGAAATCTCATCAGCATCCTCGATTTGAATCCTTCAAACTCAAGAAACAACCACCTCTAGGCATGTCTCCAAACCCCCCTTCTCTTGCCAATGAAAGGACTGAAATTACCCGATCTCAATATGGCAAGATACTTGAGTTTGCTAAAGGCAAAACTGAAGAACTACTGTCAACTCTTAGCGAAAGCCTTTGCCATCTTATATTTCGAATGCCTACAACAATGTGCTTGAATACATTGATGACCTAGAAAAATGTAAGTAATTATTTTATATTAAATTCTTTAAACTCAGAACAATAAATTATGGACACTTTTTCTTTAAAACTTATTCAAATTCAGCTTATAAAAAAGGTATCATTCCTCCTGATGATGTCATTATCATCATAAATGATGATGATAATGAAGTACCTGATGCTGAAGGCTATGCATCAACATCTCGAGGGGGAGATAAGACTATTCTTCGGCGTTCAAAAAGAATGAGACTTTCTAGGGGCTCTAGTTTTGTCAGTGCTTCTAAAACTCCTCCTGCCAAGGATTCCTCTTACTCAGCATCTCAAAAATCCACACAAACTAGCCAAAATGTGTCGAAAGGGTATTTTATTTCTTTCATGAGTAATATAGCAATCAATTTTTATTAGTGTTTAAAGCTATCTCCAAATTGTATACTTTCTTATTTATTATTTCTTGTCTTTTTCTTATCTTTTAATCCAGCTCTAAAAACGTCAATCACTCCAAAGCGTCAACTAATAGCGAATCTTGCTCTAATGAAGAAGAAGTAGAAGAAGAAGAAGATGATGAAGTTTCAAAATATGAAGCTTCTCTAACTCAAAAAGATGATGAAGCTACTTCTGCTGATGAGGTTGAGAAAACTTTAAATGAAGAAATCGATCCACCTATCCAGCCACAAAAAAATACTTCAAGTTCAAAGAGACAGCTTATAGTTGCCGTATCTTCAAAATCTAAAATTGAAATTCACCAAATCCTACGGTCTCTATCATCATCAATAAAAATTTCTAATAACTCCCTTCCTTATACTCCAACAATGTTTGGAAACTCAAAATTACAGAAGCAAATAGCTGAAATTCATCGATTTTTGAAGGTAGAATCAATGGTAAAAAGGTACTTAGGGCATGGCCAGAAATAGATCAGTTATTTGAAATCCGTTTTTCTGCTTCTCTTGAAAAGCCACACGAAATTTTGCACAAATTCAATTTTCTATGGATGAAATCTGCTCATGATGAAATGCTTACAAAAATTAATGAACTCTGAATGTATCACTTGAAGTTGGATAATTTATTTTATGATAACTAATTGTTTTGTTATTTTTTTAGCTTTGGATTTTCTTAATGTTGACACTTCGCAGATCTGGGTGGTCAATAATTTGAACTTTGAAAATTTGGAAAATTTTTGCAACTCTGAAGAACCAAACTCAAATAATCTTTCTCCGTTTAAGAAGACTGATCACCCGGAATCATAGATGATACGCATGCTATCAAGACTAGTTAGCCCAACTGCTCACCAGCGTTCTTTTTGGGCATCCCTTGTCGCATCATCTCTTTATCTTGCTTCTCAAGAGTTTACCCTTCCTGCTGAAGAATCCAACTTCAATCCAGATTGTTCTATTGAACGTGCCCTACATATTCTAGCCCGCCTTACAATTCTGAAAAGCAAAGTTCCTGATACATTCGACAGCTCAACATCACAGTTAATTGCTGCAAATTTTTCAATCACTCCCCTATGCCAATTTAGAAACATAATAATTGACGTCATAATTTCAATAATTATTTTAAAATCTTGAGAGGCTGCTGCAAATATAACTCAAGCTGAAAGCAAGAAACGACAACGTTCGAGGAATAAAAAAAAACAACAGATATGCAGCAATTTGATGAGTCTCATAATGATTCTATTCAGAAGATGAATCAAGAATATGCACACCATAAATATCAATCATTTACTTTTTACTTGGTTGATGGTGTTCGTGGATTATTTCTTTCCTCACAGGACCACCAGCTTTTGTCAGCTTCAGACTGCTTAGAATTCATAACACAACTCAGCCTCCTTAGAAAATACTGTGATAATAATAATCTGGGTGGTGAAAAAATCTGGAAAAACCTTAATTTTTATATCTTTAATATTATCAAACCCTTAATAGATAATTCTGGGCCTATGCCACTTAATTTTAATACTTCCACCATGAGCCATATTGCTAAAGCAATGGCAGCTGATTTTCTTGATTATTGGAATCTTATTAAGCCAAATTCTTCATTTATCTCTATTGTTGACATAATTAATACATAATCCTACTTCATGTAAATATATACTTTATCCTTTTGCTACATTTTTTTGTGTAACTCAAATTATTTATTTATGTGAGATTTACTACCGAATCTGAATAAAGATGCTTAAACTATCAATAAATATAATTGTATAAATTTCTTAAACCTTTTTGCTATTCAGTAAATATTATTGCAATAATCATAACCCAAAATCATGATGGATCAAAAATTTGAAGAAAAATTAAGAATACATTATAAGTCATTTTTCTCATAACACTATATATTTCTTTAAGATGGCAATACATCTTAGCATTTGTCGCAAATTTTAAGATAATTATTACAAAAAATTGAAACAGTTTTCTATCAATTCTTTTCAGCATGTTATAAAGTTAAAAATATTAAGGGTAATGAATTTTTGCTCACAATTCATCAAAGCTATTTCTTAAGTAGACTTTTCTTAATCTAATTTCTATAATTTCTAGGTGCATAATTATCTTAATTATACTAAGTATTCTCTATGAAAAACTCCTGGAAATAATATTCAATTCATTTAATAATAGTAACATATATATGTACCATGATAAAATAATATCTAGACATTTAAATAATGAGAATCCATCATATTGGTATGAAATCATATTAAAGTGTCTTTGAAAAACTAGTTAAATTTATAAATTATCTTTTTATCAGTGTCAATTATTTTGAAAAATAAAATTTACTCTACATTTTGATGATCTATAATTTAGCTTGCTGTATTTTGATTCATATTTTATATTGATTATTTTTTACACTTACAGATTCATGTATAGATATCAAATTTTGTTCAATAATTTGGTAAAAAAGATATTTAATTCTTTCTATGAAAGCAAAAAAAATAGAAAGCAACTAGGGTACTCCTTATTAAGAACTTTAAAATATTATTTCTATAAATTATAAAACAAACCCTTTTTAGATTTCCATCCTTCTTGTTCATCCTTAAATGTCAATAATAAGTTTTTGAAATATTATTTTTCAAGTAGAATTTCATATGAGTCAAATTCTACTTACATCTAACTGAATAGATCAAGGTCAACAAAAATATATCTACAATATTTTTCTAGGATTTTAAGATTCATTCAACTCCAAGAAAAAGGAAATATTCATCCCAAACTCTAAAGATTAATTCAATGGATAAATATTTAAACACTTCAAAATAAATTTCAATTTGATTGCGTTATATTTATCTTTAAATATATTGAGGTCCACTCTCTCACAAAAGTAAAAGCCCTTTCATAATTATTATTATTTTATTATAATATAATAAAATTTACTTAAAAATGAAGTAGTAGTTTCTATTTTACATACCTTGTTTTATGAATTTTTAAAAAAAATTCAATTAGATATGTAGAAATACCATCATATAATTCAGCTTTTTGAACTCTGCACCTTAATTAAAGATAGATGATAAAGGCTAAGTCAAGATCTACAAGGAAATTTAGATTCATATTAATTAAATATTCCTCTTCTACAAGGCAATTTTTAAAATTAGAATTAATTTTTTTTGGTGATCAAAATTGATTGATAGATTCATTATTCTCAATATATCTCATTTCCTTTTATTGATTATTTCAATTCTACTTTTGCAGTTATATGCTTCAATAAAATATAATTATGTGATAAAAATTATCAAATTATCAAAAAATAAAATCACATGTCACACTAGTGTACAAATTTCAGTATATTTAAGATTGAGTAATGCCACTAAATTAATTCAAGTTAGATATGAAAGCAAATAATGAATGACTCAAAGAAAAAAATTAATATTTAATTTTCCTTTAATTTATTTTTTATTTTTATTTTTACTTAAATAAAAATAAAATAATACATGGTTTTACTTTATTTATTAATAAGAAAAAACTTATTGCAAAAATTAGAAAATTTTTAATATTTTTAAAAATAATATTAATAGTACAGATCTATTTATGTTGATGCATATGATCTTTTAGAAGGATTTGTAAGATATTGTTTTTTTTAGTTTCCATTTGCAATAATTAAGCAAGTTACAAAGCTATATTTTGTTTCTTATATTACATTTTATTATATTTTACTTTACTTGTAGCAATGATAATTTTTTATTGTAATATGGTTTTTCAATTTTTACATCCATTTTTTTTGATACTTTTATTTTTTTAGGTTTTTCACCAGATTATACATAATCATCAGCTTCATAAAAAGTTTATATAGACATGTGTGTAAATATATCATTCTACCACTAAACTAAAACTATACCTGTACAATAAAATCACATTTTTACCTATCACTACTTAATGGTCTTTTACTTTTTTTATTAACATTTATATCAGAATCATTTTCTGTATTTAATTTTTCAATATCTTTAGTAGCATTAAATATATAGTGATTCACTAACTTGCTTTTTTTTTTGTTAAATCAGTCTTTTCATTGTACTTAGAAAGTTTCATCATAAGAAAATTACATCTTTCTAACTCTTCATTTATATTTAAGTACTCAGAAATATCTATTTCAAACTCTTAAAGTTTATTGAATGTATTGAAAAGTCTTGTACTAACTTGAATAGAAGAGCCAAGGCTAGTGAATCCACCAATTTCATAACATCGTGAAGTGAAATGTTTAAGAAGGTTTGCTGGCTATATAATCACTGTGATGCCATTAGTGGCCTCCATGTCTACTTTGCAAGAAATTTCAGGAAAATGAAGCTCTCCGCCTTTTTGATGTGGTTGATTTGAGTCATAAGATTGATGAAGAGAATTTTTCTCAGTGTCTTTAGGTATGAAAAGTCCAAATGTATACTTGCTACAGTCTGAGTCACAGTGAGAACTATTTGAAAACTCATTTACATTTGAGCCTGTTGTCCAAGTAACATTGCCAGCAAATGATTCAATTTCTTCATTGTTGAAATTTTCTCCAAACCCAGGAATCCCAAGCTTTTGACAGAGTTTTACTGCTTCTTGATACTTAACATTAGATATATTTTGATAAAAAAATTTAAAGAATAACTCTATTCACTTCATGCAACAAACATACTCTGCCAAATCTAAGGGCTTAGAAGCATATTTACCTAAAAAAGTAATTAAAATAATAATAGATTAAAACTATTCATAAATAAAACTAAATAATACTTATGAATTAATAGAGACTTTTTCCTATCTAAACACCGACCACCAACAAACATATTACCAAATCCACCACCATGTTTATGAGCTTTATTTTGTAAAACTCAATGTTCACATCACGAAAAGTCTTTGATGCACTTAATTGTTGCTTCAAGCATGTTTAATCAAATGAGATCTTCAATAGAAAATGTTTTCACTATAACACTTGGAATTGAGGAGCAGATCGGATGGAAAATATAACAGCTAGAATTTGAAATCAAATACCGTTCTGGATTAACTAAGTTTTTTACAAAACTCGTAGAAAAATATTTTGCCCTCATTCAATCTGTCCCAACAACATAATTTTCAACCATAAGTAATGCATTCTCGATGTTTTTCACATGCTTGTTGTTTGATTTTTTTCCTTGGTGGTGATTTTTCTTTATAAACAAACTTTGTGAAGCCTGCATCTTGTAGTGTAGTAAATAAGAAATTAATTTAATACAAAAATAAATAAAAAAAAGTGCAAAATAATGCAATGGTTAAAAATAAGGCCTCCAAAAATAATCATTATATTCTTAATATTAAATAAAAAATCATATCCAACATGCATGTAGAAAACATCAGTATTAGCTGCATTTAAAATATTAATCAAGTATTTTGAATTAAAGCTTCATTTTATTGCTTACAAGTATAGTATTCTGCCGTATGCATTTGGCACACGAGATTCAACTATACCCTAAACATAAACAATTAAATGTGAAGCTTAAATCCAATGCCCAATTATTATGATAAATACAGCAATAATACATAAGTATCTGTTGATGCTTTATTTAATTTTTCTCCATATATCAATAATATATCAAACCGCTAGATATCCATAATTTATAATGTTGAAAGGTATAGTTTCCTTAAACAAGAATCAACTATACCTCTACCATTAATAGAATTACAGGAGGCCAATACAATAAATTATTGATATGTAGAAAAAAATTGATCACATACACATGTGGATACTATGATATTTTATTTTATTTAATTATTTAATATATAATCATTGAGAATAATAAAAATTTTAAAAATGAAATAGTGAAAAAAAGATATTCTTACTTGAAATTTAAAAAAAATCCTTTGGTAGGAGTTGATTGATCGATAAATGGACAACTAATCTGTTAATTATCATTTTTAGGAATAGATTATTGTAGAAAAATATGTATCATTTTTATTGAATGAAAAAAATAAAAAGAGAAAGACAAACCAAAATTTAGCTTTTTGATGATACTATGACAAGTTAGAGATCAAGCTGCCAAGAGTTAAAAACAATCATCAGTTCCAATTTTTTTTAAAGAGATTAAAAAGGAGAGTAAAATACTAAAAATCCAAGTTAGTAATCTGTAAACAAGTTACTTTGGTTGCAAACCTAATGATTGAGAAAAATGGATTCCCTAAAAGTTGAACTTATATTTAAAGTGAAATTAATATTTTTACTTAAGAAACAAGTATAAGGGACAAACCAAAATAAAAAACTCTTAAGTGAAACAGATGGAAAGCTAATAATTATAATAACATGTCTCTTCTAAGTTGAAGGAGAGAAGTAGAAAATTTTCCACTTGGATGAAATTCGCTTACAGTTATGCGTATAGAAACATGCAAGTTACTGAAGCCGGTTGCATGGCATGCAGTGACTTGCATAAGGCATATATGCAACAGGTTTTTACACAGCAATATATTGTAAAAATGATGTGTCAGCCTGTATATCTCCAGGACTGAGTAAAAAGTAATTATAAGTTATGTTAAACACATGAACTATACATGGGAATAATAAATAAGAGTACACAAATAGTATACATAAGTAAAATTATGATAATACACAAAAAATGCCATTATAACACCTTATATACACGCATATATCCACCTTTTATAGGTCTTATGTACTTAATATTAAGTTGGAATATGTTAGGGTAATCTTAAGAACCTTAAGTATAAGGCTACATAATTTTTAAGTACACTTAAAGCTGTTATATTCATTGTTTTATGCAAAAAACAAGAAATGCGCTTTACTTCACTTAAAAGTTGACTATATGCGCTATAAAATTGAGAATATCAAAATTGCGCTTTGACAGATCAATTGGGCTCATTTAGAACTATTGATTTGGCTAGTTAAATGCATAAAAATAACACTTTTCAAATTTGGTGTTCTTTATGCCAGAAATGGCTTCTGTGTACTGGCCACATACTGCCTGCTTTTTTCCCGTGTGAATAGCTTCATTTTTAGCAAAGTTAGCTTTTTCACACTATAATTACCCCACATTCTACGCCCATTGTGGGGAAACACACTAAAATAGGCGACAGGCGCTTATTTAGTGTCCTAGCTTAATTAATAATGCATTGACCTTGTTTATATGCACTAATTTCATAAATAACCTCACTCTTGGCACTTTATTTCATCACCACGCTTAAATTTGCCTAATTTTAGTCAAGGATTTACCCGTGCAAGCGCCTGCCAAGAACTGCATGTAGTTACGCCACATCTCACGCTCTTTTTTAAGTTTTTGGGTGGTTTCTCAGTCAATTTTGGTTATTTTTGAATGGGAATTTCACGTTTTATAATGTCAGGATTAGCCCCATTATTTCTACAGTCAATCCCCCTTATTATTAAGCTATTATTAACCTTAAAAAGTCTCCTTTAGTCTTTAATATTATTGTTTTATACGCATATACTCTCTTTTTGTCTTTTTCTTTAATTTTGATGGATTTCCCTTATTATTACAGGATTTTGGCGGTTGTTACTCTTCTAATTATGTCATGGGTTACTGGGAATGTTGATGGGAATGTCTATTAGTTGTTTAGAGGCGTCATTAACTGTGTATTGGGTGGTATATCAAGGGAATCATTGGGGAACTCAGTGTGTATAAAAGGAGGAGGTTTTTGGGTTGTATTTCTTCATTCTTTATCATTACAATTTAACCAATATAACCAAACCAATTACAATACATATCAATTAGTACTTTTATAAGACTTTTGAACAGTATCTGAATTTATATAATCTATTTTTCTACCAACTATAAAGATTGTAAGCCATATATAAGAATAGTGAGAATTATATTACTGAGACCTCTATATTTGATTATATTTTACAACTTAGTGGATTAAAACTACAGTATTCATATAGGACCATTAAAATCTTCTAGACAACTGACTATTCAAGCTAGTTCACGTCCTTGTACTTGACCCTAGCCTGACAATTGGGGGCCTTTCCTCAAGAATTCTGTTATAATCCTGTAAGTGAAATTTTCAAGAGAAGGTGCACGTAAATAATATCCCTATAGAAATATTTGGATAATTACAACAGGTTGGGGTCACTTATATAGTGATTTCAGAAAAAGAATCCCTGTTATATTATAAAATTGTGATATTGAATCAACAATTTTACCACTAATTTAACTTATAATTGTTATTAGTGGGTCTGTCAATAGACCAATTAAATTTGAGATCTTTGCAGATAAAATTTTTACCACTAATTTAACATATAATTGTTCTTAGTGGGAGTCTGTCAATAGACCAATTAAATTTGTGATCTTTGCAGATAATAAACCAATTAAACTGATTAATTGTTTTCTTTTAACAGGACTCTTAATCTTTTCTTTTATTGGTTTGTAAAATTCATTAAATATTTAGAAAGAATCATACTGACAGTTGTTTTCTTTTGAATATAAAAACACGGCTACATATTGTAGACCAGTTAAATCAAGTGACCACATAAAAGCATATTTGACTTTTGGCACTTAAATATTCACTTCATACCAATAAGTAAGCAATAAAATTGTCTTCAGTGGTATTGATAAATACTGATAAAACTCCTTTTTGAAGTTTTCATATCTAAACTTTCAATTCTTTAAATTCCACGTAAAAATGTGTGACAACAATGACATTGTAAGTAATAAGGTAAAACCTTATAACTTAAGACCTAGAGCTGAAAGACCTGTTACAGGACATTCAAATGGAGGGCCAGGACTCTCCCATAATCAACAACACTCCGTCAATGTCTCTGGAGGAAAGGGAAAAGCTTTTAAAGCAGGTTTCAATAAAGAAAACAAAAAATAATTTACAAGAACAAGTTCACTCCCTATCCACCCTACTGAACACCTTGACAATAAGAGTCAACAATATAGTTGACCAGATCAACAATCTGGAAAAGAGAGCAGCTCAAGGTTTCATAGAAGTCAACCAAGCTCTAGTGGACATAAAGACTCAACCACCAACAGTGGCACCCAACAATTCCATAGCAACACCTCCAGCCCAAGAGGAGGACCAAAAAATTACAGTAAGCAAATGGAAATGGGATTGGTACGCCCAAAACTACAACAATCCTCAACAGCAGGGCTCCAGCAGTCACCCTTACAGGGGAAAGCCAAGTAGAGGCAGGGGAAGTGGGATAAGACCTTGGTAAGTCATCCAACTTCTTATGATCAATTATATCAACCTGAAAATAAATTACTTATAGGTAATGAGATTGATAAGGAAATATTGGATATTATTGATAAGGATTTAAAGGATTATTCATTTGAACAGAATATGTTAAACTTGTCTTTACATGAGGACAATGTAAATAGTTTTCTTGATAACCAGGAAAATACTATTAATATAAAAATGGAATCAAATGAATTAAATCTTGACCCTGATAATGAGTCTTCTGAATTGGACACAGAAAAAATAGAATATTTTTTAAAATAGAATCCAATGGAATCAAAAATAATAAGTAAATTATTATTGAGAATTGAAAAATTGGAAGAGTTCTCAAAAGAGTCAAACATTAATACAGAAAATGTATTATTACAACTAACACAATCATTGAGTACCACAGCCAATAAATTATAAATTATTGAAAATTCAAATAATGAATTAATCAATGAGAATAAAAAATTAAAATCTGAGATTAGAAATTTAGAAAGTAAATTAGAACACTCTCAGAATATTATGGCTACCATAGAGGGATGTGTAAAATTGTCTTTTTCAAATGTAAATGATACCTTAAATCATGTACCTGCGATAAAAGATAGGTTACAAAGAGTAGAAATTGAAGTAGCTAACATTTTGAAAAATACTGAAACAATAAAAGATAATACCTCTTATGTAGAAAGAGTACCAGTTTTTATGAAACACTCTGATGATAAACCAATGATTGAACATGAACATAGTGTTATGGGCTCTGAGAATATAAAATCAGTAAAAGATGAAATAAATGATCATCTTTCTAAAGTAAGTGAATTACTCAATATTCCTCAGGTTAGGGAAGCAAAAACTAGCCAAAAGAACTGGCCTAAGTTAGATCAGTACCCTTCTTTTGACGGGGATTCAAAATCTGATTGGCAACAATTCATACAAAGAATTGATAACTTAAAATTTTCATACAAATTACCTGATGAAGAAATTACTTCAAATTTAATATCTTTATTTACAGATGTGGCCTTATTATGGTTTGAATCTGTATTGAGTGAGGGAATTAATTACTCCTGGAATGAATGGAAGGCACTAATTGAAAGGCAATTTGGTGGCCCAAAATTTAGAATCACTCAACAAAGACTGTATGAAAGGACCAGATATAATCCAAATGCTGGAGATAAACCCATGGTCTTCTTAATGAATTTAATAAAAATCATGAAAGCTATGGATCCAAAAATGGATTATGAAGAGTGGAAAGAAAAAATAATATACAAGTTGCCTATATCAGTTAGAGACATTATTGTAGCTAGAACTGAAACTGTCAGAGACACCTCTGGATTCATTAATATATGCAATGAGATATTATTAAACCACAAGTATGAAACCAAGTATAGTAATTACAGACAAAGTGTTGACGTGGTAAAACCTACTACAAGTAAGTTACCAGTGGAAAAGAAAAAACCTTCAGCTCCCCTTGTCCCTAAGAGACAAGAAAATAACACTTGTTACAAATGTAATGAACCTTGGGTTAAAGGTCACACGTGTAAGAAAAGAATAAATGTTATTGAAACCTCACAAAATTCTGAACCTAGTAATCATGAAGATGAGAATGTGGAATCCAGTGAGGATTGCAAGAGTAACATATCTTACAGTGATGATGAAAATGAGATATTTGTATTAGAACAGGATATAATGTTCCTGAATGATGCTATACCTCATACAGACACATCTTTAACTTCCATAGAGGAAGCTGAAATAATTAAAGATGTATCTCATGATACTTACAAAATAACACCTATCAGAGCGCCTATTATCATATGTGGAAAAGAAATGAATGCCATTCTTGACACTGGGGCTGCAGTTAGTGTAGTTTCACCTAATGCATTAATGAAACTTGATAGTAAGTACCAGGAAAAACTAGAACCTGTTCAGACAAAGAACTGGAGGGTTTTTGGTTCAGTATTAAATCCAATTGGCAAATACAAAACTGCTGTATTCTTTAAATATAATAATGGATATGTTAGAGCAGTTTGTGAATTTGTAGTAATGGATAATAATAATTGTAGTGATTGGTTTATTATTGGCAATGATTTATTGACAAAATTTGGCATTAAACTAGATCCTGCAAACAGTTGTTTCACCATAGGGGTGAATGGTAAAAGGAAATTCAAAATATGTTCTGAAAATTCAGTATATGCCATTTCTCCTAGAGAAGAACAACTGCAAGGTGGAAGAACCACCAATGAAGTGGGTGAATTGGAAAATGAAATCCAAAAAGCCTCTTTCAGTCCTCAACTCTCAAAAAGTGAACAAGAAGACATTTTGAGATTGATTAAATCATATCCTATGGCATTTGCTCATGGATCAAATGAACTAGGATTGGTCAAAGACCATGAGATGAAAATCTCTCTAAGCTGTGATCTGGATAATATTCCTGGCAGCTTAAAAAAGAAACCTTACCCAGCATCTCCTGCAAAAAGGAAAGATATTGAAGACAATATAAAATTGTTGTTGGAAATGGGTATTGTTGAAAAAGTGGACACAACACCTAAGTATTGTGTCATTTCACCAGTATTAATCTCTTATGAAAAAGATAAGGCAAGATTATGCGGTGATTATAGAGCTCTGAATACATATACAGTAGATGATATTTACCCTCTACCAAGGATAGCTTCTATCCATGCTACCTTACAAGGAGCAAAATATATTTCCTGTCTGGATGGGAACAAGGGTTACCACCAGATTCCTGTGGAAAGAAATTCTCAAAATTACTTATTAATAACCACACATATGGGTATATATAAGTATGTGAGAATGCCATTTGGCCCAAAGAATGCCCCTTCAGTCTTCCAAAAATTGATGGATAGTGTTTTTCATCAGGAAATGGTTGAAGGATGGCTATTGGTCTATATTGATGACATCATAGTGTTTTCAAAAACATATGATGAACATTTAAATCACCTGAAAAGAGTCTTTCAAAAAATGGATGAAATTAATATGACTATTGCATTAAAGAAATGTAAGTTTGGATTTCAATCCTTGAAAGTACTTGGACATGTTGTATCTGGATTGCAAATTTGTGTTGACCAGAATAAAGTGGCAACAATTAAAAATATTGGGATACCTAAAAATGTAAAAGAGGTTCAAAGTTTTTTGGGTATGTGTGGATATTATAGACAATATATTAAAAATTACCAATCCATTGCAGCCCCTTTAACAACATTAATCAGGAAGAATGAAGCTTTCATTTGGAATAATGAAAGACAACACGCCTTTAATAAATTAAAGGAATGTTTAATGTCAGCTCCAATATTGGGACTGCCAGATTTCACCCTACCTTTTATCTTGTACACTGATGCAAGTTTCATAGGTTTGGGTGCTGCTTTACAGCAAAAACAGATAATAAATGGAAAATTATCTGAAGTAGTTATCTGTTATATATCCAGAACCTTAAGAAAAACAGAATTAAGGTATGGTGCCACACAGCTAGAATGTTTAGCCGTGGTGTGGGCTTTGGAGAAACTTCATTACTATCTGGAAGACCAGAAGTTTGAACTTATAACAGATTGCAGTGCAGTGAAATCATTACTAAACATAAAAACATCTAATAGGCACATGTTTAGATGGCAACTAGCAGTACAAGAGTACAGGGGAAGAATGACAATCACTCACAGAGCAGGAACATTGCATTCAAATGTGGATTTATTATCCAGAAGTCCTTTGCCAAATGATGCTGACAACCCTGCTTATGTGCCTGAAAATGAGGTTATACATATATTTGGGATTTATATAGTGGATTTAGAAAAAGAGTTTATGCAAACTATATTGGAAAATTATTCATCTGATAAAGATTTGTCTAAGCTATCTACCATTCTTAATGATCCAACAAATGCCTCCATGAGTGCATTAATTAAAACCTTGCCTCCAAAGTATAAAAATGCGTTGGAAAAAGGTAAACTATCAATTGAAGATGGATATATATATTACAGGAAAAAGTTAAGCAATGTAATAGTAATACCACCTTCTATGAAAGAATTAATGTTGAGTACTTGTCATGATGACATCTTAGCTGGTCATTTTGACTTTAACAAAACATTAACCAGAGTTAAAAATACAGCCTGGTGGATAAACATGAAAGAGGATGTACAAAAATACATTGAAACATGTGACTCTTGTCAGAAATCTAAAAGATTAACTGGGAAGAGAGCTGGGTTGTTACAACAAAAAGAGCAGCCAAAAGCTCCATGGGAAATTATAAACATGGATTTTGTAACTGGCTTGCCATTAGCAGGAAAAGAAAGTTTCAATTCTTGCTGGGTAATAGTGGATAGATTAACAAAAATGTGTAAGTTTATCCCTACCCATAAAGAGGTATCTGCTAAAGACTTGGCGTTACTATGGTGGACTCAGATGATGAATACTGCTGGGTTCCCCAAAGCCATAATCTCTGACAGAGATCCTAAATTTACTTCAGAGTTCTGGACATCTTTGATGGAAGTATCAGGTTGTCAATTAAAATTGTCTACAGCACACCATCCACAAACTGATGGGCTGGCTGAGAGGATGATACAAACTCTAGAAGACATGATCAGAAGATATTGTGCCTTTGGATTAGAATACAAAGACAATGAGAAATTCACACATGACTGGGTAACATTAAATCCTGGCCTTGAATTTGCTTATAACAGCACAACTCATTCTGTAACAGAGAAGAAACCATTTGAACTCTGGCTGGGATATGTACTAAATACCCCAGTAAATCATTTAAATAAACTACCAAGGTTGGATATACACCCTGGCACTAAATCCTTTATTCATATGTAACAAATGTGTAGAAAGCATGCAGAAGAATGCATCCAAAAAGCATTTGAATATGAAAAGAAAAGGTGGGACAAATCTCATAAAGAATTTGAATTTAAAAAGGGAGATGAAGTCCTCATATCAACACTACATTTTAACTTACAAGGTAATGTTAAATTAAAGGATCCCATTGTAGGACCTTTTGTAGTAAATAAAATGGTTGGGAATAATGCAGTGGAAGTCATATTATATGCTCCATATGACAGGAAACATCCAGTTTTCCCTATCTCATTATTGAAACCTTACCATGCAAATGATCCTGACTTATTTCCAAAAAAAAGGGGAAGGCCTAAAAAGCAACCTGAAGAAATTGTGGAAAAAGCAGAGATTGAAAAAATACTCAAGAAAAGAATCCTTACTAAAGAAAAAGGAACTGAGTATTTACTAAGATTTAAAGGGAAATCAAATGAATTTGATAAATGAATACCTGAAAAAGAAATTTCTAATTTATCCACCCTTCTTAAAAAATTTAAACAGAAATAAATTTCTGTTCAACCAGCTGAGGGGTTAAAAAACCAGTACTCATAATATTTTATTATGTTTTATTTCTTTAAACTTGAATCTTTAATGCTACAGATTTATTCTGAATACCTGAAAATTACAAATTGATAAAATAAAATGTATAACTTATCATTTTTTTTATTGTTTTTTTTGGGTGGGCGAGTGTCAGCCTGTATATCTCCAGGACTGAGTAAAAAGTAATTATAATTTATGTTAAACACATGAACTATACATGGGAATAATAAATAAGAGTACACAAATAGTATACATAAGTAAAATTATGATAATACACAAAAAATGCCATTATAACACCTTATATACACGCATATATCCACCTTTTATAGGTCTTATGTACTTAATATTAAGTTGGAATATGTTAGGGTAATCTTAAGAACCTTAAGTATAAGGCTACATAATTTTTAAGTACACTTAAAGCTGTTATATTCATTGTTTTATGCAAAAAACAAGAAATGCGCTTTATTTCACTTAAAAGTTGACTATATGCACTATAAAATTGAGAATATCAAAATTGCGCTTTGACAGATCAATTGGGCTCATTTAGAACTATTGATTTGGCTAGTTAAATGCATAAAAATAACACTTTTCAAATTTGGTTTTTTTTAAGCCAGAAATGGCTTCTGTGTACTGGCCACATACTGCCTGCTTTTTTCTCGTGTGAATAGCTTCATTTTTAGCAAAGTTAGCTTTTTCACACTATAATTACCCCACATTCTACGCCCACTGTGGGGAAACACACTAAAATAGGCGACAGGCGCTTATTTAGTGTCCTAGCTTAATTAATAATGCATTGACCTTGTTTATATGCACTAATTTCATTAATAACCTCACTCTTGGCACTTTATTTCATCACCACGCTTAAATTTGCCTAATTTTAGTCAAGGATTTACCCGTGCAAGCGCCTGCCAAGAACTGCATGTAGTTACCCCACATCTCACGCTCTTTTTTAAGTTTTTGGGTGGTTTCTCAGTCAATTTTGGTTATTTTTGAATGGGAATTTCACATAGTATAATGTCAGGATTAGACCCATTATTTCTACATTCAATCCCCCTTATTATTAAGCTATTATTAACCTTAAAAAGTCTCCTTTAGTCTTTAATATTATTGTTTTATACGCATATACTCTCTTTTTGTCTTTTTCTTTAATTTTGATGGATTTCCCTTATTATTACAGGATTTTGGCGGTTGTTACTCTTCTAATTATGTCATGGGTTACTGGGAATGTTGATGGGCATGTCTATTAGTTGTTTAGAGGCGTCATTAACTGTGTATTGGGTGGTATATCAAGGGAATCATTGGGGAACTCAGTGTGTATAAAAGGAGGAGGTTTTTGGGTTGTATTTCTTCATTCTTTATCATTACAATTTAACCAATATAACCAAACCAATTACAATACATATCAATTAGTACTTTTATAAGACTTTTGAACAGTATCTGAATTTATATAATCTATTTATCTACCAACTATAAAGATTGTAAGCCATATATAAGAATAGTGAGAATTATATTACTGAGACCTCTATATTTGATTATATTTTACAACTTAGTGGATTAAAACTACAGTATTCATATAGGACCATTAAAATCTTCTAGACAACTGACTATTCAAGCTAGTTCACGTCCTTGTACTTGACCCTAGCCTGAAATGATGACTAAACATTTTTAAATGCTTTTAATTAAAACTTACATATTGTTTTTACGGCTTATTTTTATAGGGTTTCACAAAGTATAATTCAAGGAACCAAAGCCTCGGATAGTTTCACATGGATGCAATTAATATTTACATTCACTTATTTTACGAAATCAATCCACTT